>MU270012.1:11075322-11457822 GCA_021432705.1 Caranx ignobilis
GTCAGCAAGTCAGATCATCTCCAGTGGAGGGGTCAGTGCCTCTCAAGCGCTGCCACATTGTGTTGGCCGGAAGCCAAGGCGTTTGGATCTCAGTCAGTTGGACTGAAGCCAAGATGCAACAAGCTAAAAGATGGCTGTCTTTACTCAATACTTTACATCCACTATTTAGCCTTTATGAACAGTCTTACACGTTTTAAACTAACAATTAGATGCATCATCTGCGTGATCTCCAATAGATCTTCAAGCTCGTTCACCCAACGTTGGACGTATTGAATAACACTAGGTTATAATCAGCTTCTTGAATAGTCTATAATGAGGATAAATCCTAATTTATTGCTTTATAAATTATGATATTATTATTAAAGATGTTTTCTTCCCTCTTGCCCATTAAACTGCACGTTACAATATTTCATCACCAAAGGGTCCCGGTAGTACATGAAAGCAACGTTGCCCTATTGCTCTAAATAGCCACTAGATGTCAGTATATCTCCAAACTCACAGCACAGGGCAAAGCAAAGAGCCAGGCGATCAACTTCAGTAAATACTGGGACACTTTATTGTGTGTCAGACTCTCCCAGCCTGTGTGTGGTTAAGTCCGGGCGGTGCCGCTCCTGACATCCTGACAAGATCATCGGCTTACAGCCTGAACCTTGGTCTTTGATCCACGCCGATCTGCAGCATTTAGTTGATGCTTTGATTATTATTTGTATTTATCTTTGAACGTTATATTTCTGCGTGCGCAGGGATCTGCAGCCACTGATCCACAGGGAGAGCAGAGATCAGAGCAGTCCCTCCTCTTTGATTTCCAAAAGGCGCTGTTTAAAGGAGTAACCAAGCCGTCAGCCAAGCACTGAGGCTGGAAAATCCCTCTGACATTACCGGGGAGCATCACTCCGCATCTCGATGCCGGTCATCTGTCCAGTGTGAGGGGTTTGTATGGATGAGTTCCTGGGCGGGACAGGATCCACCAGCTTGGGGGCGTTAAGACAGTTGTCGGTGTAGAATCGGTGTAACACGTCAACATCACCGGGAATATCCGTAGGCTACTGCTTCAGCGTTGAGGACGAAATTTCCAGCAGTTCCTCTCCAGGAGCCGGAGGAGACGTTGACGCTCAGACCTCACAGCTCAGCAGAATGCAAAACATGAAGCTGCAGAATAAAGTTAGAAATCCCACAGCGAACTGCTCCAAGTAGTTTGCTGCGACTGGACAGGAATCATGTAGACTATGTGAAGAGCAAGCTCGCAGGTTGTGAGGTGAAGTCCCGGTGCAGGGGAAAACACAAACAGGACATTAAGGTTTTATTTGCGCGTCTCGTCCCGTTCACGCAGTTTGCAGCTTGTGCCACGTCCAGTCCAACATGGCCCGGCTCCGGAGGAAAGCGTGCATAGCTCTGTTTCTCTTCACCTTATTCATCTTTGGGACCATGATGGGACTGAGGACCCTGAAGCCCAGTGACGGCTTCTCGGACCTGGCTCCGGGCTTGGAGCTCCTGCCGATGATAGGTGGGAGGGTGGACCGGCGCTCCGTGTCCCGCGATGCCACCACGTCCCCGGGTCAAGCCCGTTCGGCTGGAAGCAACACCAAAGTAGTTTTATCCAACTCTGGCCCCGAGGGGACTATATTTTATGATGTTCATATTTTCTACTACATTTGGTACGGCACCCCACATATGGACGGTAAGTACATCCACTGGGATCACATCTTGGTGCCACACTGGGACCCCAAAATCGCGTCAAGCTACCCGAGAGGGAGACACATGCCCCCTGAAGACATCGGCTCCAGTTTCTACCCTGAACTCAATCCCTACAGTTCTAGGGACCCGGACGTGTTGGAGTCCCACATGGAGCAGATCGGAGCCTCTGCAGCAGGTACAGTCCAGAGCTGCACTCACCATTTTCTTGGAGAGAGAAGAGCTGAGTGTTGTGGGTTTTTTCCCTCCTGCTCAGCAGTTGTACGAAATTCTGGCCTCTATAAGCACCACTCTGCATGCCTCCTTTTTCGCTTGAGGGGCAGTAAACCTTTTCAGCACCACACATCCACTGGACAGCTCCCCACACGGTCAACTCAAAGTCCCCATATATCTGCTGCTGCCGCTGCACTTTCCCCTGCAGCACAAACAGAAACTTCATGACTTTGGGCGCCTCGGGTATCTAGAGATCAGGTCTTAGGTCGAAATTATGACAGATTCGAAATGTAGACAGGAAACCTTAGAGTGTGTTGTACTTGCCTCACTGCCTGCCCCCTAGAGCTGGGTCATAAAGGTGAAATCAGTACTGAGGTAGCTATATTTTCACAGCCAATGTTGAAAACTTGCAATTAAAACTTGAACCAATTTGATGTGTTTTGGAATCGTTACCTAAATTGACAAACAACAACAACAACGCAGTATTGTCATATTTAAAGAAGTGGTTGTATATTTGTATCTTTCAGATAAACAATACATTTCCATTCAGACAACCAGTAATCAAACGGTGTCAGAATAACAGAGCTTGGATTTGGAAAGGGGAATTATCATTAAAAGCTGTGTCTTAAGGTTAAACTGGAGTGTGTGCTGTAGTTGCAAGAAAGAGAAAAAATATGAGGTATTAAGTCATCCCTCAGCTCTAAAGTGTCTCATCTCCATTCCAGGCTATGACCAGTGTTTTTTGGATGTGTCATGAAATATTAATAGGTACAATATGTTGCTAGTCTTTTCAAAAACTTGTATGGCTCCCCTAAAAGACAGCAGACAGAGTCCTGTAGCCTGGTGTCGAGTAACAGCCCCGTGTGTCCAGCCGTCAGCAGCCAACACATGATAGGCCCTGATGTTTCTGTCCTGCGGCTCAGTAGGTTATTTTACACCATGCGGAATGATGACCAGACCATCCAACCCTCTGAAACCTCACCGCACTGACAGATGGATCACAGGAGGACAGATGCACAGTCTTTAGTTAAAACACTCCATTTAATTAGACAACACAGCCAGCCCAAGTCTAAATAGTTCTTTTGGCTTGATGATTGATCCCCTACCACTTCAGAGGCTCCTAAATAAAATGAAATAGCAGTGGCCATAATTTTTATACACACAGACATAGTTGAGTTTTGTAATCTAATAGTGCCCACAGCTTTGCAGCAAACAAACATGACTTTAATGAATTAGCTCTGAGTGCACATCCAATGTGCCAGATCCTCTCTGGCGCCAGGGACCACTGTGGCATCTAACCCTATGACGCCATTTCTCAGCCTGCATCAGATCATGAACAAGCACTTCTCTACCTGGATTTATGAACTGACACAAACTCAACCTATGCAGAGAGATTGCCACTAAAACGAGACATAATAAATTGTCTCAAATGACAGATGCATACTCATCAATCAGGTGCAGGATATGGTGATGGGCAGATAGGCATTCAGATAGATACTATCAAATATGCTGTAAACAGCTGTGGATGATTTACTGGACTGCACAACAAATATGATGACAAAGAACTGCAAAAGAACCACAGAGCCTTTTGCATATCTGTGCCCAAGGGCCAACAGTCCCATTATTACACAGCATCTTTCCACAAACCTTACAGAATCAGTCTGAGTCCTCTGAAATGAGAACAGTAATTATCCTAATGGAATACCAGAGAAGAAATTTTCAGTGCTTTTTAGTAAAAGCACAGCTTTGTCCAGTGGACTCACAAGACTCTGTAAGACTGTGCATGAAAATGTCACTGCAGATTAATGAAAGCAAAAGTTTTCAGCACCTTTTTCTCCCCACAGGATTGTCAGCATTTCTTGCAATCAACATGAAATCCATACATCATTCCAACGATGCATAACTTAACATTTTTTAGAGGTTCATATGCATTTTGGACATAGGTTCACAGCAGATAATGATGCTCTCTGAGGTATTAAACAGTGCATGAATAGTTGATCAGACTTGTGTTTTGGTGCATCTCCAGGGGTTCTGGTCTTGTCCTGGTATCCTCCTGGCCTGGCTGATGACAATGGGGAACCCGCTGAGGATTTGGTACCAGCTGTACTGGATGCTGCATATAGACACAACCTGAAGGTAAAAAGGCATCAGCACATTTTGTGTGTGTGTGTGTGTGTATGTGTGTGTGTGTGTGTGTGTGTGTGTAAAACTTGACATAAAGCCAGGAAAGAGTCCATGACTCCAAAAGAGAGCAGTGAATCAAATCTATTTTCATCTATTTTCAGGCATGATATTCAGCTCAGTTTTCACATCATACAACAAGTAGTCCCAGGAAAATGAGTGTTGATCTTTCAATGAGTTGATTCCATTTTTATTTTCATTGAAAAAAAAAATAAATAAAAATGATGACAGTATGTTTGCTTGGTCTTGTGCCAAACATGCTTGTTCTTAACATCTAGAGAGTATGATTTGTAGACCGGGGCATCACAGCACCATAATGCTTAATGTAAGGACTACTGTGACATGTTTTGCTTTTATCTAATATTACAGCTAACCCTAATTTGGATATTGCACTCAGCTATATTGCAATTTTAATTACATATCAATTATTATTATTGCCTAAATAAATTCACAATATTATACAATCAAGAATCGTTGAACATGTTTATAACATGCTGCTTAAATACTAAATATTTCAAACAGGTAATGGGTTATTTTGTCTTCCCCAGAGCTGTTACAGAGTCCAAGTGTTCAACATTAGTTTGAGTTGAGGCTAGAAAAATTTTATAGATAAACTGTGTTTGGGAGAGACGATCATCAGATATACAACACAATATCATCTGCATATCATGCATTATTTTGTGTGCATTCACACCATAACTATTTCTATGGAGAGAAAGTCACATGACAAATAATACACTGTTTGAAAGCTCCAGTTTCCCAGTTCTATCTCTGCAACTGTTTCTGAACCAGGTACAAAGAAAAAGAGCCACATTCACCATGAACAACTATATTGTATTTAAGTAGCCTAATTGTGTAAAACTAACATCTCATGGAAATAAACTGTAATTTAGATCCTCGTGGCTGTATTTCTGAACATGATCCTGTTTAATGAGTATATGTGATTGTCAACACATTATATCTCCATCTATTCATTTCATGAGGGGACCAGCAACAGAATGCTAAAAAAAGGATTATTGATGCTTCAGAGGTGAGCAGCAAGGTTAAGACTGCTAAGGATGCTAATGTCAAACCATCCATCGTGCTCGTTCAGGACAGCTGCAGCTTCCTTTCACCACTTGAGAGTATGATTGAGAGCTGCTGAAGCTCAACTTGTTTTGCTGTGTCCCCTGTAAAGCTGTCTTTGCTACCCAGGGATTTGACTCTGGATGTTTGCCGCCGCAGTGACATCCCCAGCATTAGAGCAAAAACCGGGTCAAAGAGATGCTTCTGCTGCTGGATCAGTTGTTCAGTGAGGACTCAATGAGCTTGGGAGCACATCAGCTGGGGGAGTGGGGGAGTAGCAAAACCACATGACCACATGCCAATTAGGTTGGAAAATGGTGCGATGGAGAAAATAACTATCATCCATGTTGGCCCCTCTGTCTCCTGTCACCGTATTGTATGCTCATTAAACTTTTACAGGGGAACCTTGAACATAATATGATACAATTCATGTCAGTAGAGAAACTGAATAAGACTATCATCCTTAAAGACATTGCTGTTTTTGATACAATGGTCTGAGATTGAGATCTGTTTGCTCTTTTTGCTCAAACCTGTGCCTCTGTGCACTAGTGAGGCGCCCATTCTCTCTGTATGACTGAATTTGAAATGTTATAAAAGAAAGACCAGCTTGTAAGAGTTTTCTTATGTCAAAGCAGGTGCCATTAATAATGCACCAACAGCATTTGCACAACACACTACATATTTAAGTACAGAAAAATCAGACAGATGACATGCTTGGGTGGCAGGAACAGGAGAAGTCCTTTACCAGTCCTTGCTGAAGGGGAAAAATAAAGTACAAGAGGTTTTATATGAGTTATTATAATTTTTTAGTGCTGATCGAGCAAATTGTATGCAATAGTTTTTATGATCGATTGTTTCAGTGAGAAAACACTCTTGCTCCAGTATTTTAGATATGAGGATTTACTGCTTTTTTATTGACAGAGACCAATTTGAAGCTGAATATGTTTTGGGTTATGGACTGTTAATGAGGCGGAACAAAACATTTTAGGGAACGTAGCAAATTGCAGTAGGTGGTAATGAATAACGTGTCAGAAATAAACAGGTAAAATGAGGACATATTGAGATTTCTTGTTTTTTTTTTTTTTTTGTTTTTGAGTCCTTGTTCAGGAAGCACACCTGTTCATATATTTGAGAGACGATACACAGTTTGTCATATTTTTAAAAAGATAAAAGTCTCTTCCGGAATGAGCTTCACGTACCTGTGCTGACATCAGCAGGATACAAATGTACTTGCATTTATACAAGTATATGATTGAAATAACTCTAAAGCTACAGAGAAACAAGCTGCATTTACATCTTGCCAAAGTCAACCCCAAAGTTTATTCCAAATAAAGTAACTGGAAGGGTTATTGTTATCACACAGTTCGTTATCTTTCCAGAGTTTGTGTGATGTGATGTGAAGATAAAAGCTCATTTATTTTCCAGCAGCATTGTGACACATATTGACCTCGTCCTCAGTATAAACAACTCTGATGAGAGGCAGTAGGTTTGTTAGGCCGGCCTGTCAGATTTGATATCACTTTTGTTTATTCTGCTTTTTGGCTACGGGGAAAGATATAATGTATCTATGCGAGGGCATGACAAGAACGATGAGATTAGCCATGCAACGCTGAGCTGATGAGGTTTTACACATAATGCTGTCAGGAGGGAAGCTAATAGACTGAATTTAATGCCATGCTTTATTGTCATCAGTGACCCAGCTAGCATGGCATTTTCAGACAAAGTGTGGAGGATGCATGTGTGTAAGAACAGACTGTGACATGCTCACTACAAATCAACATTTCTGGTGCATCATTGAAATAAGAAGGAACTGCTCATCTTTTTGTCTTTATGACAGCATTTAGAAGATCATATTGGGAGAGCAGAGGAGAGAAAGCTATAGCATGATATTGCGTGCACAGAGCAGGATCTCTCAGCATCCTCTTCCACCTCTCCTTGTTTTTGATGAACTCCTCCCACTCCCTCTGCACAGAAGGACATTTATCTTTGAAGTGCTTCTTCTTGCATAATTTTGGAAAAACGCTGACAAGGTAAAGAACTTTGGCTCTGATCATTTGAAACAACCAATGTTTTTTTGTTTTTTTTTGTTTGTTTTTTTTTAGAAAAACAACAACATTAAATAATGTCTTTGCTCTTTTGGACTGAAAGGCAGGCTAAAAAGAAGGGAGGGAAGCCCAAGTGAGGAGTACGGCGACAGATGGTCCCACAGGAGTCGTGCCAGCAGCCAAAAATGTATCAGATCCGGATTCAGGAAACACACATATCTGTTTGTAGTAGCAAAGAGGCTACCAGCTAATGTGAGAGGAGCTTAAGAGAGAGAAAATGAACAGTATTGCTTTGAAACATCGGGCCTGTGGACAGTGTTTAATTTCACAAAAAAAATGTAATAGATAAAAGCAAGACAGAAAACACCAAAGAATGAACTCTCATCTTGCCTAAAACACACTTGATGTTTTTTCATGGATAACTGTGGGTACCTTTCCATGTGCATTTTTGTCTCCATCAGTTTTGTTGATTTGTGTCCTATCTGAAGTCAAGGGTGACAGTGAGGCGACTGCACATCCTAACCAAGCGGCTGACAGAGCAATCAAAGGCAATATGAATTAGCCTTTACAATGGTTTACTGTAGCCTCATGTAACATAAATATGACATTAACCTTTCCATGCTTTGTGGCTAGATTAAGCTATTAGAGACCCCTGAACATCAATTTGCTGATATGCACCTGGTGTTTGATTCAGCACCATCATACACGTGGACACAATGTGGCTGTATGCTGTATGATGAATACCTGTTGGAAATCTAGTGAAAATGTATTGACATTGTTTTACTGGCCAAATCTGGGATTTTTAATTTTATAATACAAATGACATAGTAAAGCATCAAATCCTCACACTGAGCATCTAGATCCTAGATCTAAAGTATGTTTGGTAATTTTGACGTAAATTTTCATTTGAAAAATAACCTAAAGGATGAATGGATTATCACAAATAGCTGCTGGACTTATCAATTAACCATTTGTTGCTGAACTGGTAAAAAAAAAAAAAAAAAAAGAGAGATTATCTCAGTGTCTTCAAATTGGATCAGATTGCTCAAAACAATACAGCTCAGTGAGCTCAGAAACAACCTGGAATGGAGTTGTGGAGGACTGTTGAGCTCCACCTTCATTCACTTATTGTCCAAGATCAAGATCCTCCTATTGATGCTCTTTGAGCTACAATGACCCACAAAAAAAATGTCTGAAAAGAGTCTTATATATTGGATCAGGTTAAAGACAATCACCCCTGGTCAGGATGGATAAAGTTATGAATATGACCCAAGACTCATTAATATTTTAGAGCTTGTAACAGGACAAGTAGAATAGTGAAACAAAATTGGAACAAAAAAAAAAAAGTGATAGGACCCTATGACATTTGTGCCAATTTTCTCTGGCTGGATGCTTGTACTGGCATACATATCTTTAAATAAGAGACATACACTAAATTACATATTTGGCCAAACTGCATATCCACTAGTACAAACACAGGTGAATGGAAACGAGAGTAGAGCTAAAAACAAATCCTGGCTATCCCACAACACACTGCTAAAAATCCCTCTTTGTGTAACACCACAAAAGAAAGCAATGTACTTTTTTTCTTCTTATATAAGTTGAACAGCGTTTCAGCAGCACCCACACAGAGCCTGTGCATGGTGTATTGTGTATGGCTGTTGGGCTGGAGAGCAGATCACATGGAGCCTCCACAGCAGTGCTGCTGCTTGACCTCAGCTTGGAGAGGAGCCGAAATAGTCCTTCTGCCCAGGGAGAGTGGGGGCGGTTTGGTGGGGACAGGGTGGAGGGGTGGGGGTCGCAAGCTGGGTGCAAGAGGGACGGAATGGAGGGGAAATGTGCATCATGGGTCCCATGACTCAGATTGCCTCTGAACAATCTGCACCCTGAGGGGATGTAAAAGATGTATCTAGTAAGTAGGCCATGTGGTTGCATGTACACAGGGGAACATGGCCCTTGGGTGCCCAGTGATGGCATCAGCCACACATTCTTGTTTCCAGATGCATTGATTTGTTTCGTTCAAGTCTTCTACGGCCTCAGATTGGTGCGTGCGTGCACTGGCTCTGACCAAACAGTGATATTGACAATCTTGAAAAAAGGAAGATCCTCAGTTTTGTTGAAATTAATTCAATTGTTATTAAGTTCTGGACCTTCATCTTTATGTTTTCTCACATCTGTCCTTTTGTTCTTTCTGCATGACAAGGCACTAAATTCCAATCCGCTCAGCATAAATCATGCAGGGGTCGTTCCAGGCTCATGATGTCAATGTTTATGAGGTATTAAAATGCGTAGACTCCTGTCTCATTTACTTCTAAATTACCACAGAGTAATGGGCCAGCTTGTTTGCAGAAGAGCTGAGTTTTCTACTTGCCTGCACTCTGCTGCAGTGAACAGGAGAGCATCACTGCTTTTTTTCCCCCTCCACATCTGTCCATGATTATTTTGTGGCTTGATTTCTTCTAATACCCCGCAGCTTTTCAAAATCGTTTCATGTTTGAGCTCACAATACTGGGCACAAAATACAGAGAGTTATGGCTTCATAAACATTGATATCAGATGGCTGGGATCTTTCTTTCTTCATCTTTATTAAAATTGATATTTTGGAAGAAAAATGCATCTAACACCATCAAAATGTGCATTCAGTTGCCCATAAAAGCACTTTGCATTGTCATTAGTGCCATGAATGATTCTGTTTTCCTCCCTCCAGCTGACAAATCAGTTATAGACATGTGCAGTTTAAAGCAGTTAGCAAGGTTATAGTCTATTCCAAACATCACTTAATCCATCGCTACATTTGCAACCACTGCCATAGTAACACGGTGTGTTGCCAGCAGAGCTTTTTCCACAGAAGACCTCTGCATACAAACACCAAAGCTTTTCAGCTGACAATTAGTATGCAAATACAACAACAAACACAGATTAAATGTGTTGGGAAGTAGAAGAAATGCTGCACTAGTAGCAGGCTTTACACTAGCTTTAGACACCATTCACTCTAGGCTTAGTCAACCTTGTGTCAGCTCAGCTGATGATATCTTACATTCATTTAGTTGCTGTTGGCCTCCATCATCTTAAAATGCAATTTTCCCTCACATTGTTCCCAGTGGTTGTCCACTGCTGAAGAAGAAAAGTGTCTCACTCTGATCATGCATTATTCAAAGTCTGTGAATTCTCTGGCCTGTGCCTTTTATAATATTCAACTTTTGTGTGTGTGTGTGTGTACATGTCACTTCAGGTCCCATGTTCCTCCGCTGCTTTCCTTCATCATTTGCAAATACCCATTTCTTACACAGCCATTATCTGAGTGTTACAAAGGTCTCCTGAGAGGCACTACTCAGGGAAAAAACATCTACAGTGTGACAGAATTTGTCAGGAAACTGAAATGGAGTGAGAACATGGCTCCTTACACCTGCTTCCTATCCAAAAGGATCAGTGAAAGATGGTTGCACTAAGTCAGTGTTGGACTCTGTTACTCAGAAGGTTTTTAGAAAGCCTGTAAACAAATATAGTCTGTAATGCAGCACTAGAGCAGAGAGAGCTGATGTCATGTAAGGCTTTAGGGCCACATAAGGTCAACACGCTGCATGACTAACTTGTTTTGCAGAACTGAAATGGTGGAACTCTTTCTGTCAACCTTTAATTTAATGTACCTTAGCATAATATGCATTAAATGAAGCTGTTTTCTTCCTGGCTATTTGGATTTGATTGTTGTTGATTGCTGATTTTTCAAGTGTTGTCACTGTCAGTACTTGCTGAGATCATCTTTTTCATATGTTAATAGGATGAATTGAAGCCAACGGGTCACATGTCTTTCTGCATGTTTTCCCAGGTTGCATTTCACATCCAACCATACAGAGGGCGCAACGACCAGAGCGTGCACGACAACATCAAGTATATCATTGACAGGTAGGCCCTCGTCTGACTGCACCCCTCCATCACTGTCAACTCAAAGAGAGAACCATTAACATTTCATGAATACTTGAAAGAACAGTAGTCACAAAACTGAAATACTGTAAGTAAGCATTTCTGATTATATAATGCCAGTGCCATGACTTATGAATGAGCTTTTGAAGCAAATGCTTTTTTTCTGTGCAACCTTTAGCACTGGGGTTGCTGTGCATCCAAGATGAAAAGGCCAAACCTCTCAAAGATAGCCCCTCCTTCTCTAAATAACACATTTGTTCTGTAATTTTTTTGTGTAAAAATGACTAAACTTTTGATATTTTCATATTTTGCCTCGATAGTGATTGGAATACCACATAGTGTGTTTGCCAATCACTCCCACAGCAACATTATATTATAGTATATACACATAGACATCATATGATCATGAGGGTCTCATGTTTGTTTGTGTCCAGAAACATTAGATTTGCTGTGGACATTCATGGTATTCAGTGGTAGATTATCATGTTTTTGTTTACTGTATAAACTTTCTTTCTAAACCACTTTGTCCTGTTTATCTAAAATCAGACACAGGTTTGATTGGTGCAGCATTTCTTTGACCTTCTGACTAGATGCAGCATATGTATGTATCTATGTGTCTATAGCGTGGAACTAGGGTAAATGAATGAGAAAATGTAAAGTAACATGTTGGAGGAAACTTCTGATTTTTATAATGTGTTTTTTCCCCTATAGGTTCATGTCAGTGTTTTTGGGTGGAGCCCAATAAGAGTAGCCCATGCTTTGCATCGGCTACTGGGGATCCTAGTAAACAACAAAGAGTTGGATGTTTCTTGCACCATATGCTCAAAATCTGGCCCAAGAAAATTTGGTAGCTGCAGAAACATCTGAATCTCCACCAGAGTCTGAACTAAGGTTCTGTGGGTGTGAACAATATTTTACAGGACATGTGTTTAACACAGTCTTAGTCTGACCCATGCTGGACAATGGGTTTTTCAGCAGCACCAAACTCATCTGTGAAGACCATCTAAATAACCAGTTCTCTGTGTGTTCCAGTAAACTCACTGTACTATCTTTCTAAAGGTACGGTGACCATGGGGCCTTCTACAAGTTCACCTCCAGCACAGGGAAGAGTCTTCCTCTGTTTTACATCTATGACTCCTACCTGACTCCCCCAGAGTCCTGGTCTGAATTTCTGACTCCCACCGGCTCCCACAGCGTGCGCGGTTCAGCTTATGACTCCATCTTCATTGCCCTGATTGTGGAGGAACGGCACAAGCACGACATCCTCGCAGGTGGCTTTGATGGCATG
Organism: Caranx ignobilis; assembly: GCA_021432705.1. Lineage (NCBI taxonomy): Eukaryota > Metazoa > Chordata > Actinopteri > Carangiformes > Carangidae > Caranx > Caranx ignobilis. Next base: position 11,087,728 of record MU270012.1, read on the forward strand.
TACACGTACTTTGCCTCCAACGGCTTCTCCTTTGGCTCCTCTCATCAAACTGGAAGGCCATCAAAGCTTTCTGTGATGGCAACAACCTCCTCTTCATCCCCAGCGTGGGACCCGGTTACATCGACACCAGCATCCGACCATGGAACAACCACAACACGCGCAACAGAGTGAACGGTCGTTACTATGAGACGGCCCTGCAGGCGGCGCTCAACGTGAGGCCTGAGATTGTCACCATCACATCTTTTAACGAATGGCACGAGGGCACACAGATAGAGAGGGCGGTGCCTAAAAAAACAGTGACCCGGGTCTACTTGGACTATCAGCCACATGGACCTGATCACTACCTGGAGCTGACCCGCCGCTGGGCCGAGGACTTCAACAAAGAGAAGGAGCAGTGGCTCATGTGAGCTCTGTTCAGATGGACTTTAAACAGCATGCTCTAGTGGATGTGAGTGTACACATGAGAGGGAGTGAATGTAGAGACTGATGAGTATAGATATGAGCGCATAAAGACATCCTTTTACCTTTGACCTAAACCAAATGTGAGAGTTCCTGCAAGTGTGCGCACACACATTTCTGCTCACATGTCAACCTCAACAGGACTGTGCTGGGATTTCCACATAAAGCAGCATTAAAGAGTCAGTCTGCTAATTCCTCCAACTTTTACTGACACTTTAAAATGCTCTGTAGGTCTGTCGCTCATCACTGACAAGCTCCAACACTCCTACTATCAGAACAACTACTGCCTGACATATTCATAAATACTGTGTCACCATGTGAACCCTCATTTCCCTCTCTTAAGTTGAATAGAACTGGTCATAATAGAAATAGTGACACTTTTATGGTTTTTCATTGAAACAGACTGAGACACTAATGTTGATGTTTCCTTTGCTCAGGTTCAGATAGCTCATTAATATGGTGATGTCTTGGTGTTTTTAAAAGCAGTGAGTGGGGGTTAAATATGTAAGTGAATAGTGGTTTCATTGCAGATGTCTTATGAAAATCTTTAACATGAGCCCCATTAAATCAGAGGAGTTGTTCAGCATTTTGGGAAAGCTGATTTTGCTTTCTGGCCAGCACTAGAATGAGAAGTTTGTTTAAATGTGATGCTATGAACAGCTGCCAGTTAGCCTGGCTTAAAGCTAACAGCTTAGTAATGGTAACTACACCTTCTACATGTTCTCCTTTATTTCCCACTACTACTAAACTACTGCTTTAAAAGAATTATTTCAACTTGTTCATTTTCACAGGGCTCCATATAAATTCAGATTGTTCCAATTCAATCCAATTAACTTGAAGAAAGAATGTCGATGAGAAAAATAAAACACCCTTTCAGTATTTATACATTTGTAGCATGAAGATTAGCACTGCTACTCTCCACTGTGCTAACCAAGAAAGGTGTTCAGTATTGACATAATCATTTCCTGTGGCAAATAATAAAGCCAGTCAGACAGGCCAGTGAGGGGCGGTTACACTGAACTTTGCCTTAAGGTAGTATTGCTATAATATTATTACTGTATTATATTCACATAGTTACATTTGTGGAAAGAAGCCATGTTTACTGTGGGAACACATTACTCTCTTTCACTTTAGTAAAAGTTTAAACGCTGGGGCTCGATGTTTTGGATAAAAACCTACCACTGACTGTGACACTCTGCTGTGTGGATGTGTGTGATGTGGAGCTGATGAAAGCCTGCTGTCTAATACTAGTAAAAAATGTACTTTCAGACTGTTCTGGCTTCTCTGAGAATAATTTGTCTTTGCTTGATTTGGTTTATTTTTGAACCACAACTGAAGTCTTGATTTCACATATGCCATTTAATATCAACAGTGAGTAAAATCCAGACACATAAAAATAAAAACTGATGTATGCATCAAATGGCCTCATATTTATTATGAAGGTAAAGAACCCAAAGCTTTTATCATGGATGTACATTCCATCAAAATGAGTTTACATAAGGGAATTTGGGTTTAACATGAACGTGGACAGAAAAGTTTCATGCTGCCACTTGGTTCATGGCTGAATCTATGCATTACAGTACTTTACGTGTCCATGCAGTATGTAATATAACAGTTTTTGTAACTCTGACCAACTGCAGTACAAACCTAATACAGTTTGTCTGACAAAATAAATACAGGGGAGTCATAATTTAATAAAAATATTTCTGGACTCATAGAAATCTGATGCAGTTCACATAAAACTCACATCACTTATGTTGTCAGGAAGCTTCATTTAGGGCCTATGATGCCTAAGCCTTATCAAAAGAATAAAAGTGATAATATAAACAAAACCACTGTCTAAGATAGAAATTTATGTTGATAAATGCAAAACAAATCCCATACTTTAATTTTCTCTATTTTGTGTGCAAATGTTAGACAACTGTGACACTTAGTTTAAAACCCAACATAATTTGAGAATAGTAGAGACAAAGTAAGGCAGAAAATATGTTCCAAAAAAAAAAGAAAAGTAACATCAGACCTCAGAGCAGCAGCCAGAACGACAGCAGTGGTTTAAGACTTGAGCTGTTCCTGATGTTTCGTCTTTCCTGAGCAACAATCAATTCTTCTGGGAGAACATGAGAAAGGAGTCCTCTTTTTCTGACCAAGCCCCAAGGTCAAAGCTATTTGTGCGTCTTAGCGTGTGTTTGTGGAGTGTGGGCAGCTCAAAGGTCATTTTCCAGAGTCCTCTGACAGGCCATATTTGCGTTCCAGCACATCAACCGTATGTGAAAGGGCACTGAAAAAGAGAATTACAGTCATTTCTCATTTCAATGTACAAAGTCTCCAGATTAAAGCTGGGGTTGGTAATCTTGGAGAGCTAGCAAGAGAGCTAGCAAGATTTGAAAATAGCACCTCCTCTGAGTTCCTCCCCCCTCCTCCCCCTCCCGTCAGTGTGTACGTCCAAGCCACGCCCCCACAAACTGGAACGCGCACCGCATGAAAATGAGAAGCAGCAGGAGAAGTACTATATATATATATATACACTATAATCTATTCAATACCAGCGTCACCGACCCGTTTTAAACCCACAGAGAAGCTAATATTAGCATTAGGGTAATACAAGCTACAAAAGTAGCTACGTTAGCAAAAGTTACACATTTCATAAAAATAACAAATCCTCCCCGAAGCAAAGCATATAATTACCTGTCCAACAGAGAGAGAGCAACCTCAGCATCACTTTTCAGGCCCTTCACATCCCTCAGTTGTCTCCACAAAAACAACACCGATGTTTACTCTGGTTTGACATCTGGCTTTATCCAGAGCCTTTTTGTTAGCAGCCTTTTCAGCCTCCGGCTTTCTCTTCCTTGCCTTTTTCTCGGGGCGAGCCGTTACAAGTGACGCTGGAAGTAGTAACTGGGGCTGCATTTTCTCAGCCACTGCTCATAAATGAGCATGAAATCCGTTCTGCTGTAACTCTGTACACTGATTTCTTCCGGCAACAGCGACACGTGAAGATTGTGCACACGCGTAGGAGACAGGCATCGAGGGGGGCGGATACAGAACTAGACATGAAGGCATCTGATTGGTTTTTGCTCTTCGGTGCGAAGAGCTTGGATTGGTCGGAGTTTTGTCAGTCCTGCAGCTGCCACAGAGGACTGATGATTTTCGTGCCTTTTTTCGGATTCCTTAATGTATTGATTACTCAGAAGGTAGAAAGACCATTTCACCCAGTATAACAAAACATGTTTCTGAACAGGATTACCAACCCCAGCTTTAAGGGTGTGAGGGGTTGAGGGAGATGAAGTTGAGTCAGAGAGTTCAAACAACACAGTATCTTGTGTCCCTCATTTGTGGTGACAATGTGGAAGAGCTTCAGAAATCCACGCCGTGTTTTAATCCACTAATTAATGCGTAACACTCCTGTGGTCACTGTTTAAATATGCTGTCTGCACGGGTTTGCCTACATTTTGTTTACTAGCTTCCAGGAGGAGATTCACAATGATAGCAGGTGCTGCAGCCGGTGCAACCTCCCAGCGGTGGATTATGTTGTCATGACGCTGTTGCCACAGTAGAAAGCACAGCAGCAAACCAAAAGCACTGGCACGTGCACAATGCATGTGGAGCTTTCTAGGAAATTAGTCTGTTCTCCATTATGGTGCATCCACTTACTCCATGAGTTGTGGAGTAAACAGGAAGAGTCTGCTCCATCACCAGATTACACTAAGAGGTTTATCAGTCACTAAATTATCATTTCAGTTATTCTGTAGATATCATCAGTTGATGATGAGCAACTACAGGAGGTGATGGCAAACTGGGTCCCAGTTACAGCATGAACTTACCAGCCTGGTCTAATGATGCTGTATTTGCCAAGTACTGACAAGTCAACCACTGTTGATCCAGCACGGCTCTGGTCTCCTATTGGTCCACCATCCACCACCACTGCTAGGCTGGGCCACAGCTCTTGGAACTCCTTCAGAAGACAAAAAACATGGCAGCAAGAAGCAATTAAAAAACAGAGAAACATCCTTCCAACATCGATGCTGGGAAACATTTCTCCACTTACGTTTACTTCCACTGTGCTGGTATGTGAACTGATGTTGGCGCTAGTCAAAGCCAGTGGCTCCCCACACATCTGGCAAAGGCGCCTCATAAAGGTGTGGTCCGGGATACGTACACCTACAAGCTGAGGGATGCAGTGGATGAGTTGCATTTACTTACATATCACTTGGAATCATTTGGCATTTCATTTTCAGTGACCTCTCTTTCTAGCAGTGGACTTACTGAGGTAAAGGGGTTGAGATCTGCGTTTAGTGTTTCAGACCTTTCAAACACCAGTGTGACGGGACCAGGCAGCAGGTCACTCAGCATCTCCTCTTTCACCTTCACCTTGCAGTACCTGATGACACATGAGCCATGTTCAATTTGAGTGTGCGTTTTCACTATTTGCTGCCATTTATTAAGCAAGTAATTCACTGAAAAACAATCATGATCATTGAGAGTGGACATAGTTGTTAGTTAGTCTTATTTCACAATGATGTCATTATTTTGGATCTACCCATCATCCATCAGTCTCCTGTGTCTCATAATGCATGAATATAGGATGTTTCTGGGAGAGCAGGTGCGCTTGTTGCTTGAAATGTAGTTGGTGTGGATGTGTTACCTCTGCCCCTGTATGACGTTACAGGGGCAATGTTAATGTTTAGTGTAAAATAGAAGGTCTAGAAAGCAGCCATCACACCTCGATTGGACTGACACCAACACAACAGTCATCACTGATGTTTTAAAATTGCACAGGATGATCAAACTGTATCTCTACTGGAAATATTCACCATCCACCACCACATAGTGGCAGAACAGCAGAAACTTACTTGTAGATATCCTGAATTTCTCCAACACAGATCGCCAGAGGTTTGTGACCATTTCGACCTTTGATGTCATAGGTTTTCTTGATGGCTTCAGAGTTCTGGGCCAGACAGGCCAAACCGTATATAGTGTCTGTGGGCACAGCAACGACATGGCCTTCCTTCAGGGCCTTCACTGTGCAACGCAGGTTTTCAGCACCATCTGCAGTTCAAAGAGAGGGAGGGTCAACGGGGCATCAGCAACACAGCAAAGGCACCCATGATGAAAACAAAATGAGAGGGAAACATTAAAGGGGTGAAAGTAAAAGCTTTTAAGTGAACTGTGTGGACTGATGTTCCCACAGTTACAGAGAGGGCTCAATCCGGGGCAGCTCCATGTCATTTAGAACAGGAAAATCAGGAATATGATGCAACACACTGCAACGTTTACAGCCAAACAGGTCCATCTCTCTACAGCAGCTAAAAGTCCTCATCAATACATTTCACTTTCATCTGTCTGGAAAACAGTCTACAGACACCCACGTGCACTTGAGCTCACCTGTTTGGCCCTCCTGATGGACGGTCGGCCCGTTGGGGGTCGGCGGCAGTAGACGCAGCACTTTCGTCTTCAGCTCCTTACACATGTCTGCTCCGACTCGACGAGCCGCGGCTGGACCGTTAACTTGTCTCGGTCTAAGTAAATCAACGGCGACAGTACAAAATAACTTCATAAAACCAGAGCTACAACCGTTGAGGTGGTGGTTCACGAGCCGAGGAGCATGTTGTCGCCGGATGGCATCACGCAGGAGTCTTCCGGGTTACGCCTCCAAACAATGACGACACGTTTCTTAAAGGGCAAGGACGGGAAAATTTTGCCGTAACTACCGAGCGTGGAATAGATCCATGGTAAAATAAGTAGGCCTACCATAGAAACCCAAGCGCAAATACAGACAAACCAATTACATCAGTTTATTTATTTAATATTTCTGTATAATGTATATATCTATTTGATATGTATTATTAATATATATTTTAGGTGTATATATATTTAATGTACTCCATGAATAACTTATTAATAAAAGGAGTTTGCTGTTTTTTGTCACTTTATTTATTTTTCACAATGGGGGGCTATTTTACGTCCGTGGCTTTTAAGTTGTTTTCAGAGCTCTATATACACGTTTCACATAATTCATGTTCATCATCTTAGCAAAAATTTCATGTTCCAGGAAGTTGCCTACTCACGTTTTAACGTGACCACGCACGAACAACTGACACGTTCTATTACTGTGGGAGATTTACGTCATGCTACATAGTTTGGCTATAAAATAAATGAACACATCACCCCACCACTCTTTAAATGTTGTTCTTTTGGATGCATGTAATTGCATTTACAGGTATTTGCGCACCGACAAACACTGATGTGCGCTGCTCGTTTTGTTCCTGCCCTCATCATCATCATCATCATCACTGTCAAATTGATGTCACCTGTGTGTGCCTTGTTAAAAACGAAGGCACAGGATGCGTTTACGGGACAGATATGTCTGAGGCCATGTCTTCTGATACAGGTAACAAAACAGCATTTGAAATTTAGGTTGTTGCATTATCATTTTTTAATGTATTGCAAAACAACTGCAGACTGTAGACGAGATCCGGGAGCTGGGGAAGGTGATGATGGCGCTTCATCGGCCCAAAAGGTCAGTGTGAATGTGAGGCTTGTGTTTTTGATGTGTTGCCCAAATTAAGCGGTGACCAACATGTGTTGTCGTCCAAAGCAACTGGCAGAGCTCGATGACAAAGTGGTGCTCCTGTCTGAGAGGATAACCCTGTGCAGCAGACTTCTGAGTGACTTCAAGGAGCTGAAGAAAGTTATCAAGGCGAGTTTTATATGTAACTTTTTTTTCTTGTTGGCCCTTGTGACTTCCTGCAGATTTGAAAGTTAATCTTGACCATGTTCCACAGAGAAAATCTCTCCAGGATGTGTCCTTACCGTTGCAGAAGTGATCGGCGGCTTTGGAAAACATGCTTTTTCCCCTCCTTTTTTATGCTATTAAATGTATTTCATCATAATAAACTAATCTTTTTTTTTAATTGAATGGGGGGGGGGGGGGGGGGGGGGGGGGGGAGAAATCAGTGACAAGGAAGGTTTTATTAGTATTATATTGCTCTCAATTCAGAGTTATTTATCATATTACTTTATACGAAACAAGCATAAGCAAACATTTTCACATTATACATTCTTTTAAAAAATACAAATCCTTAACAATTCCTCACTCTTTGGGTGTCAAGACATTACTTTGGAAGCATATAGTTTCCTCTCTCTTGCCCTTTTTTTTTTTTTTTAAATATTGCCCATTTGGAAAAATGTTGGAGATGGCAGAAATTCTGGATCTCAATTTCCAAAAAACACTCTGGCTACACATTTCTGAACAAAACGATCTGCTTCCAAACATATGCCACCATCAGTGATGTGCTGACGTTGACCTTTTCAGGTGAACCTCAGCTGTAAGTTCGATTTTCATTGGTGAAATGAGCCAACATATTATCCACACATCAAATTTAAATGTGAGCGGCTGAGATGACTACAGAGATGGGATAAGCCCAAATGAAACATGTACCCATAAAGTGTAAAAGTTACAAGGAAAGAAAAGCTGCTTACATTTGACCAAAAATAATTCTTAAAACAGAATTATTCATTCAATAAGTATTCCTTCAAACAAATCCAGTTGGTTTTTAACCAGTTACCTCGGAGGCAAAATAGCATGTAGAAAGGGAAAGCTGTGGTGCAACATTCATTGGAACAGTACTTGGACACACTACAAGGACCAGATTAACACCACTCCAAATGTGAAATATGAAATACAATATACTGGAGTTCAAGAAGCATGCTCTATATGTATGCATTGGAAAGGCAACTTTTGCCACTGGACTTGTGCATATAAGGTTGTAGCAGACTATCATGTCACAGAGGGAGGAATAAATAACACGTTTCTGTCTTGGAGTCAGTATTTAAACTTGTGAATGCCACTTAAAATTGCATAGTTGTGTTTACTGACTGTATGCATGTATAAGAATGTATATTGACGGCATGATCTTGACTCCTGGCAGTAATTTCACCGAGCTCTTTGATAGGGAAAGGGTGAAGTGAATTTTACAATCTAATGGAGCAAAGTTCAGATTTAGACACTCCTAATATCGAACACTGCATACGTGGAATGGTTTTGAGCAAAAAATGTGACTGGAGCGTTTAACAACATATCTGCCTTCTTGGCACCTGTGGATGGTGGGACATCTCCACTTCTCCAAATGATACAGCCAAAAACAAAACCAAACAAATGATACCAGTTTTGATCCTACAACCTGAAACTAAAATGTAGAATCGCATCACCTGCATCTGTTATATAGCTGATAGTAGATATATATTTTTTCAAAATGCTGCATATCCATTTCTGACTTTACAAACATTACGGCTGGAAAACAATGCAGATCTAGCTTCATTGTCTCAGTCATTTTGCCTCTGTGTGATCCCCTGCTGGAAGTAATTGCTTGAGACTCAATGAATATGTCAGCATGTCAGTGGCAAGTCTGTAGCAGAGACTGTCAAGGCAAGGAAGGCTCATAACAGTTAATGTTGTAAGGCCAAGTAGCTCTACACTCTAGTAAATGGGGCATAATGCCTTCGCTTTATCATCATTGCATTGTGTCCCATGTGAAACAATACTGTTATTTTACACTCTGAGCAAGGGGCTATGTGTTACATATATTTTGTTACTATAGGGACTGTACAGAAGCCCAGCTGCTTATAGAACCACTCGTTTTAACACAGCAAAACTCAAACTATTCTGCATGAATGTGACTGAGGGGAATAATGTGAGGATAGAGAGGGTATACATTAGCTCCAAACTCTGAGTAAGTAATTCAAAGTCTATACAAAAATACAAATTCAAGAATAATCTACAAGTTTCTCAAAGATGTTTACACTAAAATGTACTATATACACACTGTCGCCAGGACACCATCTTTTAAATGCTACTTTACAGCAGTTGTATACAAAAAAAAGTCTGTAGTGGTGCTGCACCTCGGCTAACAAGCAGATTACTCACTTTACAAGTTAGTGTGCAATAAACAGGGGAGAGTGCAGCAAAACGTAGGGCTACTGCAAGTATGGGGCGTCGCGTTAGAAAACACATGTCTGAGTAACAAATTAGGGGAATCAGGATCAGTTATGACTTGATGCATCCCTGAGAGGGCCACAACCCTATAAAACGTGGGATGTTGACAGTAGTTCATTACTATTTCATTGTGGACAATTTTTGCAAACAAGCAGATCCTAGAGACTAATTCACTGTGCAGTCTACTACAGGTGCCTCTTTTCTCCAATTTGCTCTTAGCAAACCCATTACGTTCTAAAAAGGAAAGCAATTCAGTAACAAAAACAACTCAACTTAAAAATACAAGTGATTGGAATAAATTAATAGATTTTTTTTCAGCTATCTGGAAGATAATAGTATTACCAGTATAATGAAGGAATCAAGTATTTAAATAAATTAACATGTACAATTTTAAATTAGTTTAAGTTAGGCAACTCGTCGATGTATTGACTTAATTTCACTTAAAGAGATAGGCAAATCTGATCACAGGTTCTTTTCTCAATTAGTAAATATCTGTCCAAAGCAGAAAAGAATCACATTTTCTCGACTACTCTAGTCTTTCTAGAAAAGAAAAATACTCTGGAAGTCACTTCATCTTGTTTGACAGCCATGTGACCCCTCCAACTTCCTGCTGGGAGCAATGCTTGGTAAAATTATAGCAAATTCCTCCAATATACAGTGCATTCTGATCAGCTGCATATCAGCTTTAAGCGTTTGTTATTAGGACCTGTAGTACAGTACAAGGATATACAGACAAGTTTGGTTTTCCTGCTCAGGTGTGAGACCTTCAAGCCAGGAAAATGGAACTCTTAACGTTATCAGTGCTTGGACACTCACTTATTTCATTCAGGTCAGAGTGGACATCAAAGGTTATTATATACAGTTTGATTATGCTTTTTAACAAAGGACCTACTGCCTTTTCCCTGCGTAAATTAGCATTAACATTGCTAAATCTCAATAAGCAAACTAATCCTGTTTCTAACAACTCAGCTACTGCAATGAGTCTCAACAGAGAAAGTATTCATAGATTGTGTATATATGTTGCACAATGCCATACAGAACAGAATGCACTGCAGATACAGGGGTTCAAAGCACACACTATATAGGGAGAACAACGAGGCGTCACCGAGGAGAGTGACTTGAGATGTAGGTGGAATCAATGCCTGTGGATGAGTGGGTGCAACAGACAAACACATGGTGCTAGACTGAGAAGGCAGCTCTTCTAAGGATTGCCATCAGTGGCCATGCTGAAGTCATCTGCAACCAGCAGCAAAGCTTCAATGTTGGCAGCTGTCTCAGGGCTCTGCAGGGAGAGGAAGTCCGAGACATCCATATTGGCTAACCCGTCAGATGAGGGAGGGTTGGCAGAGGCAGTGCTGCTCACTATAGTGGAGAAAGTCTGAGCTGAGGAGGAAGAGGAAGAGGAGGGGCCTCCAGGCTCACCTCACCCACCTTGGAGGAAGACTCAGGAGACAGCATGAGGAAGAGGAGGTGGCTGGATGGTGGGGGGGCTCTGCGGGCTGCGGTAGTGGCGGAGCAGGAGGCTCTGATGGTTGCTGCTGTGCTGGAGCAGAAACGGTTGAGGAGGCACTCTTTAAACTCTTTTCCTTAGCAGAGTCCCTGCAGGCACACTGGCACTGGCAGGATTCCTCCTGTTTGATGATGATGACTGGGAGGCTGAGGCCGATCTGTTGGACTGAGTTACCTGAAACAAGCCAAAGAAATAAATTAAATGGAAAAAGTATTTAAACAAGAGTTTGCAAATTTACTTTCTGAATGTCCTGCAGAAGAAAATATTCATAAAATGTTAGAGTACAACACAGGAGGTAGGACATTGCTAAATGCTTAGTATAAGGAGGAATTCATCAGTTGTTGGCAGAAAGTTGAGGCATATGATCAACAAATAAAACATTTTGGTACAGAATGTGATTGGGGCCTAATAAGCGTAAGAGCAAAGCTAAACAAGAGGATGGCCCATTTCCATAAAATGAAACTTAATATTTCACTACACACTGACTTACCAGCATTTCCTCCGACTGGTATGGCTGTGGTGAAGAAACCTTTTCCACTTTTGGAGCTCCTTGATGTGACTGTGAACAAACAGTGACACCCACAGTTGAAACAAGGGCTGTAATCTCCCAGTCGACTGGTCGATATGTTCTGGCTCCACCAAAATTCTGATTGATCGATTTTTTGCCCTGTTAATTTCATTAGGAGGAAAGTACCAAGTGCTAATGGGGGAGTTTTCAGAGCACCCCTGTTTCACAGGTAACAGTCTGTCTTCAGAACACCCCCCTTGTTTTCAGTATTTTGGATTAGCCCAACCCACTAGAGATGGATAGATTGAAGAACGTACTAGAAGGCCTAGGTCCGGTGGTTTGCTGAATATTTATTTAATTTTAAGTGTTTCATTTACAGTCAGTCCTCCTCTACCATGTCAATGACATCATCAGTGTGGGCAGCATTTCACAAACATAGATAACGGAAAAAAGTCGAATGCAAAGTTCGCAGGCATTATTTTTTTCTTAAAGTGGACTTGCTTTTGTGTTTATGAGTAAAAGTTTTAAGTTAATAGTCTATTTGTGTCTCAGCCGTGAAGCTGAGCTCTTACGTTCAGTCTCGCTCTGTGCGAGGACATGCACAGAGCGAAATGACAGTGTCTGTCAAATATTGTAACATGACAAAAGCAATTGTATAAATATTCCTCAACAGTTCTTGTGCTGATATCACTAGTTCACATAGTATATTTTCGGAACTCATTGGCTCTGATATTGCGCAGATGCACGTGATACAAAACGCTGTCAGAGCCGATAGACTCGAGTGTGTAATTAATTTCAGTGCAAAATAGTAGTCGAAATCTCAGGGCTTCAGTCAACCAAGAATTTCTTTGGTTGATTACAGCCCTGGTTCAAACAACGCAACTTATGCATCATTACTGACATGCGTAGCACAATTTTTTTGCTAATCCTCTCACAATAGTAAATATGTATCAGGACAGAAATCACTAATTTGCTCTACAGTGTATATGGGATTGTGTGTTTTAAGCTGAAAATATTTGCAAATATCAAAACTATCCATTTCTTTGGACAAACTGTGTGTGGGAGCATTACACGGTACCTGCTCGGGGTTCTGCTGGCTGCTGGCAGCACTGCTGAGGATCCACTGGAGGTTCTGGTCAGCCATGACCAAGCTGGCTGCAGCAGATTCTGGGTGGGTGCTATGGTGATTGTGGCAGGAGTGGGAGCCAGACCAGGGCCAGAGTTGGGGACACCGTTGTTGGCCAAAGGCACAGGTTGAGCCACAGCTGCCAGAGCATCTGTTGTAGTGGCTGCAACCACAGACACAGAAGCAGTGCCTGTTTCTGTGGTGGTGAGTGCTGGAGCCACTGGAAGAGGAGTAGAGAGTGGTGGTGGTAGAGGAGTGGTCTGGGTGGCACCTTCAGGCTGCAGGAATGTGGGTGGCAGTGCCACATAATGCTGGGAGGGGCATGGTTTGATGCTTGAACAGAGGCCTGAGCAGGCACATCGGAGATCTGCTGAGGCCTGGTTAGTTGCATGAAAGAGGGGGCAGAGCTGACAGTAGCAGTGACAGAGGCAGAGTGGAGGCCTGAGAGGAAGAACTCTGACTGAGCTGGAAAAGCCTCCATGACTGCAGTTTGTGTGGGAACAGGATGATGAGGAGGTAGGATTGATAGAGAAAGAGATGAGAGATGAGGCATCAGTCACTCCTGGTTGGGCAGAGGTCTCTAGGCTGAAGGGTTCAGCAAGGCTCTCTGAGGAAGGAAGTAAAAACTCCTTGAGAACAAGCACCTTTGATATAATTTAAGATGACAGGCTTTGAAATATTCTCACCATTGTGATGGGCATCATCTTGGCTGACACTGTTTTCAGGACTCTGGAACATGAGCTCAAAGATTTTCACTGGTGTCACATTGTTGAGGTCTAGATTTTGAGCCTGTAATAACATTAAAATTAATAAGAGATTTAATGAATACTTGAAGTTACCAAGTACCACAATAGCTAGAAACTCTTCTCAATCCTTATTGCAGTGAATACAGAGTAAGAACTCCAGCCCCCCTTCATCTTCAATCGAACATCTGTTTGACAAAGCTGAAGCAAGGCCAGACTTACATTATGGATGTTCTCTCGTAGCTCAGAGTCTGTAGAGATGAGGCTCAAGTCACTGAGGCACAGTGAGTGATTTGCATCCTGTAATTAAGAGATGAATAGGTTAATTAAACTTGACACTGCTCTGGGATCAAGTGCTGTGTTAGTGTAAAGAAGGTTTTAAATTGAACAGTTTGGCACAAATATAAATAATGATGATGAGTATTCTTTTGGAGATGTGAAGTCATTTGATCAAATGCTACTTCTTTTTCATAATAAATTATTAACATTTACCATTGTTAATTCATTGTTGTGAACCTCGTCATGCACAGGTGCTGCTTTTACTTTACCTACCATGATCTTCCTATTATGTGTGAGATCATATCACAAGTGACAAAATCTGAAGTTTTTAACAAAGTAAATTATATGACGACAGTGTCATGTTGCTCTTGGGCTGTAGATGGAGAGCACTGAGAAACAGCAGTGCAGTGACTCACTTCAGAGAGCGGGTGGGTGAGGGTGACGCTGAAGGCCTGTCCTTTGTCATGGCCCCGGATGTGACTCTTCAGACTGTACTGGCTGCTAAACGTCTTCTCACAGCCGTCACTGGGACAGTTGAATGGCTTCTCCCCTACAGAGAAAGAGAGGGAACAATAGAGATGGACACTTAAGGGTGAGAGCTAATCTTTACTGTGGAGCAGAAAAAGTCAGCTGTGATAAAGTTGCTACTTTGGAGGAACTGAAAAAGATTCACAACTAGTAACTATCTCCACATCAGGTAGACAATGCCTTTGTCTAATGTTTCACCTCTGTTGTCATCTGAAATAAAGGTTTTATTGGACAGGTGGGGACATGGGTTAATCCTTTATTATTTCTTTCATCTGCATTTTGGGCAAATCACCCATATACACAACTACATCTGAAAAGCATGACATTTTGCTAACCACCTGAACAGGAATGAGTAGCTGGCACTTTGGTACACTTCCTTTCCCTGAACTAGCAAACCAGCATTTGAGCAAAGAACTTGGTCTCAGTTTGTCTAACTGGGAACTTCCTATTGGGGAAGTTAGCGCACATCAACGCAGAGTTTATAATTGCTGTTATTTTAAGTAAATTTCTACACCTTGTATTGGAGGACGGGTAAATTCAATCAAAAGACAAAAGATGGTTTTGGTGACTGGAAATTTTTAATTAGAGTAAGCTAATTAGTAGCTATAATAGCTAATAACAACTACTAACATGTACCTGTGTGAGTCCGTACATGTGTTTTTAGATGATGACTTGCAGCAAAAGCTTTTCCACACCCATCATGGTCACACCTGAAGACAAAAAACAAAAAACATAATTTATGACCAGGAACATATAAACAAGACAGTGGATTTGATATGTAATAAAGCCATATCCCTGCTAGAACAGCAAGCACCCTTAACTCATCAAATAGACATAGTTGACTACATATTTGTACAGCAGATGGAAGGGAATCTCAGCACCATTTTGGGCTGATGTTTAACCAAAGTCAGGCTCCCACAGTGGAAAACATTGCAAGAAAAATGATTTGATATGACAAAACAATTGTATTCTCACCGAATGGCTTCTCCCCAGTGTGTGTGCGAATGTGCTTCCTCAGGTCGCTGAGTGTGGTAAAGTACTTTGTGCATCCTTCCGATTCACAGTTGAATGTCTTGCCTGTGTGAAGTCTCTGGTGTGCTTTTAGTCTGCAGAGACAATAAAATTTGTTTGATTAAACCACAATGGGAGACACGCAGGCGAAAGAAACTGAGCACAGCTGCTTAAAACAGCATGAGTTGATTGTTGCTGCTTTTAATCTGTACAAAGCAGTGTTTTGCCTACAATGTATTTGCCCCCCCCCCCAACAGAACCCCGACTCAGAAATTCAAGTTGTAGATTTGTTTTTAATTCCAATTCCTAAATTTATTTAATTTTTATTCAGACCAGAATGACTGAATCACGCATTCTTCTTATTAAATAAAAAGCTTACTCTAAATCAGAGTCTAATGGACTGCTTTCGTTTCTTACATTTCTCCTCTCCGGCAACCAGGGCTCTTCCCTCACTCCTCTCCTCTCTCTCAACACACGCACATGCACTCAGTCAGGGCCTCTCTCCCAGTTCAGCCCTGCCCACTGTGCTTCCCGATCTGTTGATGTTGCCACGAGTGGACCTGTTGGTCTGACTAGCCCCAAACAGCTGCGGTCCTGCACTCAAAGCTGCAGACGGGTCGATCAAACAGCGCTGCTCTCCTCTGCCCTCTTTGGTCGTGCTGATTTTTAAATGATCGCAGATGCGCCTGTCTTTCAGAATAAATCCCAGTGTAGGAAAATGACAAGATGGCACTGATCCGATACCACGTGTATTACACACGTGTCAGTTTACCGCTCCGTTAGCACGGCTCCATTTATAAAACGAAATGCGCTACAAGTAATCCGCGTGCTTACAATCGGGACTCATGTAAACATTCTGGTCAGTCGTCATGGAAACATGACGCTCTGCTAGTAGGGGCGTTTGGACCAGAGTGAAAACAAACGTGTGTAGTAGTTGAAAAATGACACAATGTATCACTGTACTGCACCAGTGTGTGTGACAACATCCACTGTGGCTGCACTTCAGCTGTTTTTAAAGGAACTGTTCTTTATCCCCAGATTTCTTTTTTCAGTTGGGTCTGAAACAAAGTCGAAATAAGTCGTTTGCTGTATTCATCCATGTTTTACAATGGGTTTAACATTAACTAGGCCTTACAGCAATATCATCATATCACATCCGATGCCCACATCAGAATCAGTATTGGGAGGGAGAAAATGGTATTGGAACATCTCAAATTATACACATTAACACATTATGTAATTTTATATAGCCTAACCCCCCCCCCCCCCCCCCCCCCCCCCCCCCCCCAACCAAAAAAGCTAGTGGAAACACTGAAAAATACAGTTGATTCCACATTCAGATGGAAACAGAATCTAATCAAAAACATATGAACATGTAAATATATAGAGAATCTGGGTGGAAGAGGCAGGGTAAAGTATTATTCAAAATACAATGCCTATGTGTGGCATTGGTTTCCTGCCCCAAGTAACAGCCTCTGACAATTAGTTGTTGCCAGTGGCACAGCTCCACCAAGCCCTAGACATGTTGCCATAGCAACTGAACCAATACAGACCAGAGTGCTCTGGTGTGAACTGGTTGAGATCACAGCAAAATTTAAATAATGAAAATGCTTTGAGCAAAGAAGATGTCTGGCACTAGTCAAAGCAGTTTACCTAATAGAATCACCATTACTGTTTTGCAGTTTGAGTTTATTATATATTTTATATTTATTTATTATATTTTAGTGATAAGAGTCATCACCTTCTGCTTATTTGTCAACATGCCACACTTCATAAGGGGTCAAGACATCCATCGTGTTACCTCTGGACTGTAATTAAGCCTAATTTAGTCAGAAAATGTTTTTGATACTTATCAATTAAGATGTGTATTATCTGCAGTGTAAGTCAAATCCATTTCTGTAGGCAGATTTGCATGCATGCACCAAACACACACACACACACACACACACACACACACACACACACACACACACACACACACTTAGGTGTGCAAATTGCAACACAAAAAAGGGGTTTAGACAATCCTTTGTAACTGATTCAATGTCCCTAGTTGTTTGTGTAGATTATGGGCTATTGCTTTCTATTTAAAGAGATATTCCAGCATAAATGTAACCCATGGTCCACTGCACCATGACACCGAATAGAACACCCTCTCGAGAAATGAAGCTTGCCGACCGCAAAGGTCTCTAGTTGTAGTTGACTTTAGCAAAGACCGCACAATAGCAAAATACTGCTGTCTGTAGGGTAGAGGTCTTCACTTGTTTTACCATTTTGAACCATTAACCAAAACGTTGCGTTAATAAACAATCTTTTTAACTGCCCCAAGTCCTGACCTCTAAACTTTCAGAATGTGACAGTGATGAGTCACATTGGACAGAAGGTGGGAAAAGGGGAGGGCGGGGGTGACGATGACAGCTGTGACCGCCAATCGTCGGGTCCTCTTGGGTACTATAAAACCCGGCCTTTCAAACTCTCCTGGTTCCGGGTCGGGTTAGAACCTCAGGTTTTCGGGCTGTTGGGTTTTTCCAAAAACCTCTACTGTAGGGCCATAAGCTATCCGCGGTCAAAAAAGCCACTCATAGCCACAAATACTGCTCAGAACAGCACCAGACTTCATCAACAGTACAAATAGGGTCTCAGCACCTAGAATGAGGCATCGTCAGGGCTTTCCTACAACTTGCAAGCAGCTGGAGGCAAGTGGGTTAGTTCTGTTTATGTCTCTTTCCTATAGAAACCGGGCAAAGGTAGCAGATGTATGATGCCGCGTCTTTTGTATTGTGACAACACTTGTTGGGCAATTCACTTTATGGCAGGACCTGCCATGATTTTTGATCATGACTCAACCTGACATTTATGATATCAAACTAGAAGCTATAAACAACACCTGCAGTAATAATGATTTGAACTTATTTTATGATACCCACAGCACCATAAAAAACAGTTCCATGAGGACACATACACCAAATCTGCATGTAGGCCAGTGGTTCTCAAACTTTTTTGGCCATTCCCCATTATAGACGAGTATGTGAGTATGGTGTTTCTCTCACGCTTGCTCACTCGCTCTCGATCCACATATAAATGAATGTTATAAGAAAACAGAAAATAGAGAAAATGAAAAAAACACAGATGCAGTGACACATTGTAACATTGTAATAATTCCTGCGACCAGTGACCACAGCTGGCCACAGTGGTCTAAGTCTGCCATATCTGTCATATTGCTATTCCCCACCAGTGGGGCATGCCCCACACTTTGAGAATCACTGATGTAGGCTCACCTGTATAACGTGTTAAAGGCTTTCTCACAGCCTTGCACGTCGCACTCAAACGGCTTCTCCTTGGTGTGAACACGAACATGGATCTTGAGGCTGTATGAAGTGAGGAAGGCCTTTCCACAGCCCTGCTGATTACACACAAACGTGTACTCGCCCCGGTGAGTCTTCTGGTGCGTCCGCAGGTTTCCCGCCGTACTGTACGTCCTTGTGCAGCCCTCAAACATGCACTGGTAACGCTTCACCTGACAGAGGAAGGAGAGGAAGAGAAGGTCATTACCTCAACTATGTAAACTGAATCCAGCGGTACTGTATGAAAATACACTGAAGCTTGGAAAAAGGCAACATAATAATAAAGCATAAACTAAATCATTTTTATTTCGTATTTTAAAGCCAGGAAAAAACTGTTTGTTAATTCAGCTCAGCAAAAAACAGCTTCGTCATTGGATGAAGTGAGAGTGTTAGTTGGTGTGACCTTTTAGAGGCAACTTCAACCAAGTGACTCAGACACCCGTCAGCACATGAAAGTGAATACAAGGGACAGTGATGGTGCCTACCCCCCCCCCGAAATGCAATGCAATTCATCCTGTACATTTCGGTTTCACAGCACCAATCTCCATTGCAGTGTGACAGTCTCCTGCTCTTTTCTCACACAAAGCCCTGGGGCAATGTGGATAAAAGCAGTCTATTCTGTTCTTTGAAAAATGCTACCCTGTGCTGAACACAAAGCGAAAAGGAGAAAGCTTGTGGCTGACCAAATCCACAGGAGAAACTCCTTTCTCAGCTCCCCTTATATCTGTAACTTACTGATCCTCTGAGAGATCAAATAGTAATAATAATCACAATGATAATGCTTCCAACTAATTTCCCAAAATCTCAAGACTGCTCTCCACACACTGCATGGGCTATCCTGTTGCCTTGGTTTATGTCTTACTGCGCATTACACCAGTTATTTCTCCACTATACTGAGAATTGATTTTAACTGAACTTTCATTTTGACAAGAGGTAATACACAGCCCCCTAAAATCTGTTTGTGTGCCTTTAGCCTTCAGGATGATTGTTTTGCAATAGTTTTGTGCAGTTTAAGGCAACATTTACCTAAATTCAAGACAACTGAAAGAAGAAATTTGAGAACAGGCCTAATGATACGTAAGTTCAAACAGCAAAACAGCCCAAAACTCCCATTACTGTATAGAATAGACACTAAATCATCTAGACACAGTATTTTCACAGCTTTAAAACACTATTTTCGTCATGATGCATGGAGTGTTGCCTTTATCAGCAGGGAAAATAACTGATGCATCAGTGAAAACCCCACATTGTTCATGCATCCCAGCATTCCTGATGCTTCATTTCACAACACATGTTCAGACACATTAAGTAACATTGGCTGTAAAAAGGAAAAAAAAAAACAAAACATGCATAGCTGTTGCATGTGCCGTGACATAAAGCTGATTAAACTTCCTTTCAGCCTTACTGACAAACACTGATCTGAACGAAGGGTAGTCTAAAGCCATTCACTTTGATTTTAAAGCTGTGGGAGTTATCATTTGTTAAGCAAACATCCATGCAAAGCCACAGCGCGAAGCCTACTTAAGCTTGTATCTCAGTACTGTATTCATCTCCCACACCTTTGTGATTCTTCTCCACTACCAGTTTGAGCACTGTATGCTTTCGGCCCCCACACAGATAGTGGAAAATACCACTAAATTAGATATTAAATGGTTACGTATTCTTCTGATACCTGTTGATCAGAAGAATGGATCTCTCCATTTGTTGTTTAGAGGAAATGGGCAGTGTTCTACACTCTTCTCATGTTTTCAAAGGCAGGTTTTCCAAGTAGTTTTTTCTTTGTATCAAACACTAGAATGAATGCAGGCAACATAATTCTTTTAACTGCATCGCAGTGCACTCATTCAGCAGCACGACTGCAAAAGAAATAACATTTGAGTGCACTTCTGTTTAGGGATAGTGAAGTAGGGTTTAGTTTAAGGCAACCATGGAAATTCACTCTATGCCTGAGGTAACTGTCACAACATATTATGTCATAATATCAAAACAATGACATGGACAACAATGCAGGCACTTTAAACACTACCAAGTAACAATGCAAGCACAACAAGACAATCCAACATTATACAGAGATTATACAAATACAGTGCTTGCTTGGTGTTTAACAGTAGCACTGAAAACCAACCACCACACAAGTATCACATTTCACATTTCATTTGTTTAGAGATGGTATTGCTGGTGGGTTAAAAATACCTACAGACCTACTTTACAAAGACAGTACTCTCCATCTCATGTTAAAGAAATCATTCTCACTAAAAAGGGGATGTGATCTCTCACAAAGAATTGTCCTTTCCTTATGACTCAGAACCTACTGTTCAGTATTGCACCATTTTGCTGGCGTTGCAATCTTTTTGAAATTGTTAACTATTTGTGTAGTGTTCGATCACTGGCAGAAAAGATGACGTTCCACAAACTCTTCACAGATCCTCAATAACAAGAGAAAATTGGTCTCTTCATGCACAAAGAAATTTGTTGACTGTTACCTGTATTCCTTCAACACACTGCCTTGCCTTCACCAGAGCACACTTGGTGCCAGATGGGTTTAATGCTCACCACTAATTAGACTGGGATAGGTGTCAAAGTGTGGTTAGTTTACCACCAGAAGATGGACAGGAGACAAACTTATGAGGGACCAAAGATCTAAAACTGGGTGCAAATGCTGTAAATGCAAACAGGATAAAACTGTTTCTGTGGTCATAACATCTTTGTAAGCCAAATTTGCCAAAAAAAAATAAAAAATAAAAAACGTGAAGCGACTAGGAAAATTCATTTTGGACCATCAGGCATATTCCCAAGAAAGGGCATGTACAAAAAAAGCAAAAGCGAAAGAAAAAGCATGCATGTGTCTGTGCACACACTCTCACACACTATACATAAACATTATGCACCTTTATGCTGACAGTATGTGTCTAGCTTGTAGGACCATCAGACATGGCAGAAAAATCTGTAAACCAGTTACAGTGCTATTCAGCAATGAGTTGGAATGACTAGATGAGCTTCCACAAACCAAGCCATGGAGTCACTTCAACAATAACCAAAAAAAGACATTACTTCAGCAGTACTACTTGACCAAATCCTATTGAGATCCTACCCATTTTGTATGCAAATGTATGCAACTGGTGTGTGAAAATGAATTTAGGCAATATGCAATGCTACTGAATAATCAAGGAAGCAGTTCAATGAACCTAGTGTGTGCCACCTGTGTTCAAACTGAGCATTCAAAGAATAAGGTTTCTTTTCATCTGTTCACATTTCATTAGCATGTGGCAGCTACATATATTTTACATTTAAAGAGGATTTAGGGCTTACCTCTCTCTGCTTGGTTTCTGGGCACTCAGAGTGCAGGGTGAGCGTAGCCCCCTCTATGTTGCGTGGCATGGGAGTGGAGCCTGGATTTATTGTGAACTGGATCTGGTCTGCAGAAATGGTGTGGTGCACATAACCTTGTGACATGGCATCAGAGTCAGCCATAAAGGCCAGAGAGCCATCTTCCTCGTCTCCATCACCTTCTCCCTCAGTTAAGAAAGTGACTCCATCTTCGTCCCCTCCACAGTGTCCCTCTTCCTCACCCTCCTCATCCAGCCGGATGGGGTCCCGCTCGATGAGTACTGTGGTGCGGTCATACACCCGACCAGAGGACGATGAAGGCTTAGCAATCAGGTCATCGTCTTTGTCAAAGTGGATCTTGTCTTCTTCTTCATCATCCCGTTCCAGGCGATCCACCTCCACCTCAAAGTACATGGGCGCCTCCGTATGAGGGCCATTCTCACTCATGGTCCCTGGTGCCTCTCCTTCCTTGGCAAGGAGGACTGCACAATCTCACTGTTAAAGTTACAGCCTGAAAAATATCTGAAAAAAAAAAAACATATAGTGTGACTTAAATGAGGAAAAACAATGAATTTAAACAAAGGAATATAAGGTATGAGATACAAATGAATGATTCGATTTCATGCACAGGTAGTGCCCAAAATCTATATTTCAAAGAACTGAGTGTTGAAGCCAACTTCATGTTTCAGATATGTAATATACAAAAACAATTATTCAGTTTTAGTTTGACAATAAGAGCAGTACGACAACCTGAGAGAACTGGACTTTTCTTCATGTAGCAAAACTTCAGAGGAGTGACAGTCTCTTGAAAATAAAAAGCCAAGTTGCTCAATTAAAAGAGCTCAACTTGGACAGTCAAGGAAAATTTTAACTCCCCTCTGCCCTCAAAATGTATTATGGTCATTCTTACTTCTCTTGAATGTTTGACTTTTGACACAGAACGATGTGAGTTACATTCTGAGTTGTGAACTGCAAGACTGGTTACAAGTTTGTTCACAAAGTGGAATGTTTCTCAGTGCTCACCTAAAAGCTGTGTTGAAGGTATGTATCTTCAGGATGATTTGTGTCATTACAAAAGGTTAGAAACCAATCTTGGTCCCATATACAACTCCAAATGGTGTATTATAGAACATAGAAGCCCCCAATACAAGAGCATTGAGAGTGAACTTTCAGGAATGTAGAGGGCAGCAGCTCATTTTTTTTAAACGTAGCCATAGATTGTGGCTATTTCACTGATGAAGGAGAAAGGGAAATATTACAGTCTCAACTTATATTACACAGTACTTTTTAACATCTCCAATCAAGCCCGGTGGTGTCCTGAAATCATCATAATGTAACATCAAGAGTATTTCCAAGAGCACCTCTTGCACCGTACCAACAACTGGCCTGAACAACGTGGGCCATGTCTGCAAAGGGGCTTTGGCAACACTAAATACTAAACACTAAATTCCTGTCTGCCCCTGAAGCGCACATCCACGCGACAACCATTGTAAAATCCATTACTTTCAGTATTTGACAACACAATGCAGCCTCTTAAATTTACGTGTTAGTCCCGTTTGGAGGAAACTGAGACATGGTGATCTAGAAGTTTCTGATTTCAATGACAGAAGTCACGAGACAGCAGTGGCTGAACTCAGCTAACAAAATGACATGTTCAATGATCTCCAGCCGATTAAAAACTCCCCAAGGTGACTTTCATCATACGTTATGAATAACTTACGAAAAATGTCACACTCACACGACCATGTCATAACTTTTTGTTCACTTGACATGGCTGTTTCATATACAGAGTGGCTTGATAAAAACGCAGTAATTGCCACGTTTACCCCGTTTCACAGAGAAAAGAGTAACGTTTACCTAATTTGACTAAACAACACTGTTAGCTGGCTACGTAACAATATGCTGGTTGATTACTAACCTGACGGTATTTCCACAGCGTACAGCTTTGTCACATCGTTACTAGCTTCAGAGATCCATTGCTAGCAAGCTAATACACATAGATATCAAACCGTTGATAGTTCGTCTATTGTAAATAGCACACGTATTAATATTCGTATTTGTTTACATTATGCGGGTTGAAAGCAGAGCCACCACGCCAGTCAGCTTTTTTGTCTTTAGCCAGTGTCCGAGCTAAGTTAGCAAAATGATCGTTAGGTAGCAGGATAACTAGCATCAATTTAGCTCATACGGTAGCTAAGCTAGGGAGCTAGCTGGCTAGAAACGTTAGCCAGTTGTCGGCAGCTGATATTAACCATCTTCTCTGAGCTACCAGGAGCCAGCGAACTCTGTATTATGAAGGCATAAAATAGCTTGTTAAGAGAAAATGATATTAAAATATATTTACCTGTGTTGAAATTTACGCCTTATCTCTGTGCTTTAGATGTTTGGCACTTTCCTTTCCCCTCCCTAGGCTCCCCTACAACGTCACAGCCTCGCATTCGTGATGAATTATGGGAAATTAAATATTAATAAAGAAAAATAAAGTATCACATGAAAGCATTATTCTAACTAAACATACAATATTACTTTAACTTCCTGTGAAAAATCTTATTCAATAAGAAGTGCAATCTCATAGACCTATCATGAGAAACCTGAACATTCATTTAGTGTTAATTTCTTTGCTTTGCTGAGATATTGAATTATATCAAATGGAAAAGCAACAAACAAAAACACTGACACAGCTTGTTTGCAACAGTTTTATATATAAAACAAAATGTGGTTGAGCTCAGAAACATTAAAATACAAATTATTTTTTAAATAAAATATACATACAATAAAAATTATTAGGTCTCTACAGATACTCAGGAATGAATAGAATAATCTCTGTCCATCAACAGATCACAAACGTTGCTTTTAAACAAACTAATATCAGATAAGAACTGTCACTTTAGGTAATTATACTATGTCAATACAAAGAGCCACCTAAGAATATAAGAAATAATTTCAGTTCAAATACTGGACTGTACATTTTTTTAGTGTTCAGCTTCAGCATGAAGGGCAAGAGGGAGAAGTCCTCCATCTAGGAGGAGCCTTGGATGAGGAAGTGCTGAAAGAACTCCTGAGTCTTCCTTTTTTCTGCAAGATCCTGCTTCGTAGGTGACCTCAGGAGCAAGGAGGCAAAAATGGTGGCTACAGATAAAGAAAATAAATTATTCACATTTCATTGTATAACAAAGTATTCTTCTTCTTAATGTTGTACTATCTTTACTAGCAGTTTCGTTTTTGTGTCAGAGAGAGACAAGGTGAGCTATTCAATATAATGAACAGGGGATTGTAGATGTTGCAATAAATATGCATTTAAACTTTATTTGCACAGAGTAGGTTGAGTGGGCATCTATTCTCTGTTACAGAGCAAGCCTGCATTAAGTAATAAAAAAAGATTGCTCTCCACTTACTCAACATGCTGAGTAAAGCACAATGCACCAGTTAAAAATAACAAATGAAAGAAACTTAAGAATGGCTGGCTTCCTTGTCTTACCCAAGATGTTGACATCTAATCGATTGCTAGCAGAGTTCTTCAACAGCTCACGGAGAAAGGCAGCTAAATAGTTGAACACATTTTGATGGCACTGAGGTAGCATGGAGATAACCTGCAGCCAAAATAAGTCAATGTTATATCAATTTAACAAATCCTGGAATAGACTGATCATGACTAACTGCTGGCTGTCTCACTCACTTTCTCACACTGACTGGCACTGGAGCAATTTTCTAGGCACTGCTGGTAAAAGGAGAAGGGAACCACAGGCTCTGGGAGGGCATCAAGGAAGAGAAGCAAAGCCTCTGCCACTGAGTGGTTACTGCCAGCTGTGGGTCAATAGAGAGTTAAGGACATAATCCTACAGCAGACTCAGCATGTTCTGACATGTAATGGATGCTAAATAAGAACTGAATATGGTGTTACATCCCAGGAATAACTCAAATGGCAAGTAGAGTGTCAGATGGATATGAATGAAAAGTGTAGTGCATAGTGGTGCTTTTATCCTACTGCACTGTTCAAAGACTGGGCAGGGGCAATCATTGTTTGATTGAAAACAACAGACAACAAGAAAAATCTTTGTTCAACACTCATGTTACCTTTTCCAAATATATTATGAAATTAAATCATATTTTTTTTTACTATAGGGTTATATGGGAATTGTTTTGAAGGATACGAAGAGAATCTGGCATGCCAGTGTCAAGGCAATCCCTTATTTCTGCAAATTCACTCCGGAGCCCAGGTTGCTGAAATATATCTTCCTGCAAAAAGAGGACAACACATACTCTTAAAGAGAACAATAAATTTAAGTAGTTAAACCATAAACAAGTTCACTTGGGCAGAAGAAAATGTTGTTATGGTCTGAGTTTAAGTGGAGCTTCAGTGAACTTTTGATGTGATTAAAATTTTCATGCTCAAACTACCTGAATTCAGGTCTTCACATAAAATCAAGATAAAGTTCCATCATCAAATCACTGCAGAGGGTCCAATAAGCTACTTGGCTGGCAGGCATAACTACCGAGCCATACTAGTGTCTTTGAAGTCTCAAGAAACACTTGAAAACTTTCCCTGTCGGAAAGACAAAAAACTTGGGAGTTGGCCACAAGTTCCACAATTTACTTTAAGAATATTAATCTGCCAACAAAGAAAACTGCAAAACATGAACTAAATTGGAAATAGTTTTTTTATTATTATTATTTAATTAATAAAACAGAAGCATAACCATCAGGTTTTCTGACCTGTTTGATTGCATTGCGGAACAAGTGATCCACCATCATCCAGAGCTCTTTAGGAATGTCTAGAGGTTTTTCAGTGTTTGCTGCGTTCTCATTTCTAGACATCTCCGCCTAATGTCAAGGTGACAAAGAGAAGAGGCTAAAGTTAAAATGGACAAGGCTGTGTTTAATTACAAATCTGGAAAATCGTAAAAGAAATATACTGCACCCTATAACAATTGTGAATTAAGAAGAGGTATTTTAAGGACACTGTCCCTGTTCTGTATTTGGGAGCACTAACCAGTTTGTGAAGTGTCTCTTGTGGCATGTCCTGTATTGGCTCCTTCAAGTGACACAATGAATAGATGGAGGTACCATAGCAGCTGGGCAGGTAGTTTCCTGTCACAGAGATGAAGTAGTCCTTGCCGCGCTCAAGGTGGAGCACCAGGATGTCTTCGATCTCTTGCTTGCCAGAGTTCAGTTCAGGTGCTGTTGAGCGGTTTACAAAAACCTCAAGCTCAATGTCAACAGAAGCACCTAGATGTTGGGGGAGACACATATATAAATTTAAAAAGGACAACTCAACTGTTGGACACAATTTTTATTTTACTTATAAATCAACAAGTTTTTCATAATCTACAATAAAATTTCATCTTGTAAAAAAATGTCACTGTCAATCAAAATCTGTCATTCTAAGTAACTGAACTTGAACTAAACCCCAAAGACAGGTACGTGAAGCTTTAATAGGATGAAATCTGTGGCTCCTGGTTGGAACTGACTATACTACTCACCCTGAGCGATGAAGCCTTTGGGGGGATTGGCTGTGAGCCAGGGCTTGCAATATGTGGACTCATTTGGCTTCTGGATAAACTCAAACTGACATGGGACCTGTCCATCATTAAAAAGCCTCAGTGTCTCTGCCTGGTGCTGCATGAACTTCACATCCTTAAAGTGGAACTGGAGGAAGAAGGAAGGATTCATGAGAAGACTGAGATAAAAAAAAAAAAAAAAAAATCTCTGTGTCATGTAATTGCATCTTTTATCATTTTTAAATTCTTTTTAATATCTGAATTTGGCCAAGAGCCAGAGATCAATATATATCTTCAATAGAGGTGGTTAACAATGTGAACGCATCAAAGTCACATAATGAAAAGGCAATGTCATGTACATGTATAAGAGAGGTAAAACAGCTCCCATTACATTATAATAGAACTGACAGTGACAGGAAATTTTACCTCACGCTCGGACAAGGATACAGATGGAATACACTCATTCTCCATTTTGTCAATATTGCGTACAATCTCTTCAAAGGTCTTTTTATAGGCCTCAGCATTTAGTCTCTTGATCTGTAGGAACATACAGGAGGAAGTCAGAGGCAAACAATGAAGCATACACATATGTTATCTGTGAATCAATAGATGATACTGCAATGCCATAACATGAGCAGGTATACTCAAATCTTTATTTAGTTTTCATATGGCTTCTTTAATTTTCAAACCAATGTGCAGGTTTGTTAAAGAGAAACCAAATGAAAACACGATGATGCTTAAGAACGCTGATTCTCTTACCCCAATGACAAGCAG
Organism: Caranx ignobilis; assembly: GCA_021432705.1. Classification (NCBI taxonomy): domain Eukaryota; kingdom Metazoa; phylum Chordata; class Actinopteri; order Carangiformes; family Carangidae; genus Caranx; species Caranx ignobilis. The sequence goes on from MU270012.1 coordinate 11,115,824, forward strand.
GGAACTGACTGGTTTGTGGTCACTTGTCTTCAGAGCCATGTGACCGTGATAATGTTCTTGCACAACGTTTTTCCCTCTCCACAGGATACGGTCACACCATGCAGGCACGCGACATTTTTCACTGAATGAAGAAATAATAACAGATATTTAATTCTCAAGTATGTTAGTTATGTCTCTTGTTATATGAAAAGCCAAACTGCATCTCAGTTTCACTGTATTCATACATACTGTTTCAAAGTTATTGATATGATCTCTAAGAGGAAATTCTCTTATCAGGAATACACAACCAACACAACAACAATCTAGGGCATCAGTAGCTGTGAGCTGTGTTAAGTAATGTTAAATAACAAGTTAAAAATGTGTAGCTTTACTCTATCAGCGCAAAATTAACCTTGTACTACTTTTCAAATTGAAATTTAGAAATCTGCTGACATTTATCAGGTAAGTCAGGTAAGCTGTTTAAACACTACAGAGCAGAGTCCAAATAATGAATCAACATTCCCCTTTGCATTATATTTGCATTACATCAACATCAGTTTTCCTCCCTGAACTCTCTCTGACCTGTATTCCTCTCATCATGCTACTGTTGTATACTTAGTATAATATTGTTTAGTGAATACTCCAACAAAACCTTTGTTTAGCGAAGTGGTTTTAACTTAGTAGATCATGTACAAAGATGTTTTTTTGGTCAAAGACCTGCCACTCTTTAAATGTTTGTTTGAATTCTTGAAAACACCCATAAAGAATTAAACACTGCAGGAGACAGAAGGAAGAGTCAAAGTAGTGACACATTTCTGGGGAAAGCTAAGTAAATGTGGAAAAAAATGTGATAGTTTCATTATTGCACTACTTCACTCCTCTTTCTCCAATTATGCTCATTTCAATCATGAGCATAGCTGAATCACTAAAGAATGATCTCCTCTGAATATGCTCCTTTCTGCTTTTCACAGTTAACTAAATAGGACTAAATATGTGAGATTACCTTGTATCCCAATTGTCAGAGCCGGTGTCATATTTGTAGGTGGGCTGGAAATCAATCTCACCCTCCACAAAGCCAACAAACACAGCCTCCTCATCGATCTGCCTCTTGAGCTGAGGACCATATGCAGCATAGACATAACATCAGCACTTGTAAACACAAACCGTGAATAAGGACTATTTAAAAAGCAAGACGAGAGGACCACTCCTGATATTACCTGATCATAACTGTGCAGTGTTTCAAAGTCCTTCTTGCTGATGAGCTCCTTCACATTGTCGACATCAAGGTCACTGATTCTGTAGTTGAGATCTCCAATCCATAAAACCACACTAATGAAGGAAGCACAGAATGAATGAGAATATGCAAAGCAGAGTAACTACAAGCATCACATAGTAATCCTACATGTAAAATGCCTTGATTTGAAGAAAGCTCTTTGTGTTCTCTGTGCGATTGGTGAATAATGTCTTTATTGATCGTATCAAAATATTAATGGTTCGTACTTGTGCTTCAAGATAGTGAGTGGAGGTTGGGTGGGATCAAGCTGTCGAAACTGTAGACGGCTGCAAATATCCTTGTAGTCTTGATTACGTCTCTCATATTCTTCAACATGGGCAGCTAGGTGAGAGTTGACCACACATATATCAGAGTTGTGGAAGCGAAAACGGATTGCCACAGCACCCTTGTTTCCCTGCGAATGAGTGAGAGGTTGAAAGAGGAGGGAAAAATTCAGTAAGAATAATGTGCCGGCAAAAAGATTCAGGAAAAAAAAAAAAGTTGTTTTACATTATGTGTGGTTATACATGCTCCTCTGCTTGACAGTAATCCAATATTATGCAAAGACTTTGACACTTGAAATCTCAGTTGGTTTTTGGTGCAGAACATTAACCAGTCTCTCATTACAGAAAAGGAAAGGATGGGGTCCTCAGTGGTCACCAGCCAGCCATCTGCTCTACACTTCAGAGGCTGCTGGTGAGTGTAGCTGGATAAGAGACAAGAATAACTTGTTCTGCAACAGTGAGGAATAAGATTGGAGATGATGAATATAGCACTTAGAGTAAAGGGTGAATAAGCTCAGTAGTTAATAGGGTTGAGAACGCAGTACTAAACAGGCCCCAGGTCAAGATTTTTTGAGTAGACTGACTGGAGTATCAATAATAAGCAGTTCTGGTCTTGGTACTTGAGAAATTACGAAAATATGAGCCAGCAACGGAAATTCTGGCCTTAAGAGTATTGTTGAAATGCAAGATCAATAACATTTTCAACACTGCAGCAGTTATTTTAGTTATTTACTCAGTTGCTGCTATTTGCCTGCTTGTTTATGCCATGAAACAACAGTCATTGCATAAGCCCCCATTTTTTTTTTTTTTTTTTTTTTAATCTTTGCTGCTCTTGGCTTTTGTTTGTGATGTAAAATCTCAACATGATACCAGAAAACCTAAACCTGTGATAAACCTGAGTATGAAAGAAGTAAGTCCTGCAGAATTGGTCCTTACCATTCTTCCCATGATGCCAGTGCCCACAGTCTCAGCCTCCACATCAGAGATGAACTCCGCATGCTCCTTTTTCACATAAAAGATCAGCATGATGCCCACAAGACGAACCAACTTCACCTGTAGCAGAGGACAAATAAACAAAACACATCAGCTCATACGGCAGCACAGAAGATACACAACACAGTAATGTAACATAACAATGTCCTGGATATTTTTGCAGGGGTGAAACGGAGAAAGAACCACGACACTGTCAACTCCCACTGAAGATTGCAATGGATTGGGCTTCATTCATTTAATCATTTATTTCACAAATAAAGCTACAACACATCTCACTAACAAAATTATTATTCATTTCAAAGTTTGGGAAAACTGTCTATTTCAGTTTCACACATTCTCATTTCATTCTTTTCAAATGCATATGTAACATGACTATTTGGATCCAATCATGAATGACTGATCACTCCCATATCAAAATATACTACAATATCTGAAACTGCACACTTGGACACTTTAATGCAGATTTTAGCTGCTGAGCATCCAAACTGTTTTTCTACTGTGAGTGCTTGGAAAAATAACAATGTGTACCTTTAAACACTTTCAGTCACACCCACAGTCTTATCTCAGGGAGAACAGAGGGAGAAAAGAACATCCCAGAATTATGAAGCAAGTGTATGTGGGAGGGAGCAGAATAGATTGATAAGCCTCCCTGTCAGCCCTACAAGAAACAACATTCAGATATTAACGTGGAAACATGTATCTGAGCTGTGTTGCTGAGCTGTACAGTGCCAGTTTCAGAGCAGCCAAGTTTGGTTTACTCAGGGCACCAACACTAGATGAGGAAATGACACGACATTATACCTGCCCCGTGACATCCTGTAAGTCCTAGGATGACTGAGAGAAAGCAGTGGAGCCATAAAAAGGGAACTTAATAATCTAAAGTCAGCACTCTGGGAAAAGGCACGGTGAAAGTGAATGAGAGGAAGAGAAAAATACCCCCAAATAAGTCAAAATATAGGTCTGACTTAGCTCATCAAACTTCCAATGACATAATCCATGTAACATGATGGGTGATATGTGGACTATTAGTACAGTGGCCATAGATATGAAGTGCACAAGATTCAGACGTTTAAGTTAAAAATTTACCTTGTGAATTTAAGTGTGATGGGGAATGTGCCACTGGCTTCCACACAGCAGAATACAGTGGACTGGATGATAAAATGCACAGGTCCAGTAAACAAGATAAGAGAAGAAAAAAAAAGGTTTCCTTACTAAGGCATACTTGGCATGTGGATGCAAAGCCTTGGACACAGCCTTTGTCCACTCCAGCTCTTTGGGGGTGTCATTGAAGAAGAAAGCCTCTTTGCTGAGGTCGAGCTCCTGGAAACTATGAGGAAAGACAAACTTCTGGTAAAAACTTGTTTGGTTCCCACTCTTTCACGGCAAAGTAATAAAGTGAAACGTAGGCAGGATTAGTGGACACACGGTGCTGAATCTGTGGGTGGGCATGTTTCTCCTACTTAAAACAGGATCAATGGCTGCATACATCTGTCAGAGGCTTGAGCAGTACGTGTCTGTCTGTGTAATGGGATTAAATGGAGAACTGTGCAGCTATTCTCCAGCAGGGTGAATCTGACTTACCCCACGCAGTACATGTCAGGAGGGTCGGGAGTGCAGTTCAGCCAAGGACTGAGGCTTTCCTTTGGTGTCTGTCCATTCACATTGTACGTGCCGAGGAAGAAGCTGAGACAGAATAAGGAGAGATGAGAAGGGGAATAGAAAGTCACCATGAGTCTGAACAAGTGCTGACTACCAAAATCTGTGTTTTGTCATTTTCTTTTTACTGGGAGACTAAATTAGTCACACGATATATATATACACTGAGCTGGCGCCTTCCTGATTCACTGCAGTACTCTCTCTCCCTCTCTCGCATCCTGTTATTTAAATTAGTGTAGGTTGAAAGAGGACAACTGCTCTTTTTAACCAATGTATTCATTCACACTCACACGCTTAAGTGTATACAAGGCAGTTAGTCTTAGATGTATGTGCTGACCACTGAGTAGACCCAGAGGAACTTAAGTGCCTTGCTGGAGGGCACCTTAATGGTGAGAGGGCCCATCCCTTGTGATTTATATCCCCACTGAGTATAATTTATTCTGCAGGTGCGGATTAAAAACCAGATTCTGCCCATTCAAAAGCCTCCCCTACCCTCTGACCTACAGCCAGCTGCTGCTTTGCTCGTGCTCAGGAACAGCAGAGAGTTTGCTTTGTGCTGACTGCCATCACAATGTATAACACTCTCTGGCCTAATGGCCCCTATCTCAGCTCAGAGAGAGATGCTGAAGCTGCCTTTAAGGGATAGTTCAGTTTTTTTTAAGTGGGGTTGTATCAGGTACAAATGGCTACTAAGAATAATATCTGCAGTAGAATGGTCTCTGCCCCCCCCCCCAGAGAAATACCAGTGCGTCGTACTGCAGTGAGACACAGGCAGTAAATGGCTGTGAATGGGGGACGATTAATCAGTGTATTTTCACCGCCTACGAGAAGTCCTGTCTCAAAAAAATACACCAGCTCAAGAGTACGATATAAAGTGAAAATTCACAATGCATCAGCTGGTCGGACAAAAAGTTGATTTATCTGAAACTAACCAACTCACTCAGCATTCCTCCGCGCAGGCAGGCTCCGCAACGTGCTGTACCAATTCGTCAATCAGCTGTTTTGGTATTCATCCGCAAAGGAAGGCGGAGGAACACTGAGTGAATTGGTTAGGTCCAGATCAGGGTTTTTCCTGCATAGGGAATTTGGTGGCAGCCGCCACCGCTAAATTTCTCACCGCCACCAGCTCACGAGTCTTTGTTTATGCATTTATTTTGAAAGGACAGTTGGAGAGAGACAGGGAGGGGGAGAGAGAGTGAGAGGGGGAATTGACCATAGACTGTATATAAAAAGGAAATGGCATGCAGCAAAGGGGCCGCCGGGTGGAATCGAACCCAGAGTCGTTGCAGCGGGTGTGCTACAACGCTTGTGGCGCAGCGTATTTAATGGGAGATTCCAGGGCATGTTTCAGTGACGGTGAGCGGCCTGCCACTACTTCACTGTTACCGCCGCTGCTTCATAGTTGGGGCAGACACATGTAACAGTCACCTGTTACCGTTACCATACCGACGAGCTGACGTGTCCTTTTTAGTTATTAGTCTCCTCTCCTTCAGCCTTACGTTCTCACTACATGCTGTTCTGTTAGAGATGCTGCTGCTGCAACCGAACTACACAGCTGTTAAATGATTCACTCATAGGGATGTTTCATTGTCCCACATCCTTGAGTTTTACACTGCTGACTTGTATCATCACAACAGACATGTCCACCCACCACTCCCTGTGCGTGTGTGAGCGGGGGGGGGGGGGGTCGGGGTGTTCCAGGTACCACCACCACCTCATTTTAATCCAGGAAAAACCCTGCAGATGAACTAACTTTTACTTTATATCGTACTCTTGAGCTGGTGTGTTATTTTGAGACGGGACTTCTTGCAGGCGGCAAAAATACACTGATTAATCGTCCCCCGTTCACAACCATTCACTGTGCCTGTGTCTCTCTGCAGCATGATGCGCCACTACTTCTCAGTGGAGGGAGCAGAGACCTTTCTACTGCAGATATTATACTTAGTGGCCATTTGTACCTCATATAACCCCACTTCAAAAGAACTGAACTATCCCTTTAATATTAAGAAGAAAAAAACCTCAGACTGTTGCTTTCCTAGGCACATCAGCATGGCTATTCAATACATCCTCACTCTGCAGTGTAATATGATACGAAAGCAGACAACTCATGTGTGCCAGGCAGCACTATTTGACCTTTTCTGTGCATCTGCTGCAACAACTTAAACTTGTAGACTAATCAGCTTATAGGTCATTTGCAAATGGAAATTCTAAATATTCATTAGATTTCAGACTAGAAAATTCAGTGCAAGCTTCATTAAAATCTCTTCATTTTCTCTCTGGGTTGTACGAGGACTGGAGCCTCCCCAGCAAGCTTGGACCAAAAGGTAAGGAAACACCTTGTGGAGCTTGTGAGTCAGTCATGTGACTAACACAAACACGTTCAGTCTAACACCTCACAGACAATTTAGAGTCCCCAATTAACCTGAGCTCCATGGCTGGTGTGCAGGAGACAAGCACAGCTCCCAGGGGGAAGCCAGTAGTAACACACAGACTCCACAGAGATTAGGGCAGCACTTAGACTGTAACATAGAAACTTTTTGATTTATATCAAGATAGAGTGTCTAAGAGGATGCAGCATGGTTAATAACTAACCTATGATGATGAATTGCACGAGTGCCCCCACCTCAATCATCTCAAACAAGGCTGACATTAAAACTGTGATTCAGAGTTACAGGCCAATATTTAAGCAGTGGTGTTTTAACCCAATAGTTTGGTGCATTTCTCGACACCCCCTCAAATAGTAGTGTTTTTTTTTTTTTTTTAAGCAAACAGCTAAGCACAAAAAAATACAAACCCACAGATGTTGACTCATTCTTTTTACATAACACTTTTAGGATCCAAACCGCACTCACAGTTACAATGTGTTCTCACACTGTCTTGGCACAAGTCATCTTTACAACAAATCTTGAGGTATTTCAGTACCACTCAACAAAAATGTTGAAAAAAGATTGAACGAGACAAAAAAAATCTACAAAAATAAATGAATTAATAAATACCTTGATGTACCTCCTAAATTCACAGCTTAAGATATGCTTCAGGTTCATCACAAGGATCAGCTAAAGACCATATCACAGTCTGAGAATAAATGTGTATGATAGCACCTACAACCCCAACCAAAATATCAGGGGAGATTAAAAATTGATACCAACTAAGCCTTAATGTACTACAATGATGTTGATGTTTCATACACATTAAGATCAGTCCATCTGCCTCCATTGCTCTGGCATGTACATAATGTACATTTACAAACATTTACATAGCAACATTGTCACAATAAGAATTTGACTGACATACCTGAAGTTCTCTAAGTAAGTGTAAAGGTCCTCATTCTTCAGGAGCTCGCACTTGATAAGGTTGTCACGTAGGTTGAACTGTGGCATGGCTAGTATCTGGGCTTTGTTAGACGGGGTGTGGCTGGACAAACGCACCAGGTCATCCCGGTCCTCTCGACTGGAGATGCCCTGACTGCACAACGGAGAAGAGAGAGAGAGGGAGAGAGAGAGAGAGAGAGAGAGAGACAGAGAAAATAACAGTTCACTGTGGGGTGAGTGGAGACAGACCAAGATAGAAACAAGATCATTTTGTCATGCTGGTGTGGTTTCATAGGGGACCAGTATCAGCATGATCATAAACTGTGTGTTTGTTTTCTCTCTTCAGCTACCAATACCTAGTTGCCAGTCTGCATCCACGGTACTCTCTGACCTAACTGCATCTAATAATACCTCTCCTAAAAGCTAGAAATAAAATTATGGCATAGCAGAGACGTTCCACTTGCTCCTGACTTACAGCATAATATACAGACGATCAGGAACCCAGCCTATGCGGTTAAGCTCCATTACCATGTTGTCGATATGGAATGAGGCTGAGAGGAGGAGAAATGCAATATGCTTGGGCCAGAAATACACTGTAACTAAACTCCACCTTGGAACAGACAAGAAGACATTCGTCCCACGAGTGGCAGCAGTAGCTTCCAGGTTAAACACCTTAACAGCACAAAATTTGCATTCAGACCTTAACAAATTTAAATAAATTAAACACTCGTCATCAACCTGCTGCCAGGCACGTAGACAGTACCTGCTGTAAATCCAGTGGAGGGATGTACATCAATGACAGTTATTCTTTTAAACTTTCCCACTCAGTCATGATGAAACGTATATTTCTGCCGCCTTCAAAACTATTTTTAAAGATGCAGTGATTTATAATTTGTGGATGAGTTAAACATGGTTTATACTGTAAAGCATCACTAAGAAGGAAGGAGAAAATGTTGGTAGAACACACTATGAATAGGCTTTGGTCAGGATGACATGTTGGTCATTACCGTAGCTGTGCAGTTACAGTTAATTTACAAAAACATACAGGCCATTCAAGCAAAGCAAATTTGATCTTACACTTTCTTTCATTTGAAATTCTGTTAAGTGAATTTCCTAACTCAGTGCAGGGTGCTGTTTTCATGGCTGCCTTGTTTGATAAATCTTTTACTCCCTCAGGAGATTTTACAACATTGCTGTGTTCACAGTGGCGCAGTCTGGCACTAAATGATTTAGGTTTTACTTTGGGTAGTCCTCAAAATGATTATTTTAATACTTATGTTTGAGTAATATGCAAGGATATTCTTGTAGAGTTTTGGTAGTATTATCAAGTGTTAGCAATATATTTGTGAGCAAGTCCCTGTGTTGTGTTTGTTCATAAACTCGTAAGTGAAGTGACACATGTTCCTGCCAGTGGTTTCCCACTTTCCAGTGATCTAAATGGTGGTGGGAATGGATCAACAATGCAGGACTGCAACACCAAAAGGCAAGGAAGAAGACAACTGCGAGCAAGCAAACATGAATACAAACAAAGTGTGTTTGGATGGGGTTTTGATATAGGGATCTTTAATTATCAAGCCAGCCTTACCTGTCTAGGCTTAAAGACACTTTGGACTTCTGTGGGCCACTGTTGGAACCTTTCTCCCTTTCTAAACTTCCCTTCTTGTCTGCTGATTTCTCTGTTTGGAAAGAGTAGGAGAAAAAAGGAGGATTAATTAAAAAAAAAAAAAAAGCTGTTAGCTTGTTCACAATGATATGGCACCAAGCATTAAGGGAAATTATGATTACACCACAGCTCTCCATAATGCACCTGCAGTCTTAATGACAGTCTTGTTTGCAGGTTGTCAGTCAAAGCTCTGTGTCTTGCCAGCTACACAGAGTTCTTCCATTCTACATTACCTTAAAAACTGCCCTTGGTATTGACAGTTTACCCCAACTCTAATGAGAGAGTACCTAGCCCTGAGCAAACTCATATTTCAACACTTTAATGATGGATATGGAGAATAAAGTTGAGCTTATAATGGATTAATTAAATATTTGAAAAAAGAATGCAGTGTAACACACGAGTTAATCATAAATGTGCCAAGTCAGGGCTCAGTTATTCTGCTGCTCTGTCCACTGAGGCTGTCGTTTGCAGTTGGTTACAGTTACTGCATCACAAGTAGCTGGCTTTAATGGGCAAGTGTGAAGTATAAGACAGCATGGGCCCTGTCCTCCGCAGCTTGGCACAGAACACAGCTGGCTCCTCTGAAAGGGAAAGTCAGGTTCTTTGAGCAGGAAATTAAACTCTACAAAAGTTATGGCGGGCTGCATTAAGAGTGCACCTGATCACCAGCACTACTTAAGTCCCAACAGGAAACAATAGTCTCATCTTTTTAGGTGGCAACACATGAAGCATCTGTAATTGATTTTTTTCCTGATCTGTTTTGTGTGAAGAATTCAACACAAATGCCCCATGGCTGACATGTCCTCACTAGGCAGGGATATTAACAGCTACCAGAATAGAATAAAAATAGAAAAGAAAGACTTCATTTTAATTGTATTAAAAATACAATGACTTGAGAGAGACACTTCTGATTGGTGTCAAAAAACAATTGGACACACGAACACCACATAAGAAAAACAACACCACTTCTGACTAAGGCGTTTAACAACTTTAACACTATAGAACCACTTTCAAAACAGGTTCACAGAAATAGTGGAATACACCACAGAGGTAATATAAACTCAAATTAAAGTCAAAACAACTGATCTGAACTGACAAAGCTTGGCCAACAGCAGCAGTATAATTTACAAAGGTATGATTTTTCTGAGCTCTGTCTAACCCAGTAATAAACTGTCAGTGACACAGAGCTTATCTCTGTTACCACAGTTGACAGTTATTTGCACCTTTTTTTTTTAACAAAGCAAATGTTCTCAACACTCGACTTCACTATGACCTGTATAATTCTGAAAGCCAATGGTGTCAGATATGCTGATGCTCTAGGAATGAAACAAAAACCACAAAAAGTTTAAGAAGACAAGTTCAACTATGAGCATCACTTCAAAACAGTCCCCACCCAGATCTGTTTAAGTTTTAATTCCAAACCAGTCATGTTGATGTCTGTGTGAAAAGGAAACAAAGATGGCTCTTTGCGTGACTGAGGAAACTTCCAGCTAACTGTGAAATTACTTTAGCACTTTGGAAATGCTGCATTTAAGGAGGTGAAAATCTCCCTGTGCACACAAAGACAGAAACATGACAATGGAAAGCTGACTCAAGAGTTAGCATGTGAAAAAAGGTAATCATATTCATGGCCTTAATCCATACATTGCAACGGCTCAAAAGACAAACCATTGCCTATTAGTGTTCTGTGCCATTTAATACATTGTTGCATTAACCTTAGAGTACTCTGCCAGCTTTATGGTGTTGGTTGTAAGGTTAAAATACCAAGAGGATCAAAAGTGATATACAGCCTTAGATCATACATGAGTTCTTAATGAAGTATTTCTTCTCACATTATCTGTGAAAATGTAGAAACCTCACAGAATAAAATATGTATAATACTGAGATCATCACCAAACCTTAATATACAAAAAATGTTCTGTAACTATGCTGATCAGTGAAGATTTACATTAAAAAACACATCAGTCCTTGTCTAATTCTAGTACAAAGATGTGATCAATCACACATTGAAACACTCAGGTTTTGAACATGTGGTGGGGCAGAACACAACTGTGGACTTAAAGGACCTCTTGATGAATTGATGAAACACTGAACTGATTAAAATAATCATAGGTTGCTGCTCAACAGGCTATAAGTGTATATGTGTTCAATGGGGTTTCTTTTTGCCTTGCATTTATTCCCACATTAAAGCTGCTTGACAAAAAAAGTTGTAACACTGGTAATGAGTCATTCCGTTAAAAGCAACATTTCGGCATCATGGTGTGGTCCTGACTCCATGGGGGTGCTGTGTATGAGCAGCTGCACATGCTTTTGTGATTTTACCCAGTTAATGAGCTTAACTAAAACCTAAACCTTCATCAGGATGGAGGCGGAGGAGTTGCATCAAGTCTAAGTTGACACCTCTATCTGCTCTTGATCATAATTCTGCAATAATGGCAAGGTCTCACGGTCTTCCGTATTGAAACAGTCAAAGCTTTTTAACCGCAACTGCACAAAGTTCAAAAGTTGCATAACTTCCCACTATGATCTATAAGTAACTAACAGCACAGGAAACACTTGTGTGATTTCTCTGGATTATCCTCTAGCCCACTGTATGTTTACAGTTGTAAATTAGACGAAACAAGTATTTTTGCTACATGACAATATTTGCATCGCGCTGGCACTGGAGAAAGGCTTTCCTCACAGGTGAGGGCAAAACACGCAGTCAGCACCTTTTGAAAGGCGGCCACGGGAAAGTTTACAGACAACTGATTTGAAGCTAACCGGCCAACTTAGTTAGTCAAGAGGATGAGCCGCAACCGACTCAGCGTCTATTTGGAAACAGGTAACAGCCAAAGCAACACAACACAAATAGTGTCTCGATGTCTGATACGATCCCACGCCAGTGAAAAAACATTACTCCAACCCAGACGATAACAGGTTAGTCGTTTTCTGGCGCAACGACCACTTAACATAGAGATAATTACTGAGCAGAGACCGACGTCAGCCTTGAACTGCGTTTCAACCGTCCGACACTATGAGCTTACACTGAAGACAGCTCGATAATGTGGCGACAGCGGATAGGATTAATGAAACTACCACTCATACTTAAATAATAATTTCCCTTAACGAAAAATCTGGCCCTCTAGCTAGACCGGCTAGTTAGCCTCTTTGGAATAAGAACTCCTACTACTACGCGCTAGCATTAGCAACGGAGCTAGCTTGCTAGATTGGGGCAGACTGAATGCCACAGATTGATGCGGCGTAGTTTTCCTAAGAACAATCATCAAATGTAAGAAATATTTTTGCATACCAGAGTCTCTCATCACCTTAGACATCTCCCCGCACTGCTCCCACGCATTCTGTGTAGAAGAGCAACGTCCAGACTGTGTCAGACCTGCCCATGCTAGCGTTATAGTAGGAGGAGTTTACCTTCCCCTGCCGCAGAGACAGAGGCTGGCAACACAACAACCTGCAAACTGCCATGCATAAAGGGCGCACCACATTAGTGTTGCATTAGGAATTTAAGCCCCTTGCACTTCAAGAGGATAAATAAATCATGGAATAACTGGCACTGAAGGGAAAAATATTACCCGCAACGTCCCATAAAACCTCTTGAAATCGCTCTGTTCAGGATCATGTACATGAAATCCGTGAAATCTGTATGAAATGGGCCCCATCATGTAAAACAAGTTACACAAACATTTGAGATTACCCAGTAAGTATACAAATTCTGCATCTGACAACATGCACTTGACCATTCTTTGAAAAATGTTCCGTGTTAATGCATCTTCTATGCCCCTATTCATCGCCTTAAAGGTGCATAGAAAACTACAGGCGTAACTAATAATGTTAACTGCACTTCCTGGAGATCTATCAGGCCTGTTGCCCTGATGTTGTGCATCCTGGCTCTCTGTCATGACCTACTGAGTGGAATGGAGTCATAATTTAAGTTATTAGTTGTTGCCTGTCTTTGCGGGCAGGGACAAATACATTCAAAGGAAGTGACACTTGCAAAACCGCTCAGTTTTATGATGCAACCCTCTGATGCAGACTTATCTGAGATGAGGTTATCTACTGACAAAGAGAGAGGGAGAGAGAGAGTGCAGTAGAGATAAAGAGAGACACCTCCCTGTACTTCCTGTCACCTGTCAAACCAATGCATGAATGCTGGCCAACCTGTTCCAAATGAGGACTACTGGTCACAAATGCCAGCTGTGAACATGTACAAATAGAAGGGAGATGACAAACCTGTTTTCCGGTGCTGGCTGAGTTTAGTGAGTGTTGTGCTGAGGGGAGCAAGAGCCTGTTTGACAACTCCCTGGCCTCTAGTGGTTTTGTGGTACTTGTTGATCCACTCAAACTTCGGCAGCTCGGTGGGAGTCTTGCAAACATCTGAAGACAGAGATCGGGAGAGCAAGAGAATGACAGTAAGATTCAAGGTGTAAGAAAGAATTGACTCCCCTTGTGAAGAAACAGGAGCATGTTGAGCAAAATCTTTCTATTTCTTGCTCTTACACATGTATCTTGTCTGTACAATGAGCTGTACTCTTACTTTGTAAGACCATCTCCATGCTTAGACTTCTTTAAATGTGAGAGTCTCACCTTTACCCTTTGTCACACTCTTCCTTTTAACAAGAACTGGCGCCAGGTCATGTAATTTTTCCATCACTGGTAACCCTTACCAGATTAAAAGCCTCTCTTACGAGTAGCCCGAAAAAATATAACACAAATAGCGTATAAGTCTTCACCCATGCTCACGTGGGGCTTCCACTGTGAAAAATAGTGAGCCAGTGACAAAAGTGACACATCCCTAACAAAGCAGACTGTCTGTTGGCCCGACAGCTGGCCTCTTCCATTCAGAAGAGGAGGAGGCAGAAAGTAAAAAAGCACTACAAAAGAAGTAATGAAGAGGAAGTACCATGTCCGTTTTAAACTGTTTGCATCTTGTCCGTCTTCTGACTGCTAAAGAAACAAACCAAACACAGAGTATGCCATCCAAGCTCCACCCCTTTTCTCTCTCTCTCTATGTTTCTGTACCGCTCCCTTTTTCTCTGTCAACCATACGTCATCATACAAGTGACAGCCGAACGAGGAGCCAGCAATAATTGATACATTGGTGTGAGCCAATCAACAGAATGTAACAAATGGAAAAAATATATCTCTGTTCTTATTCTTATTTTTGATTTCCAGTGGTATAAGGCCAAAATGAAAATGTTTTGCTGTTGTTGATTTTTGAGACATAATGTAACGACTCCTTCATTCAGGGAAGTAAATCTAAAGATGTGAACTACTAAACTGATCAGCCCACATCAACAGAGGAGCGCTCATGTTTGAATGTACTACAGTAGTTTGGAGTTTAAACATATTCTGAGGGGTGGGGAATTGTATTATTTATTTACCTTATTTCATCTTTGAGGGGTCTTTTTAGGGGTCTTTGTTTTTTCCCATAACTCCTATGTTTATTACATTTCACATTTCCATTTTATATCGGGTGGTCTGTACCTAAAGAATCTCCCCTCAGGGATAACTAAAGTGATTCTGATTCTGGTACTTATGATTTAACAGTGTCATGCATGTGAAATGCCAACCATTCATTTTGAAGGCTTTATTTTCTCCTGTTAAATAAAAAATAAAAAAATAAAAAAAACTTTGTTGGACTTTTCCAAACACTATGAGAACCCTGATTAGAAAGCAATGACTCCAGGGTGTTATGTAAGCATGTCGCCCATGTTTCTGAGGGCTGACCTACCGCTCCAGGCCCTGTTGACCTCACTGAGGAAGAGCCGTGAGTGAGACCCAAAAGGAAGTCTGAGCTCTAATGCTTCTTCCTGGTAGCTTACTCTCACTCTGGTATCAGCTCCTAGAACCAGACGAGGAACACAGAAAAGAAGAAATGGCATATTATTTATTTATTTTACTTTCTGTCTTACGCACTTTTGTTTAATATTAATTTTACATCTTGTATCATTTATTTAGTTATGGATATAAAGGTTGGGATAGGTGGGTAACATCTTTATAACATTAACATGTCCTAAGAAATGTCTCTATGAATTTGTTATTATGGCACGTTAAAAAAAAAGAACAAAGAAATGCAATGTTCAGTTTATTGTGGTGGATCTCACGCACACTATATTTGAGCTATAAAGGAAATAAGGGCAACTCACCCACAACTGCAAGTTCCTCTGGTGAGGAAACTGCAAAGAGTGCGGCGAGAGAAGTATGTCAGGGCACTTCAGACGAGTCAGTGTCATGCAGTTATTCACACAGAACAACAGTTACTCTGGAGATCCTGTCTGCAACTAACTGCCCATCTACATTTGATATGTTAAACAGAAGCTGCTCACCCTCCACAACAGCAAAGTCAAGGGAGATGGGTATGATATCCTCCAGTGTCACATCATCAGCAGTAATGGCCATCCTTCGATGAGTATAAATAAAGATTCTACAAAACAGATGTTTTAATGACCAGAGTTGACAGTGACATTTAATAAATTCTAATTCATGTAAATCAACTGTTTGTTTCATCAAAGGGTAAGGGGTCTGAATGTTTACATACTATATAATATATCATATAGGTTAATACATCAGTCTGTGCTCGATGAGGCCCACCTCTCTCCATAAAAAAACACACACACTGAGAGTGGGGTATATTATTCAACAATAAACTTTGGGTTCAAACTTACGCATGTTCTCTTGTAGACTCCACCAGTCCCAGCAGTCTGCTTTCAGTGAAGTTATCAGCGAGCACATCACATTGAACAGCATGTTAGCAGCCTAGTTAAGGGCATTATGGGAATATGTTCATGCATTTCCTGAAGACTTCATGTGGAAATCACCTTACTCTCATTTCAACTATTCGTGGCCACAATGGCCAGTGCTGGGTGTGTTCCTTTGTTTTCTAGACCAGTGGTTTTCAAAGTGGGGGCTGGGGCCCCCAGGGGGGCCTCCATGGGGGTGTTAGGGGGTCCTCAAATTGGAGGTAAGATGAGAATAAATGCAAATCACAAAATAAAGCTGAATTCTTATATTTTGAGCATTATTATAAAATATAATTTATAACAATATAACATTTCAAAATCTTATTTGCCATGCTCATCTTTCTAATTGCCTGCCAGTCAAAGATATCATTCATGACGTGATAAACTGTTAGTGTTGACCTGGCAGTTTGCTCCTGACATCAAGTCTTAAACTCGGTGGGTTTGTAAAGGGGGTCCCTGGGCAGCAGCTAATGATTTTCAGGGGCCTTGGCATGGAAAAGTTTGGGAACCCCTGTTCTAGAGAGCGAACAATAAGTACAGATTTAATGTAGTCCAGTTATCCTCATATATTTCCCTTTAACACTAATTTCACAGTATTTCACAGTGAAATGCTGTTTTGTTTTTTTTAACTGTACTTTTGTCTGACAGCTCCTAGCTTCACAAATGTAAGTAGGCTATATATGTTTTACACAGGAACCATATAATTAGCTGATGAAATATGATACACTGACATAGATTTAAAAAAAAAAAAAAAGAAGAAGAAGCTTAAAATTCCACTTCAACCAGAAACATTGAGACGCCACTTGGTAACCCAGTATTATACCACATTATATGTATATAAGACTTTAAGGTCCAACTCTACTGCATGAAAAAATGAAGGTTTTCCTAAACTGTGAGTTTGCCAACATTATATAAATAGTGGACTTTGACTTGTCATGGACTCTTCTGACTGGTGCTGTAGGTGAAACAAAGTTGCCATCTTGTGGTAGAAAGATCTTACTACAAAACTTGGACCATATCCTTGAGAAGTCACACCCGACTAAACCTGCCCAGCTCCTGCTAACGAAAATCCACGTTTTAAACGCCTTGTTCCCGTCTCCCACACAATCTAAGCAACACGGTTGTTTTCATCCACAGCGCGATGTCGACCGAGTGGCATAGCTTTAATCTTACAGGCCTCTCTGTGGATCCTTCAGCGGAGAGGAGTTAGTCAAACTTAGTTGGAGTGTGGTGATCTTACACGTTAAACCCCGATGATCCATAAACAAGCCCATGCTAGTCGCAAAGGATACTATGCTGCAGCTTTCCTCCCTCTCCAAAGTTTCTTGGATTGCGACGGACTGATCCATGGTGAAGGCAGATTCCTGCTTGACAGTTTCTGCCCCCACGCTGTTCTCGATCCAAGATACCCGCAGGAATTTCCAACAGCCTATTTATTCCTCTCTCGAGCGAAAGCCAAGTGTGCAGGAGGATGAGGGACGCTCCATGAGCCCCGTGTAATCCGACATTATTCCCTTTCGATCCAGATGTTCCTCGCTCGGTCCTCCGCTGCTGGCCCAGCCCGGCCCAGTCTGCCACGCACTGATTCAGAATCGCTCTGTGCCCCCGGGGTGACGTCACATCTGGGCTGTCATCAGCTCCGTTTGGTTTGGATTAGGCCTCAGGTCAATGATCCAAAGAGGATTATGTCCCACAATAGGCCCGAATCCCCACGCTTGCAAAGTTATATCAAAGCTTTCTACAAGTTCTGATGAGCCATTAGCTCAATGGACCTCAAGCGGTCTGCTGTTAGAGAGGAAACCCAACGTTATTTACCCTTAAATAATGGACCGTGGTGCATTCATGGGTCAGTTTTCTCGTTCAGTAGTTCTTTTGTTTACATTCTATGTATTTCATTTCATTTCATTTTATAATTTATCAGTTTTATTATCTATATTCTGAGGCTGGCATAATATATATACACAATATATAAAGGAGTTTCAGAAATAGGATAAAGCAGCCATAGACACCTTTAAAAACAAAAAAAGAAAGAGAAGTAAAAAAGAATATACACAAACCTCATAAATAAGCAAATGTCAGATTGTTTAGAAGTAGTAATCAATCAAATCAATCAACTCAGGAGGCATGAAGCATATTTTATTAGATTTTTTGTTTAAGGCACTATCATCTTATTTCATAGGGCGCAAAACTAGAAATAAACTGTCACAGCACTGATTTTATTATATAATGTACATGACACCATGTTACCAAAAAATATACTTTGTAAACCACATAAACATTCAATTCACTATTCACAAAAATATCAGACAATAAAGGAGCCAAAAGTACCGAACCACACATTTCATCACGATTATATCGACAGAGATGCTTCAGCAAACCTTCACATCACAGAGTGTTTAGAAGGTTTATGGAACATTTGTGTTTCATAAAGTGCATATAGAGTCATAGCTGCGTTACTCTCACAATGGCTTAAAATGATGAGAATCTCAGAGAGCATTTGGTCATAAAACTTTTATCTACACTAACAGATGTTGTTTAGGCTCACCCGCCCATTCAGAATCAAGTTTTTGACACTCTGTTGAAAGTGGGCAGGCATAAACATGGACTTAAAAAAAAAATAAAAAAAATATGACAAAACCTGATGTCAATCACAGTTATGGACGAGATCATGGCTAAAACAAGTATTTAACAAATCATTACTGAGAAGGAAGTCTGGTTTGGATTGTTTTGTTGATTATGAAGACAAGAGAGGAGTTAATGTGTTTTTTCATTTAGAAATACTGTTCAAAGCCACTTTTAATTGGTCTTGAAACAGAATTAAAACATATTTGGGAAACTTTACTGAAACAAGAAATGATATCAACTTAATAGTTGATGCTTTACATTATTCCATACATATATACAGTACAATCACATACAGTATGAATATCACTGAGATACATGCGTGTAAATGACATAGTGTTATCCTCTGCTAAGCTTTATTTCTGGAGTGAGTGGAAGATCCACGAAGCTCTGGTTACCTAATGACCCACTCAGAAGCTGAGCCAGCTCATACTTGGCAGCATTAAAGTGATGGCAAGCAGGCACAGTAAGCTAGCAATCAACTCTGTGTGGACTTGAAGACCTCTTGTGGCAAAAGAGGGGACATTCAGTGTACCGTTCAGCATCAGACAGGAAGTCGTAGTGGCATTGCAGCACTCTAAATGACATGGAGGATTTGTATCAGCCTTGCACATGGTTTGGCCCGAACAGTTGCGAGTGCAACCTGCTGTCCACTGTACAGTGGACTCTTTGATCTCTTTTTTAAGCTGCAAAGAGAACAGTTGAATGAGAGAGAACAGTGGAGGTCTAGTTAAAATGGTGCTTAACACCCTAAATAGTCTGCCCATCATCTGTGATAACACTGAGAACTTTTATTTAGAGTGACATCACATAATATATCACAATATGAGAAACCCAGTGGGAAGTGCTAAGGTGGAGCTTTTGCATCTTTTGTATGTCTGCCATACCATTAATACTATAATAACACTATGTAACACTGTAGTATATATAGAATTTCAGGGACAACGGCCCAAATACCATTTGGTGTAAAATCTTGTACTGTATTAGTTTTTCCTCTTTTGTGCATATCAATAATAAAACAATGTTTGTTTGTGCTTGCTTTTTTTTTCTTACCTGACAATGTGGCTCTGAAGAGAGGCATATCTGGGCTGGTTGATCTCTAAATGAAGTGTAGCAAGTTGCACCATTGCATTGACCTTGATGACATTTGTTTCCCTTAATTAAAGAAAAAAACAAAACAACATAGTAAAGAATATGTTACTCATCTCAGTAGTCATAGCTTCAACTGTTTGACACACTGTTATCTTGTTTTATACTCTACTATATATATATATATATATATATATATATATATATATATATATATATACTATTTATACTCTAGAAATATCATGTAAGTCAAAATTATATACAAATATCCATCAACATGGCAGCACGTGCTCAGACAAGCAGCCTTTTGTCCTTACATTGTTTGCCAGTGTGGTGGGAGCCATTGAGCTGGGTCCTACAATTGTGGTTGTCCTTGGTACAGTTGTTGTTGTTGTTGTCGTTGTTGTTGTGCTTGCTAAAATCATGAGAAAAAAAGAAGACTGAAAATATTAAACAAATTGCAAACTTCAGACTAAACTAGCTAGCCTGTGAACATGCAGTCACCACTCATGACAAAAAATAAAACATAGTCATTTGTAAGGACAATGAGGATGATGAATACAGTCATGTAAAGAGAAGACGAAATGATTTGAAAGATATGTGTATTTAACCTGTGGTTGTTTTCATCATCATGGATGCGAAAGTGGCATTGAGACAGCCAGTAGAATTGCAGCACTCCACGGAGCAGGTGGTGGTCAGAGTGTTGTTCATACAGCGACCAGCACAAGAGGCGCTGCAGCTAGCACTGTAGGACATGTCCATCTGTCTCATCAGCTGTTACCATGTAGAATAAAACATTAGTGGATAAGTTTCAGTTTGGTTTGCATTTCAAATGCAACACTTCCAAGCATGTGAAAGAGGATTATTACCCTGTACTTACACTCCATCTTTTGACTGTTCAGTTGCTTCTATGGATAACTAAATAATAAAGTTAATATGCCCTACATTTTAGGACACTTTATTAGAATTTGTCGATGCCGTAGTACATCAAATAGTTTTATTAGATGCAATTTTTTTTTGCCATTTGCTCCCCTACCTGACAATTGGCACCAGCAGCACACTGGGTGGCATTCTGATTGGTGTACATTGTGTAGCACTCTGAGTAGTTACAGACAAATGAGGGGCAGTATATCTGTGTTTGAGAGAGTAGAAAGGTACACGATGAAGATAGGAAACTGAAGGAAATGTGCAAATACAACTATACACTTCTCTCTAAAGGTGGACTTGCCATATCCCCTGGATTTGATATTGTGGTTCCATTCATACCAGACATGCCACCTGTGGCAAAAAGATGGTTGTCAAAATCAAGGTTAAGGAAAAATCAGAGGATTAGCAATAATCTTCTTTTGCTTACATGACTGACTGTAAAGTTCATGGAAACATCCTCCAAAAAACAAAAACAAAAAAACAACAACATACCAGCAGTGGAGTTGGATGACTGGTTGGTGGCCATCATTGAGGTTACAGAATTTGTATAGGAAGTCATGGAGGAAGATGAATTGGTCCCACCTGAAGCCATCATTGAGGTGCTGGACTGGGTCATGGCTGTTACACCAGCTGTAGAGGAGGCAGAGGTGGTTCCTAAATTAGTAGCACTGACTGAGTTAGAAGACATCAAAGAAGTTGAAGCAGTATTGTTGATGGTTGTGGGTTTCTGGGTGGTAGTGGATGCTGAGCCTCCAGAGGTGGGAGTGGAGGATGACTGAGTAATGGTGGTGGTGGTTGCTGTGCCCCCGGGGGTGATTGTGGGTGTGGGGGACACTGTGGTTGTGGTTACTATTCCCCCAGAGATGGTGGTGGAGGGTGACTGGCTGGTGGTAGTACTAGCTGTGCCTCCATTGGTGATTATGGTTGAAGGGGACATTGTGGTAGTGCTTGCTGGGCCTCCCGAGGCGATTGTGGTTGTGGGGGACACTGTGGTGGTAGATGATGAGCCTCCAGAGGTGGTGGTGGAGGGTGAATGGGTAGTGGTGCTTGCTGTCCCTCCAGAGGTGATTGTGGTTGAAAGTGTCATTGCGGTAGTGGATGCTGGGCCTCCAGATGTGGTGGAGGATGACTGGGTAGTGGTGGTGCTTGCTGTGCCTCCAGATGTGATTGTGGTTGAAGGAGACATTGTGGTAGTGGATACTGAGCCCCCAGAGGTGGTAGTGGAGGATGACTGGGTGCTAGCTGTGCCTCCAGATGTGATTGTGGTTGTAGGGGACATTGTGGTGGTGGATGGTGAGCCCCCAGAGGTGGTAGTGGAGGATGACTGGGTGGTGGTGCTGCTTGCTGTGCCTCCAGGGGTGATTGTGGTTGTAGGGGACATTGTGGTAGTGGATACTGGTACCCCAGAAGTGGTAGTGGAGGATGACTGGGTGGTGGTGCTGCTAGCTGTGCCTGTGGAGGTGATTGTGGTTGTAGGGGACATTGTGGTAGTGGATACTGGTACCCCAGAAGTGGTAGTGGAGGATGACTGGGTGGTGGTGCTGCTAGCTGTGCCTGTGGAGGTGATTGTGGTTGTAGGGGACATTGTGGTGGTGGATGGTAAGGCCCCAGAGGTGGTAGTGGAGGATGACTGGGTGGTGGTGCTGCTTGCTGTGCCTCCAGGGGTGATTGTGGTTGTAGGGGACATTGTGGTAGTGGATGATGAGCTTCCAGAGGTGGTAGTGGAGGATGACTGGGTGCTCGCTGTGCTTCCAGATGTGATTGTGGTTGTAGGGGACATTGTGGTGGTGGATGGTGAGCCCCCAGAGGTGGTAGTGGAGGATGACTGGGTGGTGGTGCTGCTAGCTGTGCCTGTGGAGGTGATTGTGGTTGTAGGGGACATTGTGGTAGTGGATACTGAGCCCCCAGAGGTGGTAGTGGAGGATGACTGGGTGGTGGTGGTGCTAACTGTGCCTGTGGAGGTGATTGTGGTTGTGGGGGAGAGGGTGGAAGTGGATGGTAAGCCTCCAAAGGTGGTAATGGAGAGTGACTGAGTGGTGGAGCTTCCTGTACCTCCAGTAGTGGTGGTGGACTGGGTGGTTGCTGTGTTTCCGGCGGTCATCATTGAGGTGGCAGCTGCTGTTGTGGTTCCAGGGGTGGTAGAGGTTGTGACAGCAGCGGAGCTTGTTGTTGCTGAGGGGGTGGACTGGGTGGTCATGGTAGGTGTGGATTGGGTGGTAGCGGGTGCCATGGTTACAGGGGTAGAGGAAGCCAATTGAGCAGTGGCAGTGGTTGTTGTGATTCCAGCGGTCGTGGCTGCGGTGCTTGCACCTGACAGTAATACTGCTGGCAGAAGTAGTCCAAATAGGAGGAGGTGCAGGATAGCTGTGAAGCCTGGCATTTTGGGCAAGATTGTAAGAAAATATGCATTTTACTGTATGGGAACTCAAATATGTGAAATGGTTTGCAGTTATTTAGCTCAGTTGATAACAACATGAACAAATAAGCACTTCCACTAATTTGGTACAAAGATATTCCCCATGTGTTGGCTGCAAGTAGAAAGTCAATTGAAACCTTTGAACTGAGGTGATCAGGTCTATCAGCTTGTCACCACCTTGGTCCAACCTGAAGTAGCTCAATAATATTGTCATAACATTTTGTACACAGATTTTCCTCACATATTCATGGTGATATGATGCCACCAGCTCCAGAACAGACATTTCTGGCACAACTTAAACTACCGCTGAATGGCATGGAAGATGGGAAATAAGTCTGTTTAGGTCAAATTTTCAGCAACACTAGACTACGGTATAAAGTATAAATAGCTTCAAAGTGATGAGTGTTGCAGTCTGTGTATGTGAGCATGGTAGCCCGCTGATAGGTTAGGTGGAGGGTTAGGATTACATTAAATTCAAACAACAAAAGTACCAAAGCATGCAATCTTGTACTGGTGAATGGCCAGGTGCAGTGGCGGTGCAAAGCCACCATGCCAACGTACTCCTGTCGTCTTTTTATTCACTAGAGGGCTACAATATGACATTTTAGCTTTTGGGACAGTGGCAGTGGCAGCGGAGTCCCAGAGTTTCCATAGCTCTGTCTGCTTGTATTTCATGACATAAATCTGTTTTGTAACAAGGACTATGTTACATTATGTAGTACAGTACATGACATGTTAGTTGGCGGAGGGTTTTCAGGTTATAATCACATAACAGATGTGTCCTGTCACAGTATCTTTCAGATATTGTCATTTTACTATTGTTAATTCGGTCTATTCTGTACAGTGTGTACTCTAAAGTACAGTCGGTTCTTCTTGGAGAAGAGATACCTCCTCTGTTGCTCTATTGCTGCTTCTTCTTCATTTTTCCTTTTCTTACTTCCTTTTTTGTTCTTGCTCAATGCTCAAATTTTGGATCAAGGGTTAGAGGATCTTATATCTTGTAGAGATTATAAATCCCTTTCAAACAAATTTATGTTTTTGAGTCATTTTAAATAAAACTGTCTTAGTTTGACAGACAAGGTGGTTGAAATGACAGATACATTTCTACAAAGTACCTCTGACACTGAACACATATGTGACCACTGTCAGTGATTTTAGTAAAAAAAAACACACTCATACCTGCGTCTTTTGTCAGAGTTGTGGAAGCCATACTGGCAGAAAGGGAGTGAGCTCTTTGTCCAGCCTGTAATTGAATCATGTTTGTCATAATTGCTGGTAAAGGGAATCGTAAACATACAATGAACATGAATAGACATCTGCAGGACTTTCAGAAAATCATGTCTACAAGGTTTGTTGTGCATGTGACGTGCACAGCAAGAGAGCTTTAGGATGAATGGTAATGTGGGCACAATTCACATTGTTTACACATGTTCATAGGACTCTGAATTTCATCTGCGCTCATTCCTTATAACCCACCTGGGCAGTTCTTTTGATCTGTGAGAGCTAAGTCATCATGTGGTCTCCTCTCTTTACAATCCTTTATTTGTTCTGGTGAAACTGATCTCGTAATTGTTTGGCTGAGTCACAATACAAGAAACTGATAAATGTGAGATTGAAAGCTGCACCTCAGCTTTTCCCCGCTCCTCATATTTTACACACAGAGTCTCACATCAGTGGTGCCAAGAAGAAAACATTTTGAATTCAAGCATGAAAAGCAATTTCTAGTAATGTCACCCCCGCATGAGGTCACTGCTACTAAGGTTAGTTTTGTGTAGTGACACTCAATTATATCATAAGTATCTCTCTTTGCAATGGCCTATGAGTGAACTCAATTAAAATGTGTTTGTTCCTGGCTCAGTCCCTTTGGGATGACTGCTAAGTGGCACGGCTTGTTTTTTCCCTGCTCCCTTGGATCCCAGCACAGCCTCCTCAGGGCCCTGCACCCTGGAAACTGAGTGACAACACAAGTCATTTTGGGTTCCATGCCAAAATACTGACTTTAACTGGAAAAACTCAAGATCAGATTTCTCATTGATCTTAAGTCATTGTGTGATTTGTCATGAGTTTTCAGGTACTGGATCCTCATGCTGCACACCACTGAGTGGTCCCCCCGACACATACAATCACAATTCACATTTCCATGGTGTTGTATGAGGGAAGCATCCGAGATTGATTTCTAGGTCTATTTATAATAACAAAACATACATCTGTATGTTTGGAGAAAGGAGGAGATGCTCAAACAGAAAAACCTGACAATGTCTTGTGAGTAATTTTATAAATAAAATGTTTGTTTTTCTTTCATTCATTGTTTCTGAGACTGAAAAATTAATCACACAATTAATTAAGTTGTCAGAATAGGACAATGAGGGTAAATTATATTTGGTAAAAAAAAAAAAAAAAAAAAAAAAAGATAAGATCCTTTTGGGCTGAATTTCAAATAGACAAATATTATACAACATATTGAGAATGCATGGATAAAATAACCTTTGTAACAGAAATGTCGAAACATAGCAGACACCACAACATTGCCCTGTTGTATCATTCATTGGCTAACACTGGTAATACAGGTGTTGGCCTGCATCACTCTCAAATTTCGAGGCCCTGTTTGCTGAATTTGAATTGTGTTCACTAAATTCATTATTTCAATTTCAAATAAATGCTGTTTCTATGAAAGTCCACTCACCTGTGGTGCTCGCTGCAGGGGTTTTTGTCAGCTGTGGCTGAAGTGAATGAGCTCTCCTCTCTCACTCTCTCTCTGGTATTCCCTTTCTCTGTGGCTCTCTGTGACCTCCCCCCTTCACTTTCTGCTGGCAGCGCTGTAGTGGCAACGTAATAAGTGGAAACTCTCACCTGCACAGCTATACTAGTGTGAGAGGAGGAGACTAATGGCTAAGAGATGCCCCTATAAAGTGACGAGGTAACAATTCCTGGAAATAAAAAGTAACAATAAGTGGGAAATTTTTGGGTATCGGTCAGGCTAGATAAGAGAAATGAATGTAAAATAAGAATAATTATCCAATTGTGGCTGGTTTTGAAGTTTGATGACCTGAATCTGGTCAACCCAAGAGATAATTAACTGCTGAATTTAAACATGCAAAGAATACGATATTTAGCAGAACTGTGCCACGTTAACAGGCAAACAGATACTTTAATTACCCTTTCTACAACAAGCCATCAAAATATCCTTTATTATTATTTTATTGTGTCAATTTAGTGTAAAAAACAAAGGTTAAATTTCACTGTGCTGCAGTGTTAAGTTGCTTTCATGAAGGTTGAAGTGTGCACCCAGCAATTAAAGATTCACTAAAATAACTCAGTGGATTAAGCCTTTGCTGGCCTATAAGAGTACAGGTGAGATTTCAGCGCCCTGTGGGCTGATTGTATAGGAAACCTCCTGGTTTCTGTTCAACACAATGTGAAATCAGACCCTCGCTCTCTGCTGGCCATAAAGCCCCCACAGACTACAATTACCTCTTTGTGGCCAAAAGAACTTAGAATTCTTGGGTTCTCAATGGTGCTGCATTAAACACATGACATTTGTCTCCAGTGAAAGGGTGGTTCAAAGGATTGTGTTCACACTGGAAAACACAGACAGGAGTTTCGGGGTAAATTAAGAAAATTCTAAATTACAGGGTAACATCAAGTCTGGTTTTGAATTGTATTTGTATCATTATTGGAATTCTCTAAAAGCAGTATATGATCTGTATCACTACATGCTGTGCTACATTATAGCAAAGAGCTTAAGTTGTTACTTTTGTCCACTTTTGTTAAAAGAGGTCTCCACAAAAACACCAACCAAACTTCAGTGAGTGCAAAAACCAAAGCAAGGTCACAGAACCAGAGATATCATCTAGTTTTCAGTCTGCTCATTCTTGTTCCTTTCCAAACCTGGTCCCTGGTTTTCCACACTGCCGATCAGCTGTTGAGCAGAGATGAGGAGGTGTCTGATGAGCATCTTTCCAACTCTTCACCTCTAGGTTTTACTCCATTCTCAAACTTGTAGTCTGGTGCTACTGGCAAAAGCTGTGGCATGACATCACCACTGATACATAAAGAAAGCTGGTTACAACCCTGACTCTTGGCTTTGTTGCCAAATTTCTCCTATTGACCAGTCATGGTAATGAAAGTCTTACTCTTTCTATGATTTTTAATCCATGAAGCTTTTTCAATTGTGAAGCTTCTCCACAGCCAGACAAAAAGACCTTTAGTCTTTTCAATTCCTCATCTAAAACATTTTGAAACTTTTAAGACATATTCTACCAAAATTTGGTAATCTCTTCTCAGGAGCAGAGATGGTGCATTATTTGTTTATTTATCTGCTTGTTGTTTGGAATAGGATCCCAGCCCAGCATCTTGAATACACCAAAACAAGGCATCCATTTCTTTACCTAATTTTACTACTGTATAGGCCTACAGTTTGCACTCTGCAGGAAATATCCAATCATTTGCATTAAAAAAAAGGGAGGACAATGTTATCTGACAGCACAATGCCAGAAATCTAGTAAAATGATACTTGAAGAAAACTGGATAACAAAGACAGCACTGTTATTGTCCCATAGAGGATGGTAACCTTGTTTGGTTGTTTGTTTGCATGTCCATGCACAGTGTGTGTGTGTGTGTGTGTGTGTGTGTGTGTAAGGGCATGAGAGGTGAGGGAATATTATTTTGACTCTGAATGCAAACTACATACGCAACACACAACACAGGAGCTCACCGTGTCAGGACTGAATTTATACAACTTTTCACACAGCAGTGATCTGTAGCCTCCTGTTTCACTTATGTGCACAGTTTTATTCTGAAACCTAACACTCTCGCATTGAATAAATACCAGGAAAATCAACTGGATAAACATGCTGCCACTTTTCACGCTTGATATCCTATGAGTGACATGAACTAACAATGGAACAAACAGCTACTCAGTGCTGTGTCTGACCAGCTCCCTCCAGAGAACATTATGACAAACAGAGCCAAAGGGTATGTTTGTCATTAAAAACTTTCTAAAAGTTCCTTACAGCTTTCTAACACTAAGGTTGTTGATGTATAACCATACTAAAAAGAATTCATGAGGAAAGAAGAAAAGATTTGCATTTCCATGACAAGATTCTGATAAGAGGCCGCAGTGTCCATAAATAGCAATGATAAACAGTTACAGTGAACACATTTTAATTCCTGTAAATGTAACAACATCATGATGGCAAATAATCAGAATTTTTAAGAAAACTCTGTTTTTGTTGTTTTTTTGATTTTGATTTGATTAACTCTGCTTTCTTAAAAGTGACAAACATCAGAAGACACCTCACAGGCAGTCAGGCTCTCAAAGCTGCCCTCATTTACTCCTGATTAACAACAACAACCACAAAACCAGAATCACACCCTCCGTAGCAGAAATACCAATTAGCAAAAGGAAACTGCCCCGGTGCTCCAGACAGTCAAAATAATTGTCCAGCGGCAATTCCCCTGTTCTAGCACATCCCCAAGGTTTTCTGTTCGATTCAGATCTAGTGACGAGGTGGGGGGGGGGGGGGGGGGGCTCCAGTACACTGGGCTCACTGTCATGCTCATGAAAGCAGTCTGGCCATTCTCTTCTGACCTCTCTGATCAACAAAGTGCTTCTGTCCACAGAACTGCCGCTCTCTGGACCCCCCTTTTTTCCTTTTTTGCACCAAAAAACTGTAGGGACTGTTGTGTGTGAAAATGTCAGCTTCAGAAACACTCAAATAAACCAGTCTGGGCCCAAAAATGACACAGAGGTCACAGTCACTCAGATCACCCTTTTTCCCCATTTTGGTGTTTTAACGTGAACGTTAACTGACCTCCACCTGCACAGTTTTATGTATTGCTGCCACATGATTGGCTGATTGGCCAAATGTTTTCTGAATAAATTGTAAAACAATTGTTTATATGATGTTGTCACACTTGAAGTGGATACAGTTCAAGATAAGATAAGTTAAGATAAGATAAGATAAGATAACTTATTAGCCCCACAGCAGGTAAATGTGCAGTAGGACAGCAGTAGATTCGCCAGTATAAGAAAGAAAAACTGCAATACTGAAAACATTAGCACTTTAACCTGGGGGTTAAATGGTATGTAGTTTTTGTTGTTCTCCATTGAAAAATAAACACAAAAATCATCTGATTAACAACCTCCTGAGCTCTTACAACTGAAGACAGACACAGCAAATGGCTGCTGACACTGAACCCTCCTTCCTGCACCAGCTTTAACATTTGCAATGCATGTGGAGTCTTATTCACATTGTTTATAGTTACAGCTCAGTGGACCAAATTAAGCAGCCTGGATGTGACTGCACTGTGTCGCTGCATAAGTAAGAAGATTAGAGAAGATTTACCTACCCAGCAGTCGTCAGCAGCACTGTTCACAGAGACTTGGTCAGCAGCAACAGATCGGTTTGCTCTGTGCAACACCCTTCGTGGACTAGGAGAGAGGCCCATTGAACAAAAATGGGAGTCATCATTTTCTTATGACCTCACATGGGTTTATTTCCTCCTAATCTACAGTTCAGCTTCTGGCACAGGTCAGTGTCCGGCTCGGTCTGTCCATTTTCCAGTGGTAATCTTTTTTTTTTAATCTTTTGGTTTGTGTGTGTTCAGAGGCCTACACCTGATACTGAGGACTCATTCAACCACAGTTCAGTCAAAACACAATCATGAGTACAAATGTAGAGATCCAATACCATTTCAACTTCTATGTGTCTTTCATTCTACAGTCAGAATACCACAATGTGGGGTGAACATGCTTCAACATGACAGCTTACATCTTGTGGACTGTGTTTACATGGACAGTCAAGGGGATACTGTGCACCTGCAGGTTCCTCTGGGTAAGCACACATTCTCAGAAATGTGGATATCTCATTTGCAGCAAGCTTTGGCAAGGGTTGTCTGTGGTTGACATGTGGTAAAAATGTCATGTTAATTCACCTCGCAGATATGCCCATACAATGCAATCAAATTCTTGCCGAGGGAACAACACATTACAGGAGGGACAAGCCGACAGCTCAAACAACTTGCAGGTCAGGATCAGAAAAAACATCTGCAATAAACACTGCCGAATAAAATTTGTGCTTTCATTTTTTTTTAACCCAGTTTGGCTGGTGCATTTAGCAAATGAGAATCAAATGAGCTGCTTTTAAGGAACAGAAGTCTGATTGTCATGTCATCAGATCAAATGTAAACTCACAAGCTGTAATGTATTATGTGCTTTGTAAAGGTCTGCCCACATGCTACTGCAAACCCAATTTACATGTCCCCAGTAGACATAGAGAGATAGATATGATGTAATGACTGTATTTGACCTCCTCTATTAGGTTATGAAAGTAAAGGGGTTGCAGCCATACCAGGAAGCCCTGACCGCACAGCCGCGCTTCACAAAAGACTGACCAAAACCGAGAGAGAGATCCTGTCACTCAAGACCAGGATTGTATGTGAAAGAGCGTCATGGGAGAGGAGGTTTGCAGAGCTCCAAAGAAAACAGGAAGAGCTACGTCATCAGGTGTGTTTGTGAGTGTGCGTGTGTGTGCAATTGAGGTTGTGTTTATAACTTCATTAATGAAAATTTCCTTCTCCCCAGCTGGCCACTGACGCAGGGATCTTAGTGAAAGTGGGCGGTTGCTATGACCAGGGAGAGTCAGGAGTCGATAATGGAGATGTGTTTGAGGAATGCTCAAGTAAATGACAATAATATTCAGACATTTTCATATATGCAAGCCTTTGAATTCATTCATGATGCTGAGTGTTATTCTCTAATTAACAGGTGGTCTCTCAGGACAGATGTACCAACAGAGAGGGTCTGAGGTGTCCTCAAGACGTGATACTTCTGCAAGCAGTTTGTCAGGCAGTCATTTCTCCTCCTCTTCAGCACTGAGCTCAAGAACTGCCTCATCCTCATCTTTAGCTACCAGGTACAGCAAGTCTGTATGGCAAACATGCAACAACAGTTGGAAGCTGGTTAAGACAACTTAGCACAGAGACAGGAAGTGGGGGAGACTGGTTATGAAGAGAAACCTCTGGTTTACAAATTTAGTACAAGAAAAACCACCCTCCATATATAATATAATATAATATAATATAATATAATATAATATAATATACAGCTTTAGTAACATCATGGATGCTGTTAAAGCTATTATTTTACACTCTCTAGATTTGCCCTTTCCATCTCAGTCTTTATTCTGCTACTGACCTATCCGTCTGCCCCGTCAGTGCGAGATCATGGAGGACATCCCCTGGGCCTCATCGAGTTTTTGTGCCCCACTCTCCCATGGACCTGCAGCTAGGTCACCGGGTCAGGATCATGCTGCCATCTGGACGGATCAGTACAGGAACAATTCGTTTCCTGGGCCACCTGCAGGGGGAGGCAGATCTCCACCTTGGGGTGGAGCTGCAGACACCTGATCATGGATTGCATGACGGAAGCCACAGGGGACACAGCTACTTTGAATGGTAAGTGCCTTCCATGCCTTCGCTGTGAGGATCACACGCAACACGTGGTTTCTCAGTGTGTCTCAGGTTGAGCAGCCTGACAGTTTCACTATGATTCTACTCACTGTGATTTACTGGGATCATTTCAATTCAAAAGTATAGAAACCTTACAAATGTGCTTTGGAAGTTGCTCTTGTCCTTTTGTAAGTCCAAGGACAATTATACAGTTCTTTAATACATTTAACTTTTGGTCTCTAATATTCATCTGTTATCACAAGATGAGTAAAGTATAAAAATTAACAAATACATGTTTATAAGATTATGTGCAATGGTTGCTGTGAATAGAGACATAACACTACAGTCCTCAGGTATTTGACAGTCAAACAACGCCTCTAGACATACTTGAGCAAATCTTGTGCACTTGAATGACAGAGCTGAATATGCAAATAAGGCTGCGCTCAACTTGAGAACCTCAAATTACAGCATGAGATGTGATGTTCAGAGGTGAATTGTGAACTAATTTGCCTACAGAACTTTTGTTGGGAGAAACTGTGCTGTGATGTAATTTTCCTACAAAGGTTACATTTACATATATGAAGTGTAAATGCAAATGTGTGTGTGATTTTTTCCAGTTTATTGAGTTTCAAATTTTGATTCTATCCTTTGCAGCAAACCTGGATATGGTGCCTTTGTACCATTCCACAAACTCCTGATGGCATGGGAATGACAAAAAATACATGTATCATGCCAAGCTGCCCATGTAAAAGAGGATCAGCTGAATCGAGAACAGTAGTCACTGTCATGGATCTGATACCTTGTTGTAATGAAGTACATTTTTGTATCATATGCATAAATGTGTCTTGTGTGTGAATCAATTTAATTGATATTCACAATAAAAAACACTATTTCAACGAGCATAGCTCAAAAGCACTGTGTGAAGCCTGGGCACAGTGATGTTAAGTTGTGTTAAGTTAATGTTAAGTTGCAGTGCAGAGTGTAATTGCTGCTCCTTCTCTGAGCGAGTTGAAATGCAAGTCTGTCCCCACAATAAGCAGAAAGGATTTCAAATTCAAGTTCAAGTTAAAAAAAAGACCTTAATGGACAAGAACTGTTGGCCTTAAAAACATGCTGAACATGTGAACAACAACAACATTTCCTTGGTCAAAGTGACACTCAAATATAAGCCAAAAGGGATTTTCACTTCAACTAAATATGGGCATAAGTTTGAGCACATCTGTCAAACATAACACATTACAATCTGTTTTGACACTTCCTTGACGGTTAAAAATTTGACTACATGATAATGTGAAGCAATTGCACAACATCAATATGCAAATTAATTTATGTGAAAAAGCCCCATGTTTCCTGACAAGCAGAGGGAATGTGGTAGTGTTGATCAGTTACTGTATATTCATGGGAACTTTAAAGATCGAACTGAATTACTTGTGTTTTTCTTTTACAAGCACACAGAAAACACACAGCACTAGATCATACATTTACTTTCAGTCAACTCTAATTTGCTGCTCTTTCTGGTAATGTTTCCCTCGGTTACACAAATACTGCTGTGGCTCCTGCAGGATATCATGTGTGCATATTTGACATTTTTGAAATACATGAGTGTCAGAGATGTGGAGTGAGCTGCTGTTTATTAGTTTCACTTCAGTCCACCATTAATTTTGGAAGAGTTGCAGATGTGTTGTTTCCTTTTCTGTCAAAGTAAGAATGAAACCAGGGAACCCTAGAAAGGGTGAACCCAAGGAAAGCAGCTGGCCCAGATAACATCCCAGGATGTGTGCTGAAGGCCTGTGGTGATAAACTGGCAGATGTGCTCACTGACATTTTCAACAATTCTCTATGTCAAGCCACTGTCTCCACATGCTGTAAAATGTCCTTCATCATACCAGCTGCAAAGAAGCCAGTTGTGTCCTGTCTAAAAGACTATTGCCTCGTTGCCCTGATCCCCATAGTGTTTTGAAAGGCTAACCAAACCACACATCGCAGCCTGCCTCCCAGACCCATACCAGTATGCCTACTGCACCAACTGCTCCACAAAGGATGTAATATCCACAACCCAGCACACAGTGCTCACTCACCTGGAACAGAGCGACACCTATGCCAGGATCCTTTACATTGATGCTCAGCATTCACTACAATAATTCCCCAGACACTGATAGAAAAACTTCTATTACTGGACTTAAATCCCACCATCTGCCAGTGGTTTTTAGACTGTCTGACTAAAAGACCTCAGACAGTACAGGCTGGCAAAAACATCTCTAAATCCATCACGTTGAGCACTGGATCCCCTCAAGGCTGTGTACTCAGTCCATTGCTGTTCACACTGCTGACAAACGACTGTGTGCCCAGACATGTCAAGCCTGTGGATGACATCACAGTGGTGGGACTCATCCACGGAAAGGATGAACACAGCTACAGGGAGGAGGTCAAAATGCTAGAGAGCTGGTGCATGGACAACACCCTGGTGCTCAACGTGAACAAAACGAAGGAGATGATTATTGACTTCCGAAGGTCATATTTGGAGCACGGACCCCTCAGCATCAGTGGCAGTGTAATGGAGAGAGTGAAGAGTGTCAAGTTTTTTAGAGTACAGATCATGACCTGTCTTGGCATGTACACACCACTGCGGGCTAAGCAGAGACTGTACTTTCTAGGAAAACTTAAACAGGCCTCATTTTCCACCAACATCCTCACCACATTTTACAGAGGGGCAGTTGAGAGTGTGCTGACATATGCCATCTCAACATGGTATCCAAGGTGCAAAGAGGAAGACAAGAGGGCCCTGCAGAGGGTCATTAGGGCTGCAGAGAAGATCACGGGCCAAACCCTCCCCTCTGTCCAGGACATGTTTGAGAAACGCTTTGTTCTTACCTTGGTAAGGATAAAATGACAATGAAGGATCAGAGGATCATGCTAGCCACTCTGTGATGCTACATGCTTGCCTCTGCGTGCTAACATGCTAACAATGATAATACTAGCATTTTTAGTTTAGCAGGTAGGCATGTTAACATATTTACATTTGTTAGTGTAGCGTATTAGCCTGTCAACATTTGCTAATTAACTCATTTTTCATAGTGGCTCTAGAGGAAATAATATAGGGCCAACAAAGAAGCTGTATTCAGTATGAGAAGTTCATCAACAGGTCATTCCATTATTAGTTAAATATTTCATTTTAGGCCAAAGTAGTGACCACCTGATTAATAAGTAACAGTAGAGAACCAGAATCTAAGTTTGCTTGAGGAAGCATACAGACACAGACACACACATACACACACTGACCTTTCCACCCAACTACTACAAAATTGGTTGTTGATTTGTTCAAGCTTGCAACCTAACCTGCAGAGTACTAAAATTCTTGGTTTTACAGCAACCCTCCTGGACTGTCCCCAGGCTCTTCAGAAAAATGGTTGTAGCAGACAAGTATGTGCATAGAAACATACATAACCACTGACCTGTTTTAGAACAGCAACCTTTTTCCAGTTTTTCTTAAACTGTAAGCAGATCAGCTCTTGGTAAAAAAAAAAAGGTCATCAAAAACCAAGCCCTTGTGTACATTTAACAGAAAGCAGGCCCTTTCTGGCAAGTAGAATAGAAAAGAAGAATAGAAAATACTTAAGTGCTTAAGTATATAAATACTTAAATACTTCAAATAATTAAGACATCGAACCTACATCTTCCTACTGCAATCAAACTATATGAACCTATAAATAATGATAACACAGGCAAGTAACAACAGAAGGCAGATCACTTCATCAGTAGTTCACATGCTACAGAACCATCATCTCCAAATGGGACTGAGAATAACTGGATTGAAGTCAACAGCAAAGCAACCACTGGTAGGGCAGGCTTTGTCAAATACTTGATTTCAACTGCAGAACATGTTATAAGTGTGATTTAAATGTAGCTTAACAAGATGATTTCATCCTTGACGATAAAATCTCTAATTGCTTATTTGTTCTGTACTTTAATTTCAGAGCACTGAGAATGAGATTGAATTACACAATGAAATAACAGCTGGAAAAACTGAGGCGTTCTAATCCTTTTGACCGGAAGCATACTTGTGAAATTCAGTAGAAGTTTTAGGCAATGTGTTATGCTGCAAGAGCAGATGAGTGCCAAAATTAGTTTTTGGTTTGTGAGGAACTGTGGAGTAACCTTACAGCAGCATTAGCTAGGTTCAAGAATTGAGACTGGCGTGACATATGTACTTAATGAGTAACTCAAAGTGGGACACATAATATCTGACACACCTTCATACTTCCAGTGGTTTGATATTTTTTCTTTACATGTGGTTACATTTAAGGTTCATCTTAACAGTGTAAATTTGTCGTAAATGACCTGATAAAGTATAAGAGACAATAAATCTACATGTTCATAGCAACATAATTTCCATATTTTAATAACTTTACAACATTTTTTTTTTATCACAGAGTATGTATGTAGTGGCATGCAGACAGATTTACAGGAAACACACACTTTTTACCAAGTCAAAGTCTTTTTTTTCTCAGTTTCCTTATTAAATTAGGATTTACTGTCAATACTATTTGATGGTCTCAATACTTTTCTGAATGCAGAGTGCCTATAATATATGTGTAATATATAAATATACATATATATCTGTTAATATTATACAGCAGGCTGTTCTGGAGAACTACAGTGAAAATTAATAAGTAATATTTTATACAGCATTTCCCTGTTGAATGAGAACTTAAAACAGATCACCTTTGATACAATATGCATCAACAGTCAAACTCTAGAAGCTGAGTCGTAACTACTTTTAGTCTAGAGGCACTTTTCATCCTAAACTTGGATGACAAGGTCACACTTGATTACAACGTCATACAAATGCATAACTAAAAACAGACTGAAGTGAGTGAAAGGTTCACTTTCATAATGGCACATGAGACTGAACAAAAAAAATATTCTGCAATTATCTTTAAAATCATTCAGCTATAGAAATTGTAGAGGTTTTTCAAAACATTCTCTGCTATGACAAACATTTCATATATAACTGAGGTCAACACAAGTTTTGTGTTAGTTGCAGGGATGAAAATCATCAGAATGCCCCTCTCTGAGATTTCAGGTTGAGGATCTTTGCAGCCAGTTTTTCCGCATCCATCAGATGTGGGAACATTTCCATGACTGTATCCACCTCATGTGGGTTGAAGATAGCTTGGAGTTTCTTCCGGAGCTCCAACCTTTGTGGGTCAAACGAAGAAGAGGGAGGCTGTTGTTGGCCCCAGGCATGGTACTCGTGGCCTTTGTAAGAGCAACAAGAGCTGTTGGAGTGGGAGGAATGGACCGATGAGGGGAGGCTACATGAGGTCCTACCTTGGGGTAGTCCCTGAAAGGGATCTGACCAGTAATGCTGCTGGTAATGGGGCCCTCCACCATATTGGAGATGACTGGGGAGGCTGTGTTGGTGTAGCACACTTGGTGGGAGCATTTGAGGAGGATAGTTGGGTTGACCCATAGAGTCCAGGTTTTGTTGATGATGTTGGTGAGCTGTCGAGGACACAGAACGGGAACAGCAACCACAGGAATGGCTGTTGTTATTTTTCCCTAAATGCACTGAGGGGTGTCTAGGCCCAGCATGTGCACTTTGCTGCTGGGACCTGAGACTGTGGGAGTTGCTGAGGCAATGCGAATGATCAGAGTACTGGCTATCAAAGGAACCCAGACCAGAATCCAGGTATTCGTGAGACATTTTGGCATAGTAATGACTAGGCGCCGAAGGCAGGCCAGGCCAATCTTTCTGCCCTCCTGTTCCAGAGCAGACAATGTGATTTGAACTCACACAGTTTCTAGGATCATCCCAGTACAGTTTATTTTCACTGACGTGACCGGGATGAGAAGAACTTTTCCTCCCTGTGTTAGAGTCTCGTGGTTGGGAACAGGGATTATGAGCATGCCCAGTGTCAGACTGAGGCTGTTTGGGTGGTGATCTGGCATTTCTCTCTTCTTTTACTGTAGAAATCTGGGCTTTCTCCCGCAGTTCATCAGCCAAGGACAAGTAGGACTGGTTGGCTCTCTCAGGATGGTAAAATTTACATTTGATGCCGTAAGTGCACTTTTTGTCTGAGAGAAAGAAAAAGGGTACATACACAGAGGTTAGGGGTCATCTCAATGGAGAAGAATGTTTTCCAAAAAAGTGTGGAAAGTCTAACAAAGCATCTGTAGTGTAAATATATTTTATTTCTCTTCCTGATTTGTGTGCTAATAGTATCTTACCATACGGACAGAGCTGTCTCTTTTGCTCTGTTGGCAGGGGCTTTTTCCTAAGGAAGTTGTCCAGACTGGGGCCATGGCGACCCAGAGGATCATCAGGGGGCATGAACCTGGAAAAAACAAAACAGAAATAATTCAACTCATTTTGTCACTTAGCTGAATGTTGCCAAGTTACACTTCCCTGAAGCTGTAACATACCCTCAGAAACCACATTATATCTTGTGAAACAGACGAACTGCTTACTTGTCATTCACAAAGGAATACATGAGGAGCCTCTCCTCGATGCACTTCTTCCACTCTGGTCTTTCGCCTTGGAGGTCACGGTAAGTGTCATTGGACACAATCACTCCATCTGACTCGTATGCCAACTTGACAATGAAGCGGTCATCATAGCAAACCACACGTTTACCCCCAACGCGACGCGATGGAGTGAAGACCACGATTTTACGTTTTTCAAGCTCCATCAGTATGTGTTGATCTGAAAATATAAAAATTCATATCTGAGTCAGATTGCTAAAGAGTAACAGAGTGAAAAAAGTACCTTGTACACTGTAATTGAGAATATTATGTAATAGTAAGGTATAAAGCTGTGTTATGTAACATGGCACATTTATCATTACCCGAATCCTAACCCAACTGCACATTCAAGCAACAAAAACACAAAGACTGGGGTCACTGGCAGAGACAACAAAGACACTGTATCACAGCACCCAACCAACACCACAGCTATCTCTATATCTCAATGTACACACATCTTATTGGCTAACCTGCAAGACTGGCTCATTAAAATATAATACACACATCATCAAAGCTTATTACCCAAATTATAAATGAAGTGAAATCAATCATTCAAGAGGCCAGATTACACAAAGACGAGCAATGTTAGGTGCCTGAGGGCACCTGCTGACAAAACACTCAGACATTCAAAACACACTTTTCTTCCTAAGTACTTGCTTTTCTCAAGGTGATTTCACTTAACCCTTTGCTGTAGATGATTATCAGAAGAAAACTACACAGTAAACTAGGCGTGGAAGCTTAAAACAACTGTATAGCTGTACTTCCTGATGGGGCTTTCCCAGGAATGAATGCAGGCTGATTTTTACTTCCTTGTTCACAGATTGAAAATAGATCTCCACCCAGGCTGCAGAGTTACTAAATCCTGAGAGCCACAGAGTGATGATGCATCAGTTTCAAAATGTCCACTCCTCATATCATAGCTGTTGTTGCTGGAATTGACAAAGGTTCAGAAGGCATGACTGAAAATGGTGCATTAGACTAAGTAAAAGGCAGTCCTCCCAAAAATGTTGATGACTCAGCTATAAGAGTCACTTACCGCATGTTCCTACCAAACTATACTATCATACCATCGAGTACTGTCATACTCTCATACTCCACAGCACATAGAATCTTTTTACATGAAATCATTCATGTCCTAAGTGTGTTGCCCTGAGCCTCTGGCACAAGTTCAGTTCTGCCTCTGAGAGCACTAAAATATTACTGCTCTTTAAAGAAATAATACCAGCAGCTACTGTGTTGGAAGACATTTAAGAGGTAGTCCTTTTCATATTTCTGACTGAAAAGGAAGCTGTAGAGGAGGAAGTCTCCTTTATTTAACTGAACCTTTGACAGGAGCAAAGCTTAAAAGCACAGATTCCTGGCTAATTGAAGGAAGATTTTTGGGAAACTACATCTTTTTTATTTCAAGTTGACAGATAAATGAGAAGATCGATACCACTAGCTACTTTACTAGCTTGGGTTAGCTTAGTTTAGCATACACACTGAAAACAGAGATGTAGTCTGGATATGTTAAGACATGTAGTCTGGAAAGTACATCAACTGAGATGTACTTATTACTTACTAACATTTAAAAGTGATGTTTGGTAGGCTTTTGTTGGCTAGCCCTTTCCTCTCCCAGCCTCTGTGCTAAGCTAATCTCTAGTGGTTGTGGTAGTTGTAGTGTATTTATCAAAATGTAAAACTATCAGTTTGCCATCAGAGTGTTGAAGACAACATAGTATGGATGCTAAAATCAGACAACACAGTCTGACTTTTACTCTGACTTACTGTCAGCAATGTAGGTTGTAGCCCAGAGAATTATTTCTGCTTTGACTGAGAAATGTTTTGTGTCTTGTATCATCACCTGTAATGGGGGCATCAGGTCTGGCCTGCTCTTTGCGCCAACTGGGAACAAACACAGTGATGGTATTATGACCTCTGTCCTGGAAAAAATTCACTGCCAGCTGGATGCCACGGCACGAGAACACTTCCTTGTTGCCATGACTGTAAAAGAAGAGATGAGGGAACATGATTGCAAATCATTTGACTGTAAAAAAAAACATATGAAAAGGAACTGTAGAGGTTCAGTTGATCTCTGTAAACACCAAGTGCCTTTTGAATGTTATCTTAGACGGAAACCTTCCCTCCAGCTGTTACTCACTGTAATAATGTGTTTGGCACTTCATACGTATTGGGAGGCAGAGATTTTGAGGTGTGCGTCTATAATTTGCATATTGTAGCAGTGTCCTTTAAAGAACATGCACAGACAGGGTGGTGAACGCCCTTTTAAAAAGTCAAGATGGAAGACCATATGTTTCAGGGTCAGAGCTGAATGTCAACATGACGATGACTGATGGTTGTTTCAAACATGTTAATTAAAGGAGGTTTACTGTCAAAAGCACAAGCTTTGTTGCTGGATGCTGTAAATCTTTGTCTACACATACTGCCCCAGCTCTGTAGTTAGCAAAACATAGCAGCCTGAAAATTTGTGACATTTGACTGATCCCACTGAAGAGAAAAAAAACTTAAACAGAAAAAGGATTACCTCATGGCAACATTACTGCCGTCAATAACAATAGGCCTCAGTTCTGTGTCTGTGTTCTTTCGGTCCCCATGTTGGAGTGAAATTTTAGGTGCAACAGTCCAACTGGGAGGTAGCAGAGAGTCCTTTTGGCCTACACTCCTCTCATCATTGTCAGAGCTGGACATGCAGGGTGCATTGCTGGTCCTGCTGCTAACCAGCTCTCCAAGCACAGAGTTGGTGTCTGTGCAGAGTCCCAGCTTTCTAAGGGCAGCCTTCACCTCTGCTGAGGAGTAACCCAGTTTCCTGAAGAAATCGACTCTGAGCTGGAACTCCTCGCTATCTTGTTCCAGTAGGCCTGAAGCTGAGCTCTGGCTGGGAAGTACCTGATTCATCTTGAAGCATCTGGGTCTCTTTTCAGGAGCATAGATGTAATAAATCCTCTGAGGAGAAAAGACAAGACAATTATTAATTATCATATTACACACTGTCTGACAAACTCATGTATTCTGAATGGTATAATGTTTATTAAACCACATTTTCTCATTTAAAACTGCACAGTGTCATCAAACTGGAACAGCCAAGATGTCTTGCTCATCACTTTATACACATTCCCTCTGAACTCAGATATTTTGAATTTTTTGTCAGTTACACCAAATGCTTGTTAAGGCCTTAAATGATCTGGAACAGCACATATTTCAGAGCTGAACTGATATTAGTTAATATAAGGGCAGCAAAGATTTGTCAGTTAATCAGTAAGTTGATCACATAATGAACCACCAGACATCTTATCATTGATTAATTGTTTTAATTAACAAGTATGTGGCATAAGGTCACAGTCAAGGTCAGTGATCATTCGATTAGATCAATCTTCCATAATTGTAAAGTGAATATTTTTGAGTCTTATGCTGCTGGATAACAACATATTGCAATGAACTTTTCTCTGTTATTTTACAGACTAAACGACTAAAATGATTTCATCAAAAAAGAACAACCACAAATTAAAACAGTCATTAGCTGCTGTTTCACTGCCTTATTTTAGGCATTTCCATACATTATATTTACCCAGACAATCAGTCCCCTCTTAACATGACCACTGCCACTTTCCATGTTATGTACATTTGATAATTGATGAATATGAATATTGGATATTGTAATGAATATTAACTGTACGATGTTAGGCGTCATATTTGACATTAAAATGGAATCAAACAAATGGCCCACGACACAGGCCTGACTGACATACTGTGAGGTCTAACCGGCTCCTCAGCCTTCAGCCCCTGTTAGTACCATAAAGAGCTGAACATAAACAGGAAGACACGCTGCGCTGCTTTATCCACACTATGTTCACAGTGTTACCTGAAGATAAGCGACAAACAAACCTCTATCTGAGTCCAGCAAACGCGTTCTGTCTGAACACAGCGTAACACCTTTACCTGACACAGGTGACAAGCACATACATGTATCCAATGGGACGTGTCTCGTGCTAACCGGTAGCCAGGTAATGTTACAGCCTCATTTCTACCTTTGTGGTCAACAAATGTCACCGCAGAGGTGAAGCGACAGCTTACCTTCGCCGTTTGATCCTCTCCCCTTGTGTCTGTAGAAGTCACTTCCAACTCTGGTTTATGTCGAAGTACAGTAACTTTGACACAGTTCCGACTTCGTAGCGCCTCCCTCTTGGAAAAAAAAAAAAAAAAAAAAAGATTTCGTCTCCTCCAGAGGGAGGCATGTAGCGCCATGAAAAATTTGCATATATCACAGATTAGATAAGGCGTTCATTTTCCTGTGGCTATCACTCAGTCACGTAGTCGAATACGAGTTGTTTTCCTTTGTTGTCGTCTGTCTTTGTTGTACTGCTGTCCCTCCAGGGCTTTTAGTTCGCAATAAAAGATACATTCATGTTTCTGGTTAAACCGCACAGTAATATTATTGTAGCACCCAACAATAAACTCTCATTAAGACAGGTCCTTTAAAGAGCACGTGTGCAAACACTGCTTAGATAATGAGAATAAATGATTAATTGGGGAAATGTGTAGTGTAGTGTAGTGTAGGCCTCAGGATTACATTAGGGTAAAATAAAGTCACTAAACCATTGTCTGAGTTCCTACATAGTAGCCTACAAGTTTTCTTCCGTTTATTTTTTTATTTTTTTTATTTTTTTTTTTAGAAATTTCACACAAAACAGACATTGATGTTTCCCGATAAACTTTCTTCTTAGTTGTTCATAGGATCTGTGTATTTTGTTAAACAGAAAAGGTTCTGATGATCAAATAAGACTATTGTTGTGATGACCCCTTTAGTAATTCGAGACAAAGCATAAAACTGAAGCAAAGCTGAAAATGTGAGACTGAAAGACTGTCTCTGACACTTTCCAGAGTGATCTTACTCTTATCTCGATAGACATGAGTGGATTTCCTGGTATAAAATCAAATCTTTGATCAATGGGCTAAAAAAAGTGGGACAAGTCTCCCTCTGGTGGTTTGGAGATGACAGAACAGAAGTTCCACACCCTTGTATTTTTCTATGTATAAATGCTTGTTTGCTGAGGAAGATTTGTGAAACATAAACCATTGTTTGTTTTTAGTCCTTTTTTGCTCTTTGAATTCTAGAAATTGATTTAAAAAAAGAAAGAAAGAAAGAAAAAGTATTGAAATCTCTTTATCATTATCAGGTTACTGGTTGAAACAACGATTTACTCTACTGTAGTACATTTTTGAGGCACTGGGACATAAGGCTATTTGAGCATCATCTGTCATGGTTTGTCTATGGTTTCCTGTTTGTCCTATGTCTATGGCTGAAATTCACTGGACACACAGACTATGTATTCAAAAAATGCTCACAGAGACTCAACCTGCTGAGGAGGCCTGAGCAGCCTGGGGGTCAGCCAGAGGATTTTAGAACGAGTGTACACTACACATGTAGGAAGTATGCTCACTTTTCATCTCTGTCTGGTGTGGTTACCAAAGTTGTAAATGCAAAACCAAACTAAACAAAATTGTGTCGAGGGCCAGCAAAATAGTGGGACGACCCAAAAAGCCACTAACAGAAATTTACATAGACAGGACAAAGAGGAAGGCCAGGAAAATCACAGCAGATAGCTCCCACCCCCTCACCAACCAATTGGAGCTCCTGTAGTCTGGGAGACGTTATAGAGTCCCACTGGCTAAGGGAGCTTTCAAAAAATCCTTCATCTCAAACACTACCCGCCTCCTCAATTCAACCTAAATGATGCACTAGCATTGAACTGCTCTCAACTATGCCTTTTTTTCCCTTCTCCTTATTTATTTATCTGTTTTATATCTGTGTTTAAATTGCATTCTTAACTCTTTAACCTTTTAACTGTGTTTTTAATGAAAGCTGCATCTCTCTCACAGTTCCACCATGGTGGACAATAAAGACTTATTGTATTGTATTGTATTATTGTGAAATTCCCTGTGTCTCATCTTCCTCTTGTGATTGCCTTATATATGTGTCTGCTGTGTTGATTACCCCACCTGTGTCTCGTTTGTCCCTCATGTATTTAACCTCAGTGTTTCCCATTGTCCTTAGTTGGTTAATCTTTGTCCCTGCCCTGTGTTCCTGAGTGCTTCCTGTGTGTTCTTGCCTTTGTCTTCCCTGTAAGACAAATAAATCTTGTTTTTTTGTTCCACTGCATCTGTTACATGAGTCCTGTCTGCATTTCTGGGTCCTTTTGAGAACCCCTGTTGTAATCGGGACATTATCATTCATTGCTAGTTCGACTAGAAGGAAATATTATTTGATTTGACAA
The DNA here is from genome assembly GCA_021432705.1 of Caranx ignobilis. Taxonomy (NCBI): domain Eukaryota; kingdom Metazoa; phylum Chordata; class Actinopteri; order Carangiformes; family Carangidae; genus Caranx; species Caranx ignobilis. The sequence goes on from MU270012.1 coordinate 11,160,025, forward strand.
GTTTCCACCATAAGTTCCTTTGTGCGTCTGTCCATCCATCCGTCCATCCGTCCATCCATCCATCCATCCATCCATCCACCCACTATGTACACTGCTTATTCATTCATTGTCATGGGGGGCTGGAGCCAATCCCAGTTGACACAGAGAAAGACGAGCCACATTACATATTGTTGCCCTATAACGTATCATTATATAAGCAGCTGAAAGCAGCTATAATATAAGGTATGCAATTTCCTGTCAGTATACTACTTTATGTTGTACAAATTAAATATATAGTTGTTCACATGCAGCCCATAGCTACAGTTAGTTAATACAAGTTAATGCAACATTACATTGCCCCAATATGGTTTAGATAAAACTGTACATGGTAAAATGATTAATGATTAAACTCATGTTTTAATCATCAAACAGAAAAATCATAGGATGTGAATGTACTGCCATCTTTACCTCTATTTCACAGTGTACTACTGTAAAAATGAGCAGACACATTTTACTTAGTGCTTACATTGAACAGCTCATGTCTGTTGTGCTAGACTCCGACCACAAGATGTCACCCTTGCTTCATGTAATCATGTTGTAAAGGCCCTGCTCTCCCTGTGAAGATGGAAAATGTTGGTCTGCAAGTGGCTGTGGCTTTACTAGGCTGGTGGTTAAGATGTGGAGCTCTGTGCACGTGTGTTTGTGTGTGTGTGTGTGTGTGTGTGTGCGCACTTTTGTAAACAACTCTTTGTGTACAGGGTTAATGGCACGGTCCAGTTGGGATCACACTGCGTGGAGCTGGTTAATGGCATATACAGAGTTGAGTTCCGGAGAGCGGAGAAAGTAATCAGGCCCCGTTGCCAGGCGGTTGCCTCCTCTGAGGGGCCACACCACTGGTCCCAGGTGTCTGCAAGGCCTGATATTACTGCAGGGCAATGAGCTGCAGCCAGCAACGATGGGTTGGGGTGTACACACACACACACACACACACACACACATGCAAAACTCACACAATCAAACTCAGACTCAAAGACAGAAAGATACAGAAAGCATTTAAATCCTTCACTGTATGGGGGAGAGTTTTTCAGTTTCATTGTAAATAATCATCAGTTGTATCACACTCAGCATGAAAGACATTTGAATTCTGAAATGTGTAGAAGCTCCATTTAGTCAACAGTAGTCTGTGGTTGAGTGTATTGTTTTGTAATTTATGGATAGGTTATACTGGAAAGCAGTAGGCTATTGGCATCCAGGCAGCCATTGTTCAGCAATGCAAATCTTGAACCTCACTGAGAATGCAAGTGTTCAAGATTGGATGAGATTAGTGCAGATTGGGGTATTGTGAACATCAAACGCTTATTTCCTCAATACCTTGAGGGAGGCATTGCCCTGCTCAAAGGCATATCTTTTTCCTCCAGGCAGGTGTAGTTTGGCAAGGCTTGTTAAACCTGAGACAGTTGATCAAATATTCAGCCAGGCTCATTGTGCTGCTGAGAGCTTTTGGATGTGGTTGGGATAGTGCCGTGCTGATAAAACCTGCTTTGTAGTGCCTCAGTCCTGGCCTCCTTTTGCTATCCCTTTCATTGACTGCCCGGGTCGGCCGTCTGTCAGAAAAATTAATTTTTGTATGATTTCTTTAAAAAGAACCAAAGTAAAGAAAAGGCAGCCTTTAACTGGAGTAATCCATCTTGCGCCAATGGTGTCAGAGTGATTCACGATTTCTAATTTAGCCATGGTTTGAATCTAAAGTAAATCAGGCAGGACTGCTCCACCCTTTGTGCAGCCAGACGACAAACCCTCAGTGACAAGAGCTTTCAAATGAACATATCCCCCACATTCATCTTGTTCATTTATTACTTCAGACACCCTGCTACATGTCCTACATAGATCAGCAAGCAAAGACCTCCTGGCTGCGTGTGATGAAGAGGAGGTAAGTGTTAAAATTGGCAAGGTGGCCAAAGCGTTGATAGAAGATTGGACAAAAGAAAAGCAGAATGGAGTGCACCCAGGTTTTGAGTCTGTGTTTAATTAGATCTACTTTGATTAGTGACAACTGAATTCCCTGAGCAGGATGTGAGCACAGAATTACAATTCGGTGACTCCAGTCTAGTGATTGTGGATATGTGCATGCTGATGTATGCACAGGAAGCATTTAGATTTATATAGACATCATGTAGACTCATTTGTTTTGGTTTGTCTTAATTAAAGGAGTTTGTCAACATCTTACTGACCAGCAGTTAATTAACAGTTGAGGTCTTGCTAACTTAGAATGTTATTTACTCCATTGCACAGATGCAGTAATCCTGTGTTGGCATGTTGCCAAATAAAGAGAACATTGCTGTGGTAACTAAATATAATAGGTGACAGTATGAACAATATTTTTACTCAGAACTAACACTTAAATGTGCACGTGCAAAGCATCGTGACAAATCCACACAAAAGTATCCCCTGTCCCTGTATTTCCTGTCACATCTCTGGAGCATTTTGGCAGCTTTTAAGCCACTGTTTTGGTTTTACAGTCTAAATCTTGATTGTTTTTGTTCAGTCTCTGCTCTTATCGACATCATTTTCAAACACAGCAGGCAGCTTTTCCATCAAAAGACCCCTAAGTAATCCTCTGCATGCTACCTGCCAGCACCAAATGGCAGACAGTCAAAGTTAGCGACTGCAGCCGCTGACCAAAGCTCCACAATGGTCAGTGCTCATTTAAAGCCAGGTATTTCCCTGAGGAAATGGTGGAGACCAAACCAGAGCTAATGGGAAACACTAGACTTATATTTTTTAAGGTGGCCAGGACCATGAATCAAAGTGAATGATAGTTTCCCAAACCAACTTAAAATGTCATATATTGTCAATGTTCCCAAAAAAAACCAACCAAACAAACAAAAAAACATTTTCTCACCTTAAATATGTTACCTTTGTGGTTTCTGAAATGCTGATAAAAAACTCAGATACACTTGCTTCTATATTGTTGAAATAAATGTGGTGGAGCCAGCCATAGATCATTTAAAGATCATTGTGTATATGGGCACTGGATCCCAGTGCAGCTCCAGCCCTAGCAGGTGTAACCTCAGCATGAAGCCCCAGCCTCGTCCAAGAGCACCAACAATGCTCTGATTAATTGTTCCTGTCAGACCAGGTCATTTAGGCCTACCTGTTATTCTGCATATTACTCATATCTGCCCAAACAAAAGGTAGACACTCATAGCAACACACAAGCACAACCAGGTACACAAAAGTGTGTACACTACAAATATAGCTACACACACAGACCCGTGGAGTCACAAAAAGACACAAACAAAATACTGCCTCCAATGCCCAGTCTCATATGTGATAGCAGCTCATGCTCATGCAGTAAGGCAACGCTCCAAGGTATTCATTACTATTGATGTCAGAATCTACAACAAGAAGTGATGGCTGAACCTCCTGCACTCTGTACTGTTTAAAGCCAAACTCCTCTCCCACAGCTGTTGCTCTCTGTCTTCACTTAGGAGAAGAGACTGTGATGATTAATGCAATCTCTGCTGGGATCTCAGCGAAAGAACCTGGAGTCTCAGCTGAAGCGCCTCGCTCATATTGTGGGTGATTCAGTCACACAGTATCTACGCTGTGGCGCGACGCTGTAACTGTATCAAAATTGAAAATCACAATGGTCCTGAATTCTGCCATGTGTGCCTCTGTGTTGCTTGACAAAGATTAAGCAGATGTCTGTTTGTGCTGAGAATTGGAATGAGCTGCTCTCTTTTGGTTTCAGCAGCCAATTCAAATTTCTCAACTTGAACTAGACTCTGTCAATGAAGTAGGTTATGGCATGCAGAAGCTTAGCATATAAAATCACAGGTCAATGAGATTGGTAAATTATGCTTCATGGCAAAGTAAATAAGGGAGTTTGTAGGAGTGATATTACAGAGGATTTTTCTTTCTGCTGAATACAGACGGTAACATCGTTTCATAGTGTGACAGCTACTCTCTGTTCTAACATTCAGTGGTTGATTACTTTGATGTCTGTTCCCCCTCAGGGTTCCTGTTCTTTGCTGACGGTGCTCAGTATTGTGGTTTACCTTGTCTACAGATAACACAAACTTGATTCGGCTCGGTGGTGGTACTGAACGCTTGAGATACTGCTCATCAGCGATTCCTTCACTCTACTCAATGTTTGTCTCATGACAGCCTGCAGGGTTTGGTGAGGGACGCTTTTGTAACTTTGCTGTTAATTAAATGATTCTAATCACTTCTAATTTCTTATACTGTCATGACATACAGCAAAATGCATGACTGTTTGTGAATTTTCTTTTATGTACCGGATAAGTTATTCATACCAAAGTAAAGGTCTTCTGCCACTGATATGGGAACGGTCAAAACTGAAGAGGCAGAGGGAGAGACATTATAACTCTCACTCCATAGTATTGATCCAAAACACTGCATCCTACTTTTCCCAGATTGCAACTGACAGCATCAACACATTTAACCCACCTTGCCTGGTAAATTCCCCTGCCTTCCAACTTGTATACCATCAACATGACTGAAATGCTAACCCAACATAACCCTGAAGATGCACAAGCACAATAATCCAAAATGTATGCAATCACTGGTGGTTAGAAATTCTGGGAAGTGAATATCAACCATACATTGAATTCCCTTAATTTATTTACTGCTGACAAAACCTAATAGCATGTGCTACCCTCTAGTGGCCACAAACAGACAACAGGCAATTATGCCTTATATGTATGTTGTATTATCTGTATATTTTCTGTATGTTATGTTTGTTTTGTGTTACGTTATGTACGTATATTTCAATGTATGTGGACCCCAGAAGAGTAGCGGCTGCATTAGGGGGTCTGAATTAAGGAATTATGGAATAAAGGAATAAGAATAATGTTCTGGCTGCTGCAGTCAGCAGATCTCAAAACAGTTGGGCCCTTGTGGGAGGTTTTGGTCAGCATTAGACAGCACTTTACAGCCATCATCAAAACATGAAAGGAGGGAATATCTTTCAGAGGAGTGATGCTCATCCCACAGCAGGAGAATTAAAGCTCTTTTGTTGGTTTTTGCTTCTGTTTTTTTCATTCATTCTTCTGCACATCCACATAAGTGACAGCCTCAAATAAAGGCTAGAATTATAGATGTGATAATTATATATTCCTTGCCAGACTTGTTAAATGTGCTCCCTCCTTCACTTCTAACCGTGACTCCACATTTTCATAACTGTTCCACAAACACTGATGAGGAAAATCCAGCCTTAGTGGTAAAAAACTGAAGTGTGCTTGAGAGGTGTTGGAGAAAGAAATAACAGCCACCAGTTTTGGCTGGAGGGAGATTTTTCTTTTTTGCCCTCTTCATCTGTGCCAGTTTATACCCACAGGGTCATGGTGGGGTGTTGACAGCTCTCGTGCTCCATCCTGTACATGTGGGCATTAGTTTGCTGTCAGTAGCGCTACCATGGGGCGACTGTTGCCATTAGCCGTTAGATTTCTGATTCACACCCAATGGGAGTGGGCTCTCAGGAGCCAAGCTGCCAACTGGCTGAGATAATGTACAGTAGGGCCTTGTTCCTCCTTTTGGTCCTTTCTGCCTGAGCTACTGTAAATCTGCATCTCTGATTTCCCTCTGGCCTTTGTGTCTTTGCTAAATGACTAGAAGAAACTAGAGCAGCAGGGAAAGGTGATTTTCATAATCAAATAATACGCTAATTGCTCTCTTGATTAATTTATTAGTCATTTCATCTAGAAATTATCCAATATATCCAATATACATTACATAAAACATCTTTTTTGTCAATTATTTTATTGAAATGATCAAATCACTTACCTTTGTGTTGTGTGGAATATAGCTATTAGCCATTATTATAGAGTATATGGATGTTCTTTTTTATTATTAATTAGTCTTTTCATTTATGTTTTCTGCTTAATGTTGTTTTTGTTTCCTTCCTTGTCTCTTTTATAATATCAGCCATATATTTGATGAATTTTTGTGTTTAAAGCCACAAAAGACATAATGTCCAACATTAATTTCAACCATCTGGCAAAATTAGACTTGCCATGACAACACTTTAAAACTTTTTTGTGCAAAGGTTTGGGCTGCAAAGGAACCGTACATAAAAAGTTATCATCAGAAATATCAAACTTGATATTTATTACAATACAGTTTCTTCTAATGGTACCATTTGGTCCATCTACTTCAGCACAGATTCCCATGATTTCCTTCCTTTTAGATTTTCCTCTGTGATTCCCACAGATCCATAAAATAAAGGACATACTGACATTGAAGAAGGTAAGGTGAGGTATGAGTCAGGCTTACTGGATGGATGGATGAGCAGATGGCTTGGTGGAAATCTATTTTTAAAAAAAAGCTTGATGTAATGAATTTGATCGTATAGATTATGGTGAATCTGGAAGTTGTAGTTTTCAATGAGGAAGAATCATCCCTCTTGTAATGATTAATGAAGTTCTTTGGATATGACAGCTGACTCCGTAATAGCTCCATTAGGAACGCCCCCACAAGACTGATACAGTACCTTACCCACCCTGTGGACCACTATCATGCTTTTTACAATGTGTGCTTTGGGGGCCATACTGTGTGATTTTGATGAGCTTTAAATCACTTACATTTCCACTGAGGGAAATGCTTAATCCACTAAGAGAGAATGATGTTTCTCTTTTTTCTTCCGCTGAGTTATTTTCCAACAGTTTATGGAGCTTTTGACCCCACACCCAGGCTTTGTTTTTCTCTCCTCAGTGATGTGTAAAAATGTAATTCTTCCTTATCATGACCCAAACATGCAGCCATTCATCCAGTGGCTGCCAGTTTTTATTTGCTCGGCTTCAGTTCACTTGTCAGCCTCATGCCATGAATACCTGGAATGGCATTTTGAGTGGTTAAACACAGGTAGTAATTCACAGTTTTTTTTCCCTAATGAAAATTATAACCACACCATACTGTGCACATTACATTGTTTTGTAGCTCCGGGGCTTAATGGGGTGATCATTTCTTGTCATTTCGTTGCCAAGAACTTTAATAGAATTTCTGGATAATTGCGAAATGCTAATGGAAATCAGAGCTTTTGGAATGTAAAATTGCAGAAAACAAATAATATAAAGGGGGCTGAATCACGAATAGTAATAGTATTCCTGATATATACCAGGAATACAAAGAGAATTGCACATTAGTGTGTTTCTGCACAAGAGGAATTTATGGCCCAGGAGACAGGGGGGAGTAAATCACATGCACATCAAGACAATAGCAAGAAGACATAAAAAAAACAAAGATTTAAAGTGATGATATGATGCTCAGTAAAGCAGAGTCAACAATAAGCATCCATGTAGGCGGTCCAGATTTGCCAGCCATAAGCAGTCTCAATCTTGTGTACAGAGGGACTTTGAGGGGGAAATAGGGAACGTTTCAATTACAGTATACATGGAAAGGGCATCTCTGCAGCAGGATTGATATGTCATTCTAACAATGTCCAATTAAAAAGGGAGAATGCTTCCATTATTCTTTTATTAGAATACCCGTGCCTGAAACTGCATCGAAAGACATGCACCTCCCGGTTAAAGGTGAGAGTCCATCAGGCGTGAAATGAGTACAGCACATAAAATAATTCATATTTCCCCATGGGCAACATAATTTAGTTTTGCAATTATACTGACTGTGTATTACTGTGTGTGTGTGTGTGTGTATGGGTGTATGGGTGTGTTTGTGTTTTAATGGCAATGAAACATGCAAAATAGTATTTTTATGATTGGGTCTATCTTTATGACACAAGTTATCTTTTATTGCTGTTTCTAAATATCAATGGGGAACTGGACAGTTAAGCTTTAAGGCTCAGACAAGTGAGCTCAAGTGTTAATTGTTGGGATAAATAGTCACTCTACAGTAACATCCATGTTTTTTTCTGCTCATATTTCAACCCCACAGACAGAATTTAAGAGCTAATTCTCTTTTTTTAAAGAAAAGATGCTATTAAGACCTTCTTCTTCCCTGTTTGATTTCGAGCACTTCTTCCATGGGGGTCGTGAATGGCATTCTCCTGTTTCACAAATGGTCATTTGCAAGTTGCAGAACATGTCCTGCATCCTCTTGTGCAGTTCTACATGTTTCAAATTAACAAAAGGAAAACTTCAAAGTTGAAAATCACAGCTTGCATTTTGAAAATTTGGTAAAGCCATGGAATAAAATGTTAACTCAACATTTCATAGACCGTTATTAGTTACAATGTCTTTATGAAAAATTCATCTAAAATGAATAAGCAATTAATTTAGTGTGCTTTAAAAAAAAATCTCTGGATTTCTTCTACAATATCTTTCATTTTCATTATTTTCAACTGTAAGCATACACAGGAAGTGCTGGGTTGTTTCTGTAAACATGTGCTGCTGCTTGCATTGAATCAAAGTGGTTGTAAGGACTCTATTACAGTTGTTCCCAGGGTGATCAGATCCCAATAAAACAGATGTGGGACAAAGAGAATATTTGTTTGGGACAATGTGAAGCATGTTACCGGCGCTAAGCTGCACAGTGTTGCTTATTTCAGCTGCTGTTAGCCTCACTGTCTAGGAATTGTCTTTGGTTTTCAGAAGAAATGCATCCATAGAGCAGGACATCTCCTTTGAGCCTGTTTCTTATGAAACTCATATGTACTGTGTGGTTTCATGTTATATTCTCCCCCATGTGAAATTGAAAAATAACTCTGAGTTAACTTCCACAATATTTCCCAGTCTTTGTCATAGCTGCATTTCATTTTCTTTGTGGTATATTCTCTATATTCGACTGAAATCTGCCTAGCTTGTGACTTCCTGGTGACTTACAATTTTCCCTGTTGGGTGTAGAGCAAGCAGCAAAGATGTAAGAAACCTTTCTGCTTTCTTCATGCAATGTTATTTCTTCTTACCATTGGATAAAAGACAGATTTTCCAATAGTCAGTCCTGCGGTGTTGAAAACTAGAGCCAATCAAAATATAGCACATTGTCTCAATATGATGGACCTTGTACATGGTATACAAATACACCACATTCACAGCTGCACAGCTGTTTGGATTACTTTGATGCTCGGAGGTTCAAACAACACACAACTCATTTCACTATAAAAATACAATAAAACACTCTGACATTTATTAACTTGCTAAGGACTGTTTTTACTAACGTGCTGACTCTAACAGTTCCTAGAATATTATCTGGTGACCATGCTTTCTGCTGTCCTTTTTGATTTTGTATGGCGCTCTCATGGTTTCGCCTGTACGGAAGAGGATTAGGGCCACTGTAAAAAAAAAAAAAAAAAAAGTGAGTTCTGACCTTTTTAAGGTCAGAATTCTGAAAAAAATAAGTCAGAACTCTTTTTTTTTCTACAGTGGCCCTAATACTCTTCCGTACATCTGTCCTGCTACACCCACTTTTTATTTTAAGATTTAGGTTAACTTTACAGGGTAGGTCTAATGTTACATACTCGCTACATTGAATCCCTAACTGACTAACGTTTAATGAACAGGTGAGGACCAACAACAAGTGCAGAGACCATTCAACCATTCCTGCATGTAAAGACATGCCAGACCTTCACCATTATTTCAGGCCAAGCCATCGAAACAGACTCTTTGCTGCAGGCTGTATATATTTGTTTCAAAGCTTTCTTTGTGTTTGACACACACCAAACAGTGCCACCCCACCCGGGAGTCTCTCCAGCATGCAGCATGTCATATTGATGGACATGAGCCCTCGTCTCTGGAGTTTTTGAGAACAGGTTGCACTGTATGGCCCACACTTAGGGTAAGTCTTATTTTGTATATGTTTTGTGGTTGTTATATAATGGGCCTTTGTTAGTCTTACTCTTGTTCTTATTCACATTTTAAATCTCATCAAATAATAAACTAGCAAGTTAATGAGTCAGGAAACAATCTAGTGTGAGGGTTGGGTCAAATGATTCACTTGGGATTTGATTCTGAGTTAAATGATAAAACTGAGCACTTGGGTCAAACAAACCCAGCACCTGTTCTGTCACATAGTTTCCCAGCAGTGGGGTTAAGGGTGGGTATTCTGTCTAAGCCTCCAGATTTCTGTGGCGGCTGTGGCTCTGGAGGTACAGAGCAGGCTGTACACTAATCTGAGGGTGTGATTCCTGGCTTCCAGTCTGCATGTGTGAGTGCCCTTGGTTTCTCTAGGAAAAATACAAAACTGATGCATTATTGGTGTACATGTGATACAAATCACTGTATGCATGCAAAAAAAAGCCCTGATGAGTGTGTGAATGAACTGGTGAAGGCGGCTTGTAAGTGTGAAGCTCTTTGGGGTAGCCATCACAGGCAGAGAAGTGCACACAATTGACTGCTATAATGATAAAATAAAGGAGGATATCATTAATAAAAATACTCATCATTTGCAGACAATATTTCACAATCAAAAAACAAATTTTCAACTTTAAAATTGGTTTGATGCACTCTGCAGTCACTGTAGGAAAACAGACATTAAATGGCAGCTGGAGCACTCACTCCTCCTCCTCCTTTCAGAACTGCAGATCTGGATGATATTAACAAAAACTGATGTGTTGTACCTCAATGGCACTGTGTGGCCTTGTTGACTAATAGTTGAAGGCTCTTTTTCTATTCACATGGAGGGAGGAAAGGGTCATTAGTTTACATGAAAATGAACTTTGCTTGACTATATGCTGTATAACTGGCATGGCATGAAAGGAGCACTTATGCAAAGAGAAGTGGCCTTTACCATGACCCAGTTTGAACTTTGCGGGAGGCGAAAAACCTTCATTGCCTCTCTTCTTCTTGAATACCGTGGAATGTTGGAATAAATTAATGCCAGTGGAGCACTATGATCCAACACATAAATCAATTACAATGAATATTGGTCCGACAAATCTGCAGGAGATGAGTATAGCCTTCTGTTGGTTCCCCTGTGACAGGACTGGGGAAGAGCTCAAGTGCTTAACATTACAGTAAAAAAAACACACACTGATTGAATCTGTGCACTCCCACTCCAGCAGCTACCTCCTCCAGCTACTACACCGGACCTAATTATCCCATGTGAGCGGCAGCCTGGGGATAAGCCGCATCTGAATACTCCAAACTGTCTGTTAAAACTCACAATTTAAACCCGTGCAACACTGGTTATCAGCATTTTCTTCTGCTTCAAGCTCCCCCTCGCATTTCTGAAGAGGATAATTGTCTTGATATGCTCATCACGTACGGCATGAAATGTTGATTCCACCTTAATTATTTTCTCCAGGGGTCATTGCTGTGACTTCTGCAAAGTAAATAAAGTAGCACTGCATCCACACAGGTGAGCCTCGCTGTCTTAGTTACTCGCCGTGTTATTTTTATAAGTCAAGCTCAAATGAATGCCTCGTTTGCTGTAATTAAACAAGCCACCATGACACATTTCAACAATTAACTTTTAATCACTTGGATCTCCTTAAATCAAAATCTCATGGTTGACGTTTATAACTCAGTCTTCTCTGTGACTGAGGCGAAGGGTCAGTCTCATCAAATGAAATTTGCAATAAATCATGTGAGGTAATTGAGCGAGGCTATTCTCATCCAGTGACCAAACATCGGCTGCTGGGAAGTCAGGTGTATCTTGCCATATGAAAGTCACTCTGAAGTGCTATTTCACTTCTAAGGTTATCTTCATTATCTTCCTGTGAAATACCACTTAAGTTTCCCTGTGAAACTTTAGTAATATTTGAGTAATTCTCTCCCTAATACAAGAACCATTGTTCAGGATTTTATCAAACAAAACCAGGTGATACCCAGAAAATCTCTTGTCTCCTATTTCAGCCTTACATCTATTGCACTTGTCCAAGTGAATTCCCGTTAACAAAATTGGCGGCGGCGTGATGCCTTAAGTGAATGATGAAAGCACAGAGAAACCATAGTTCATATTGACATTCCCATCTGCATATGGGTTCTTCATTCCTTTCACTTCTGAACAAATTCAACTTGAAGTCAAACTCAGGACATTTTTCTGTGCTGAAACCCAATTACACTTCATTTAGTCGAGACAGCCCAGCACACTACTCTACACATTTCAAAGAAAATCTCTGCTGGCTGTGTCATAACTTAATCATTTGAGCAAATTTGAGATGATTCATTTCTCTCTGTTGTGACTTCCATGAGCAACGACAGATAAATACAATGACGTTAACTGCACTTCTCTAGAAGCTACAGTAGTTCAGGATGAAATCCTTGCTCAGTTTCAATAGCAAACATGCAATAATCTGTTAATATTTGTGTAGAGACAGATCAACGACTACATATACTAACAGACTACCATTTTTTTGTACTGCACAGTAAAATGAAGTAAAGCAAAATGAAATGTGGCTAAATGAAGAATCCACTGTGATTTCCATCCGTAGGGTTAGATTCAGACAGGTTAGAGTTAGGGGGGTTAGGGCGATCAGGTCTAAGTTAGGGTTAGTAGTAATAGATCAAAAGAAACGAATGCTGTATGAATGTATTATCTGTAATTCTTGAAAGAGGAAAACATACAGAGGTCTCCTGCTTCCTGTAAACACCATGATGTATTCACTACCTGTGTTTTGGTGTGCACACTCAGCCACATTGTACCTCCATCAGTACACCAGCTTCTCCACCTCAAACAAATGTTTTTAATGATGAGACATTTTGGATGCAAAAATTAAAAATGCAAATAGAATAAAAATAAATAGATAAAAATAGTCAAGGGATCCCACATAATGACGTATTTAGAGTTATGAGAACGAATCGTCGCTGCCTGTTAAACCAGGTCTATGAGCTAAAAGCTCCACAGGTGAGAGAAACAACATACAACCAAGTGATTTCACCTGATCAGATGTTTATATAAAACATTAGATTGCTCATAAAAAAATACTATTACTAACTATTGATAGAGTAAGACAGGACATGAAAAACAAATACACAGGGACAAAAACATATGTTGAGGGTGAAAAGTGTGTATTTGTGTGTATGTCTGTGTGTGTGTGTGTGTGTGTGTGTGTGTGTGTGTGTGTGTGTGTGTGTGTGCACTTATAAAGTAGTTAAAATTTTACTTTGTAAACAATTTGCTACTCTGTAAAGCATAACTCTGTATACAATGCCATAAAACACCGAATATCAAATAACATAAAATCTTTATCTTTTTATAATTGCCTTAACATTGGTTAATACATTACATTAACTATGATTTGCCAATATTACTAATTATAGGCATGAGTGTAATTTTGAATGCAAGACTTTTAGTTGAAATGTAGTTTCACTTTCACAGGGCTGCTAAGTCAACAATCTGCCCTTCTTACACTTCTGCACTACTGTAGAAACACAGTGTTTCATATATCCAAAGCAAAGAGAAAAAGCACAGTAGGAAGCACTGATCACCAGCTACAAAATTCTTTTAATGACCTCATCAGCTGCACAGTGGCTAATAACGGAGAGGGAGAAAACACTGGAGAGATATATGGAACAAGGACACTAACCCCACCTGCTGACTGGTGCTACTTCCCAAGTGAGGGGCAAGAGTGGGGGGGCAAATATGGCTCCAAGACAGAGAGTCTGTCACAGTGTAGCCAATGCCAGGCTGATTTCATGGTTCATGTCCCTCCCAAGAGACGAGAGAGATGTGCTACTGCTGCCTGTGAGTATATCCTCCACCAACAGGGGTCACTCTGTGTTTAGGGAAAAAAAACTCCAAAAAACAACTGGCGTGGCTGAGAGAAACAGAAAGAAGAGGGAGAAAAGGGTAATCAGGATGCAGCATGAATGAAGGTGAGTTTGGAGGGAAAATTACACTGGTGAGAGTGGCTGGTCAAGGGGGAAATGACACAGGAGATGAGTGTGGACTTTTTGGGGGAGAGCAGATTGATCCAGGTAAATTAACCAAACAACAGTCAGATGGACAGGTATATAAGAAGACAAAGGGACGGCTGGACAGACAGACAGACAGCAGGAGCAAGGGAGAGGATGATGAGATGAGGAAAAAAAGAGATTCAAAGAGGGAGGTGATGGAGAGATTCCAGTGGGCTGGATACACACTTGGCACTAACTCCACTGTTTTTGCTTCTTGAAAACTGGTCAGTGAACAGACTGAAAAGTTCCAAAAATCCCACTTGCTCAGTGACGGCTGTAGTGATATGATCCTCTGGGAGTGAAAAGGATGGATTAGTCCATTTTTATTTCTTGGCGAACGCACCCAACAGCCCTGCCTGCTCATCAATCATTCACAGTATACTCCTATTCCCCAGTATGCTGCCCCCACATCCTCTCTCTTTTCTCCTTCCAAATTCTCTCCTTCCCTTTCCCATTCTTCTTTCGCTCTGTCTGTTCTCCACTGTCAGTCCTTAGAGCCTCGGAGCACAAGTTGAGATACATTAAAGATGAATGGGCCCGGATCTTCCCATAGGATCCTGTCTTCAGTTTCTTGGAGTTAAGTCTGTTTCATTCTCCCCTCACTCGCTCTCTGCATTGGTTAGCCTTAATGTGAAGTGAGAGTCGAAGAGTGTTTTCAAGGTAACCCTCCTCCCTGACAATTAGCAGGAGCTTAACAGGCGCACAGCCAAAAGATTTTACCCACAGTTTAACAGCCAGGAAAACTTCTCATTAGAGAATCGCACTTTCATGTAAGTGTTTATAACAATACTTCAGGTAGCCTGCAGACACAGAGGAGAACAGAGTAGAGTCTGAGGTCCAGATCCACATGGGATAGAAACCCTCAGGTCTCTAGAGACAGAGCAAAACCTTTATATTTTTGTGCAGGGTTAGCTCACAGAGCTGTGGCCTCACAAAAAACCCAACACCATATCTTAAATCCACACTTCATAGATTCCAAGTACAAATATTTGATATTTTTATGAGCCACTTAAGCTCACTTGGCCAGCAATAAAGCTTCCTTTGATGTGGGGAGCATTTACACAGGCTAGCTGAATACAGCTTAGCTGGACCTGTGTGTGCTCAGCTGCCTACCTTTTGAAACTGGGTTCTGTTCAGCAGGAACTCTTATTTAGATGTTGTGTCCAAACCAGGTAATTGCACTGATGCTGAAGAGTAATGAGAAGCTGGGTAGTTAGGGATGAAAGTTTAGGATGTTTGAGGCAGCGTGGTGGACATCACCATCGTTCCTCCTTCAACATTATTTTTAACTTAATCAAAAGAAAAAAAAAATAAATAAAGAAAGAATTACTGTTTTTTCTCCACTCAGAGAATGGGAAGTA
This sequence comes from Caranx ignobilis, assembly GCA_021432705.1. Lineage (NCBI taxonomy): Eukaryota > Metazoa > Chordata > Actinopteri > Carangiformes > Carangidae > Caranx > Caranx ignobilis. The sequence goes on from MU270012.1 coordinate 11,175,179, forward strand.
ATTTCACTGTTCCCCTCTATTTATTTGCCGAGCAAATGAATTTTCCATGGAAGCCGCAGTGCTGTCTCTTTTCTAACAGATGTTTGAGTGTCTGCATTGCATCCTGGGTGATTAACCCTGGATTTCGTTCGACTAAATTTGGATGCTCCAGATTCTTGTCGACTCTGTCGTGGGATTCAAGTGTTTGCATGCATCAGTGAGGTGCTCCCTTATCTATTTTTGATGCGTGCCAGCCACAAGAAGTGCTATCATACAAAAATGCTATGGAGTATACTGTAATCCATTAACGTCAATGGTGTCAGCGCATATTATTTGATGCAGTGTGACCTGTTTAGTCTCTGAAAAAACATCCTCCATTGTTACCTCCTCCATATAAACAACGTTATTTCTAAATGATGATACCTGTAAATTATTTTAGGAGTGTCTGCCAGCTGCTTTGGGAACACTTCTCAAAATCAAACCCCTCACTCTCAAAATCCAATGTACTTTATATACTCATGATGTAAGACGTCCTCAAAAGAAGTGTCTTTCTGTGTGTTTGTGAGTGCGACTGGATTGGCTAAAGCTCCCTTGTGCACAGTTAAGCTACAAGAGCTCCCCGTGTCAATATTGGTGTTTACATTCACACTCAATTGTGACTCAGTTGGGTACTTCTGAGGATGGATGGTTAATCTTGCCTTATGTCGCACTTAACATCCTTGGCAACTGGCCGGATTTATAGACTAATGACTCCGTTTCTGTGGATTGGGACCAGCAATTAATTCAACACAGTGTTTCTGAAGATAATCAAATACTTATGGCATTTTTTCCCCCCAGTGATAATTGCATTCACCTCACCTTGTGCTTAAAGCTTCATTAACTCCAATGCTCTGGCCAAGCCTGTAACAATTCAGCTGTTAATACACAAACATACTATCAAAGAAGGGATGCAAGTGGGTAATGAAGGAAGGGAAGGGAGAGGGAGGGGAGGGGAGAGGGAGGGGGAGGGTTGCTCAAACAAAACCAAGGAAAGCAAGATTGTAACATTAGATCCCCACATTAGAATCTGAGTGGACAAACCATCAATACTTAAACACATCCATACAGTCTGTTAGTGTCTGTACAGCCTGTGTCTTCACTGACGCCGTCAGTGTCAGTGTCCCTGAATTTCTGAATTTCTTTCCCAGTCCGAATGTGGAGCCAATACTGGTCTGGCTTTAACAAGATGGAGAGAACTATAAGCAGCTGGCTTTTCTTCTGACTGGAAGGCTACATACTGTAAAGTCTCATTCTGTTTACAGTACACATGATAACATTGGCTAATCTGCTGTTAACTTATTATGGATTTATTTGTCAGTTGTTGCTATCTCTAGTTAGCTTACTGCTAGCATTGCTGCAAAGCACATCATGCCATGCTCGCACAAGCTAGGCTAATGGTTTTGGATAGGGCTAGGGATGTTTTGTTTTGTTTTGCTGAGCATGGTAACTTTATGCTGTAGTCCAATCATGCTTCCTGTTGTTGGTCACTCATAGTAACAAACCACAGTGATTTATCATCAAATCCTTTTAGTGTCTTTTATTTCACTGCTTTTGTTTCCAGCTAACAACTGTGCTGTTTTGGTTCAGTCAACAACAGATGGCTGCTGATACATTTGCGTATAAAAAGGAGAATCAATACTAGACGTAAATTTAGCAGGCTGCCCAGTGAATACTAGTGTTGGTTTTTATTTGTGTAAACATGTTTTTTTTTTTTTACGCATGTAGGATATAAATTATCTGCCACCTCCTGGTCACAATTGTAGTATTATTTTTGTGTATGGTACATAGCAAACAAGAGCAAAAGCTTCCCATTCACTGTAAGACACTTTGGAAATACTATGTCAAAATTACACTGGGCAAATCAACTGAACCTCCAGCCTTCCCATGGGAGTGAAGCAAGACTCTCTGGGTAGAAGAAAATGAGTATTTCCCTAAGCTTTAAACTAGGATGATTTCTGTACCAGTTAATTAAAGGTTCCAAAAAAATATGCTCAGCTTTTTCCTTTTTTTCTTTTTTGTGCTTTCACTTCTCATCCAACACAGACGATGCTGGAAATGATGTGCGTGTGTTGTTAATCCGTGGTTTTATAGCATTGCCTTTGGAGATCAAGCAAGATAGTGCACACGCCACATCAAAGCATCAAAGCAGACTGAGATGCAGATGGACTTTGTGTCCCTTCATTAAACAAGCACTAAACCTCTTGGCTGTGATTTGACTTGCCACTGGTGAAAGGATCCATGGCCACTTAACCAGCTGTAGCCTGAACCCGTTGTGACAAATGACCACCAAATTATTTCTCTCAATCTATATCACTGGTTACACCTCTGTCACTCAGCACTCTTCATACAAGCTCCTTTCCTCTGTCAGATAATTCTTCCTCCTTTTGTTCTGCCTCTGTCTCCATTTTTCTTCCACCTCGTCTCTCACTTGATCCTATTCTGTCTTACAAACTCACACACACACACACACACACTGACAACTGCATAAGTTCATGTGTCAGGATGGGATCTGGGTGCCATGACAACAGGGCACATCAAATTCCAATTAAATGGGACTTCCTCCCACTTCACCAGACCGACAAATAACTTCCTCCTACCCCCCTTTTGCCTTTGCATGAAAATAACTTTGGAATGGTTAAGTCATTCACATCTGCACTCTTGTAAAGTTGATAAGATTAATACGTCAGTTCAACTGGTGGAGGAAACGGGGGGTTCAAATTTCTTCAGAATTAACAAGTGGTAACCTGCAGCACACATGCAATTTATCTGGACATGGCACTGCACTGCAAGACATGAACACAAAGTGATAATGGTCCAGTAACTGCATAATAAGAATACTCATGCATGCATAATACTCATGCATTAAATTTAATATGTAATGCATTTAAAATGGGTGGAAAAAACTCACATTGCAGAATAATATTTGAACAGGCTCCATGTCTCTTTGGCTTGAAGAGTGACAAAGTACACAGAATCATTAGATACCCTTCCCCTGATCTAAGCCATATTGGATGAGACATGTTCAATAGGATGATCTAGATGCAGAGAGATGGCAAAATGATCTACTGCATTTGTAAAACAACACGCTGACACACTGTGGCAAAGCTTACATCCTCACGACCTGCATTTGTGTACCTTTGTAGCGAAGCATGCATCTGTAGATCTCCATCTGCCGCTGGGTTTCCACAGTGTGTTAAACGGAGTGGGCATCATCAATCACTGCCACCCCCACATGGGCACTGCCAAGCCCCCGGAGAGAGATGCAAGAGCCAGGCAAGGCAGAGAACTAGGCTCCCTGCCTCCAGAGAGAAGCAGCTTACATATTACGCCTCCGAGAGGCTGGCCCGGTAATGTCCCTCAAGGGCTGCCTTCATGCTGTGCTCAGTGGCGACTGGGGGACAAGCTGCTGCTGCAAGACTAAACGTATGAGACTGAACATCACATTAACGCCATGGCAAGCCTTGGGAGGCCTGCCACTGCAGATTGAGAGGCCAGGCCCACCACCACAATTAAAAAGAAAATGATTAACAATTAGCAAGCAAGAGAGAAATAAACAAGCAGTTTGCGGAGACAACTTTTCCACTGCTGTAGACCCATTTGTGTAATGGGGGAGTGTGTATATTTTGTTCAAGATAGTGAAGTGCACTCCATGTGCTGATGAGTGTTCATAGCCCACGGGGCTCAGCAGGGTTTGTGCCTCCTACACCATGCCGCCCAAACCCACGCACTCCACTCATCTGAGCAGAGAGAGGAGAGAAAGCGAGGTCATCTGCTTAGTTTGTAGCATACTGTTGGTCTCAGTACCACTCATGCTGCTCTGGTGTGGACACATTTTAAAATTTCACAATTTACTGAATTAATAAAATCTGCACATACAACTGTTGTTCACGGGTCACTGTCCAACAATGGATCTGTTGCTGGATTTTTGCCTCGGCCTTGCATAGGTTTGCCGCATATTGGCTGCAATGACACTTGTCGAATGCTGACTCAGAGTGACTTTTATAAATTGTAAAATAAATCAAAAGACACGGGAGAAAACACACTTGATAAAATCCACTGACAATTGAATGATAAATTTCCTGGCCCGTACCCGAGTGGGCTCTGGATTGCTTGGAGGTTATTGCTGTGTACTTTATCCACTGTTGGTCATTCATCACCTGGGCACAGTATCAGCCACAGCCTCTCACTCACATATGCAGAGAGAAAGAGAGAGAGAGAGAGAGAGAGAGAGAGAGAGAGAGAGAGCAAATTCAGCCAACAAGGTTTATTTTTACGATGTGGGGAAAAGTTCAACTAACATTTCATAGATGACTGATACTGTAAATCTCCTTTCAATTCAGAAATTGTGACCCTTTCGATGCCTGTATGAATCAAGATGAAATAAGAATACACAATATGCTATATGAAGGAAAGGTTAAAATAACTTTAGTTGAATTGCTACTAATGTTAATTTGGTTTATTGAAAGATAAAGTCGTTCAAACTGAAAGAACTCAGTATGATTAAATCCTCCTATAACTGTCATAGTGAACGAGTGAATGAGCCCCTGTCCCCATTGTCACTGGGACTACTTTTTCTGTTCAAAGTAGTTCTGATGGAAACTGTTCACAGTGAGGTCTGTGGTTTACACTGAGTTACCGGGACATTGTTCCAGGAAGGTGTTGCTGCTTTTTCAATGCTAAAACCACCACAAACAGAATGCTGATTTCCTAAGTCGTACTTGGTTGGAGTCAGAAACTAAAAGTTTGGCATGTAGAAAAACAACTGTCTGCAAAGATTAAGGTTAAACAGTAATGATTTGAAATGTCTGTGTTACTGCTGGTACGACACAGACCAACACTCAGCTGGAATTAAGTAAAATAGCACAGGGTGTTAAAGCCTATCACACAGTGCACCAACAATCACAAGGAAATATATGTGAAAACAGTATGATGCCATAACCCAGTGTTGCTATTTGGGTAACGCTCTCATCCGACAGCTCAGACACCCCCTGTTTACTTTGTGTATTTGCATAAGATCCAACTTCTATAAAAAATCCAGAATGACTTGGAGTTGCAGTGAAGTTTGCCCGTTGAGAGTCTCCGTGGCACGAAGCCACTCTGCTGCAACATGAGGGCAAGAGTCTGAACCGCCCCACAGCCTGTAGCCACGTCTGAGCACAATGGTCTTAAATGCGAGAGGTAAACAAACAACTGCAGATCTGAGATCAGTGTAGGTGTTGTCTTATCTGCAAATTTTTATCTCATTGTGCAACCACCTGCTGATACTGATGTAAGGGAGACAGGGAACATATAGCGCGCACAGTATCACAGACTTTCTCTCGCTTGTTTTCTTTTGAATACATTAAGAGTGTCTCTCTATCAGTTACTCGGGTGTTGCATAGAAGTGTGATGCTCGGCACCCTTTGCCTGGAAAATTCCCAAACAGAGTGGAAGTCTCCCAGATTTAAAGTATGCATATTCATAAGACATAATCATGGCTGAGGTTCTGTAAACCTTCATCGCATATTCATACGCAGGGACTTCTTTTAAATACACAAGTTAAACTACTTTATGTTTGCTCTGCAGTTCAAAAGTATACTGAATTAATAGGAACAGGGAGGAAGTGAATCTGAGAAAGCCAGGACTCCTGCCGCGGATCAGGGTTAATATACTCTTCAAACCTGTGTATTTCAAGTTAAATAGCTAATTACAATCAAAATAGCCAAAGTAAAACCTGAATTAAAATGTGTCAAGACAACAGGAGTTTTGAATTTAACATGCCAACCTGAAAACTCTTATTGTTAGACTGACAAATGCTGAAGTTGTTCACTTGGCTGATAAGTTGGAATTGAAGTGTGAAACAAATGCTGGCTCAGACTGGTGCAGCATGGATAATCAGAGTAAAAAATGTATATAACAAAAGAGAGACCAAAGCCACAATAAACACATGGCTAATAGATACTACTGAAAGAATAAAGTGACAGACCCCCGACTGTCATTTTGAAATAGTGAACATCTTGCCAAACATCTTACTTCAGCTTACAGGGAGTGCGTTTTCCTTTGAGTTGTTGCCATTTATTTCTCATCCATCTGTCAGTCGAGAGTTGCTGCATGTCGGCAGTGCACTCACCGCCTTTGTCTTGTAAATTCAACTTCTGACATCCATGAGACTGCAGAGGGTTGTCACTCGACAGGAATAGACTCTTGTTTTTGTTTCTTGCTCTTTTTTTCCCTCCCGTTTCCTAACAACAAAGCTGCTCTGTATCAAAACCGCAATGGGTGTACCTTGAAGTAGGAGCCATATATAGAAATCATGTAAATCAGGCATGAATTAACACTGAGGTGGCTGTTGACTTGGAACATTTCAAACACCTTCAGAAAAATGATGATTGTGGTGATGACAGAGGAAAGGATTTATTATCAAGGTAGTCATAATAAATCACACTTTTTACCTGGGATAAAGCAATGGAAACAAATGCATTTTTCATTATGCGTGTACCAATTAATGCCCCTGTGGGTCTGATATTGCTTTTGAGCTGAAAATGACTCCTGTTCAGACCAAACTTGTATGAATTTTGAAGCAAAAAATGAAAAAGTTTTTCAAAATCAATACATAATAGCCTGAGATTTAAAAATACTGTGCCGGTACACTGCACAGTCTGATGTGGGATCAATAGAGAAATGCATCTGGTTCACAGCAGGGGAGATGGAAGGTGGATCAATAATAAGCAAATTTCCAGGAATTGCAAGAGGTATCGACTATTTAATTAGCCATTTCTCTGAAAAGGTGCATCAAAGACTCGTGATAAAGAAACGCTAATGGGCCTTTGTGAGAAACTTAGAATACAACACACCAATGTGTGAAAGCGTGTTGTAGGACATGGAGGAGAAGCCATGCATGACTCATCAAGTTCAAATGCACTTTCCTTCAAAGTCGACCACCTACTTTAGCAAGAAGAAAAGCACATCTGAAACATACCATGTTCTTCCTGTAAACCTGGGAATCACATACTTACAGAATGAGATTCAGGGTAGTTACTTAAAGGATGTGTGTGGTTAGATACTACTGTATATTCTTCTTACTGTCAAGAACCCCCATTAGAAAAGGCTCAGAAATGTTTGTAAAATAAGAGAATAACCAGCTTTTTATTATTATTATTTCTTTTTTTTTTTTTAAAAAAGGACAGATTTTCCTGGAAATCCCTACCTCTTGTGAAATACTGAACAGATCTCCTCTAAAGCTGCCAAATTAGTATAAATCTGCTGCTGAAAATAGTCCCTTATAAATGCACTGGTTTCTGAAAATGTCTGGAACTTTTGACAACTCAAATCAATATTGCATTGCTTGTACAGCGTTACTGTGTGTCTCCAGTCAGAACACATGAGAAAGGTACAAGATGAGTAGTGGGAAGGGTTCAGGGTTCATCCTGACATTATGAAAAAGTACCAGAGGACAATATACTTTTAACATGTGTTCCTTTTGTCCAGTCTGCTGAAAGAGGATAACTTTTACAACCAATAAGACCCCATTTAAAACCAGATATGATCGGATACATTCATCAAATGACAGCAATACAAGTTGACTGATTAAGAATCTTCTCTTACAATCACTTGAAAGAAGCTGCAACCATCCACCACAAAATACACTCCTTTTCTAAAGTAAATACAGAAGGTTTGTGTTTATTTTGCTTGTGTTTCTCTCTTTGTCAAGATGGTCACTCAGGCTTTGATGCTGGCGGTTTGATTCTGTGGGCAAGGTGAATATTCACTCAGAGGGGTTTTGACACAGAACAAACACAGAGAGGTGATAAGAAGGTAAACAGCTGTGCACAAAGGCCTGTAGACTCTCCATTACTGGATAGGTTGGAACAAACATAAAGACAAAACAGATGAATCATGGAAAACAAGGGAAAAAATGTGAAGAAAAATCTGATGGATGCCTTTGAGAGGAAGCACTGGAAAAAAAACTGCTTACACACTGGCAGGCTGAGTGACGCTTATGGGCATTTGAGTTTTTCTTGTGATGACTCCTCTCATGATTTATGTAGGTAGAGGCGTCTCTTCTGACCTTGAGAGCCGCTTCACTTTGTGCTGATGTTCAGGTTAACTGGGGATTGTGGGAATTGTAGGTCCCTCGGAGGGATTTTTTTTTTCTTGACCTCACACAGATTCTCAGTTGCGCGCTGGTAGGGTGATCAATATCCACCTCAGTTCATGTGGGTTTTTAGTAGATATAAGGTGTTGATGATGGATGGAGGTTTTGATATCACTTTGAACCCACTATCTCTGGAAAATTCATTTTTAATTTTTCACCTGCGTGGAGAGAGAGAGCTGAATTCATAACTTTTATTCCAACTTATAAAACTAAAATGTAAAACAGAAGCTTCTGAGAACTGCCCTGATCTTGTCATGATGATATGCTATCCTTTTTTTGTTCATTAGTATTTGGGAAAGATCACTGAAAGCTTAAACAAAATATTTTCACATGATTATAGTCTCATTTTATGACATATTAATTATAATTTAACTCTAAATAGATGGACGTTGTTCATTGTTTCCATTGTCCAACATCTCTTTTGTCTCATTTCAAAAGATTAATGATGATCAACTGAGCTGACTTTCATAAATTCTTGTCAGCGCCCTGAGGGGGGATGTTCAAAGCTACTAAATCAGTGTATTCATCCAAAGATTTTAAATATTCAGATAAGTCCCTGAGGCCTCGACGCAATAAAAGCTTATTTACCAGGGCATGGCAAACACACCTTGCATCTTAATACACTGACAGAGTGAGAAGATGAATAGCGTGGTTACATCAGTATCATGTTCACGGCAGATCAATCTGTCACTCTGCCGCTGCTGGTTATTCAATATTGTCCTTGGCCTTAAACTCCACCAAGTGAGATTTATGCTGTCAGTGTGAGCCCGGGGAAGAACAGACAAAATCAAGACTCAAAGGCATTTGATTTGAATCCATCACTTCACTGATGGAATTTGCATCCTGGCATTTTCCTCTCAGAAGTAGTTCATGAGGAATTCCATAATTTTGAGCTGCTGAATACAGATCTCATCATCATACCATAGTGAAAAAAAGAAAAAAATCACCCTGTGCAATCACTTTGTTCACATCACTATAGACAGTTCAGTAAAACTGCAAAAAGAATAATTAACATAAAAACCATCCTCTTTGAGAAAATCACAGCTTGTGGCAAAGAGGAAAATACAATTTCCTCAGAGACCGAACATGAAACAGAAGCATAGATGAAGTCGGCTCACACAACACGTTCACTTCTTTCAGTTTTATGTGTTGGATGAAAATATCCAGTGCCATCACAGTCTTGAGTGTGTACTGACATGTTTACTTAACTTCAAAATTAACCTTGCTCAAACTGAAGGGAAATGTAAAAAAAAAAAAAAGCAGAGCGGGATACGTTCCCTTTTCTGGAGATTTTCTTTGTGCTGATCCCGGTAACAGTAACAACCCTCCAGTCCTGGCAAATGAAATGCTTATAAATGTCCCTCTTGTTCCACCTCTAATGGCACATGATTAAATGCTAAGACAGTCTAATCATCTCTAAGGCCTGTGTTATGTAAAACACACAGTCAAGGTTAAACATTGTCTGAGCCACATTTCCACAGTTTGTTCAAAGATACGTGGCTTTGTGTCACTAGATAAATCTACTCCTGGCTATGCTGCTTATTCTGAGCAGTAACCAATGAGTCAAGGCCCTTCAAAAGCCCCTATTCAGACAGGAGTAGTTCACATGGTGTGCAGACTTTTAACTTTTCCAAAGGATATGTAAATACACCACTGAAAAGATAATTAGATTTATAGTGATTAGATGTTATTTTTCTTTTAGATAATAGATAATGATTTATTATGTGCTGCTCCTGTTTCTTAATTGCCGAGCTCTTGGAACATGATGACATTGCAAACAAGAAACAGAACAGGGCAAGAAACACCGGCGGTCAGACAGCTTTCAAAACAAACCCCAAGGTTACAGCCAAACTCATTTGGAGGAGGAAATGAACGTGAACAGTAAAATTATTATCCAAACTGTCAGAGGTTAGAGACTGACCTGATTTGATTTAACTCACCTCTCCCTCTCCCTCTCCCTCTCTCTCTCTCTCTTTCTCTCTCTGTCTCTATTAGAAATTTGGCTTTTTAACACTGTTAGTTGGAGAGAAGAAATTAAATAGAAGCTAAAATCAGCTGAAACCAGGTGGAATACAAATATGACACAGTGAGGCACATACAGGTCGTGACCTAGTCCTTGTTTTAATGCCCCGGTTTTAACCATATTGTATTTCTCATGCACACCAAGTTAGGATAACCTTACTCAAATACTTTTCTGCCTGGGCATCAAAATGTGACCATGCATTTGCTACCAGGACTGAATATATAGTAGAGCCGGGAGATTGGCTCATATATATGACCTTCCCCCTGTTCCTCTGTACCACAAAGTAAATGGAAGAATGCAAATATAGTTAATATGTGAAATGTAATTAAAGCCTTATCATAAAAATATGCTGCTGTGATGCTATCACTGGGTGAAGTTTGACACTATACTATCAGTCAAAACCTGTGCCTTAGATATGTTCTAATGATAAATCTAAACCATCATATTAACTGTGTGTGTCTACAGTATGTGCTGGTGGAGCTGCGTTCAGACTGGAGCATGAAGTCATTTACGTGAGTTGATCTTCATCTGATTTTCCTCACTGCCACCTACACCCAGATTCATATAACAACCTCCCATACACACTGTGTATGTGTGTTAGTGCTGCAACAGCTAACTGCTGTTCACTCGCAGAAAAGCAGGTGCTATGTTGTTTGATTTCAGCTGTTTAATTACTCCTATTCGTTAACCTCTTGACTTTCAAGATGCACCAAGAATGTGAATGTGTGGTATTTCAGCCTTTAGAGAATTGTATCATGTGCACATGAACAACATAGTTAGTCCTCAGCTCTGTTTGCTCTGCTCCCCTCGGGGTTTTGTTTTTCTCCATGCTGAGCATCTACACTGAACGCAGCTCCAACTACAGTGTGATGAAAATGTTTCTGGACTGGACCAAAGTTAAAGTAGCTAAAATTACTGTGTGGTCATCCACTCACGCTGGCCTCTGAGCATCAGTCAGCAGATGCTGCCCGATGACACAAAGTGGTGAGAGCTCCCTGGTTAATGAGGTCTCAAAGGGTTCATAACCCCAAAACTGCTTCTTTCTGCGTCTCTCTCTCTCTCTCTCTCTCTCTCTCTCTCTCTCTCTCTCACACACACACACACACAAGCAGCACACATACATGTACGCTTGCTACCCACACATATTTTTCTGCATGTGCTGTGGCTGATGGCTACAGGGAGTAGAGTTCAGGCAGAAGGTCATGTTGCAGGTCAAAGGTGACTGTGAGATGAGCAGGTATCTTGGGAAAGTTTATTGTTCATTCAGTTCTTACTTTAAATTGGTGTTTGCAGAGGACAGCAGACCACCAGCAAACACAGCCTCTCACCACACTGCTGCCTGGCTTGTGATGGACCCGCTCATCATCCTGTTTACTCCCACTTTGCTTCCCCCTGTAGGTGAACAGCGACACTCCTAATTTCACAGGTTTACATTCACACATATTGATATATTTTTTTCTACATTAAACGATTCCCTCTCTAGGAGCCTGTTTTCAATTTGAACATCATCAAGGTCGAGCTGATGCGGTTCAAAGAGGAGCCATTGCAGCAATATAGCCCTTGGGTTCTGTCATTTCCCAGCCAGAAGTGAAGACAAAGAAAAAAAAGAGCGGTAATATATTTTGGATATAATTACAGCATGTGCGTTATAAAGTCTGGCCCCCAATTCCCAGATTAGTTATTGAAATAAAATGAAAAGAGCTCTAATTGACTGGGCTTCAAGTGATTAAAGGAGACAAATAATCACCCGACCCTGAGCAGCAACCGAAAATAAATGGGGATCTTCAGTGCTCCGTGCATTCCCCTCGGTACGGCCGAGGCCATCCCATGTTCACTTCAAATGTGCAGCAGTCATTGCTGTATTTGTCAAGCAAATGAGCATTTTAAATTTACAGAGCCGTAATGTGACATAATCAAGTTATAATTTATCAATTAGAATAATTAGGAGGCAGATCCAATTTAATTAAAGTGTTGAAAAGGCTCAGAGGAAGCCAGTCACACATAAATGAGCCTGTGTGGAGGTTTTTTTTCTTCTTTTTTTTCCTGTGGCTTCAGATGCTCGGGCGAGTTTACTGTCGTTCCCATTCACTCTCCACCTAATTGATTTAGGTTCATGGTGTGAGAGGATGGAGCACATCTTTTTTTTCCTCATCCTCCCTTCCAGACCTTACTGGGTAAAAAAAAAAAAGGAAGATCTATAAAAAAAAAAGTAGAAAGTAATATGTAATGCCTTGTGGCATTATGACTTAGAGTTTGGCTGTGCGTCAGTGGACACTAATGAATTGGCAATGTCAGCAGTGTGAACTCTAGACCTGACAGTGGGGATGTGCTTAGTGGTCGTGCTGAAGCATGTCAGCAAGGCGAGGCCCAGTGAGCCTGTAAGACAGAAATGAGAGAATGAGAGAGAGAGGGGATGGAGCACAGAGAGAGAAAGAGCGAGACAGAGAAAGAGCGAGGGAAAACCACAGACAGCAAAGGCCTCGTCAGCCATGTTCGATAAGATCAGCTGGCTCTGCTCCTCGTCTTAAGGATGTAGGATTCCTGTCCACCTGCCCAACTTATCGCTGTGTCACACGCTCACACCACAGATTACCTTTCATAATTTGGTGTTGTATCAGCCACCAAAAAAGCTCCTTCTCACAGTCTTTTAAAGTGAAGGGAGGATTTATTTTCTCTCTATAAATCACCTTCCTTTCTCGCCACTTCTTCCTCCCTTCATCTCCTCCTCTCCCTTCATTCCACCACTCCCCATTCTTCCTTCTTCCTTCCCTCGCCTTTTTTTTGACTCATACTTGAGGGCAAAGGCCTCGCCAAAGTAACTTGATGCCTCCTGCAATGACAAACGGTCATTTAAAAAGGCCAACCTGTCACGCAATCGGCACAGCAGACGGCAGCGCAGAGACTGATGAAGGAAAAATATACTCAAGGTAAAGGAGACAAATGATGTGGGTGAGCTGAATGGGAAGATGAAGCAGGAGGAGATGGAGACTCATTGAGGGAAAGAGACTGAAGGTTCCTGACTCCCTGTTCAAGTGTGAAGCCTCGCTGTATTTTGAGTCGGTTTATTTTAATCTATCCGTGCTGCTGACTTCATATGCGTCTGTGAGTTGGCATGCTCCGGCTTTATATTTGAAGGGTTCAGTGTGCCAGTTTCCTGTGAGTTTGATTTTGCTGGAACGTCACTCAAAATAATTCATGTTTCGTGGATGTCGGTCTGTAAAAAACAAGATGTATTCAGATGTAAAATCTACAAACAACTCTTTGCCTTTTTACCTACAGAACATAGTCATAAACTGAGGATGAGAATGAATGAATGAATGAATCTGGTGTAATGCAGTAGATTAAAACAGTAAAAGACCATTGTTATTAATGGTGCAGAATAACTAAGTACTGCACTTAATTGCAGATTTGAGGTTCTTGTACTTTAGATAAATATTTCAATTTTTCATTTCAATCATTATATGATGCATGAAACTATTCAAGTGTGTATAAACAAGCTCAAATCATCTGCACCTCCATCAGCTGTAACATTAACATGCAACTTGTTAAATGTGCTGATGCAGCAGTGATAATATTTCAATTATTCATAATCATACTATTTAATGTACGACTGCTTTAAGTTACATAAGTGGTTTCTACTTTGAGTTACTGCTTTTACTTGTAATAGGCTAATATTTTCACAGATGCTACTTTTACTTATGTGAAAAATGTGACTTCTTCCACCTCTGGTTATTTTTCTATCATCAGATAGAAATTGTTTCAACTGACCGTTCTGATATATATACAGCACATAATAACTGACTTGACTTGATTGTGTTCTGAGACAACATATTGTTTGATTGAACAATGCACCACATTATTTTGTTATGAGGTGGTTGGGTAGACAGTAGGTCCTCTGTGATACCAGACACTGTTTGCAGTAGCAGCACCCGCCGTGGTTAAGGCAAGAATAGTGCTTGAGTTAAGACAGGAGCAATATCCTGGTTTTGGTTTAGTAAATAAACACATCTTGGATACAGACTTTAGGTGTGCTGTGACTTCATGCAAAGTCAGTGGAAAGCAAATACATCAAATTCACCCAGGTCAAAGATAAATCTATAAAATGCTTGGATTTATGGTTATCCATGAGCTTCATAACGGACAGGAGGAAGAGAGCGGAGGGTAAATACGGAGAGAACTCCTTCATTTCCTGATGAAATCTTAGCTCACAAGGAGGATGAGCTGCTACACACACAGACACATGCCGGTTGCACATACATTCAGTTGCTACCTTGCTTGGAGCCGGCGTGTGTTGTTGGTATGTTTGCAGGGAATGAACAGGGACTGCACAAAGGGTGAAGTGAAAATCTGTGTCACTAAGTTGAATTACTACAACATCCAATGTAATTTCTAATTTTCAGCTGGATTGGCTCTTATTTGACTCTTTCTGCTTTTTCACTCTTGTTGACACTGTGTGTATAAATATTGCACGAATAACTATGTTGTTCTCCCTATGTTGATCTTTCACTGATGATACTTTGTTCTTGCCATGAGGGACAATGTCATTAATTTGACAGCTAGTCTACACCAAGTTTCCCTTGTTAGCACACTAATTGCACTGTGTTTATGAAGGCTCGTCGGTTTGTGTTTTCTAATTGCTCCGTAATCACTGTTTTCACACTTTCACAATTGCTTCCAATAAAAAAAAACTTCAAAGGCAAACTCCTCATCTTCAACTTTTAGTGGAAATGTGTGAAACTTTGTACACACAGCAGCTGTACACCTACACACAAAGTGACGCCTCATATGATAAGTTAACTTACATCACACGTTTTTGCTGGACAACCGAAATGCTTTTTCTTCTGTGTAGGAGGATAATGGTGGATGATGCTGTATACACTACATATTGTACATAATATATTAATAAAATCACAAAACAGGCACAGACAGATGTCAATCATTCGGCTCTTTTAGAAAGCTATTGCCAATTAAATTGGACAAAGACCAGGAAAAACATGTTTCTTCAGCGTTAACATTAGATTTGGCTTTCAGAGACGTTCCTGGAGACGTCTCACCACTTTAAATACTCTGCTGTATTTTGTCTAGCAGTGAAGCAGCTCCTCCGCTCACTTTGTGCATTGTGTTGTTGGACAATAGCGTCCATCAATAGCGCACTCAGAAATCAAGCTCATTCAGAACTTGACATCTGTGAATGTGCTTCATTTTGTACGTCCCTGGTGTGAACTCAGTACACACTCAAAAGAAATGCAAAGAATTGGTTTGAAGTGTGCATCTGGGACACAGCAAAAGAGTGAAGATTGTCCACGCTTGGAGAAGTGTGGTCCATTATGTCCTGTGAAGAAAGTGTTCATGAAATAAAAAAAATATGAGATGAAGTGTGCATCTCTGCAATCAGTTGTTTCATGTTGGTGTTCTAGCCTTGTGCAAAGAGCAGCTGAGATTTTCTCATAAGTCTACCACCAGCTGAATCTCTCCCCCCAGCAAACTGCAACTGCAAAAGAAAAAGAAAGAAAAACAAACTACCCTCTCACTATTATTTTTTAAATTGGTGTTTTTCTCCTTAAAAACCTTCACGGCTCTTTTTTTTCTTAACTGCAAATTTTTATCTCAGCTTTGGAGCTGTGGTTACATTCAGCTATGGTGAAGGGAGGAGACCTTCACATTGCACCCAAGTCACACAGTGCATGTGGGGCTTTGCTATATGAATTCAATTTTCATTACCCCCCGTAATAAATGCGGTGTGAATCCTGGGAGGCCATGGCAGCAAAAAATAAATCTGATACATGAATAAACGATGTCCCTAGGGAAACCAGGCTCCTCCTTTGTGAGGAAGATTGACTCCTCCAAGATGGGACACATCAGCCACAAGGAACGGAAGCAGAAATAGAAACTGCCGACAGACAGGCGGTTGCTCGCAGACTTTCTGTTCAGCCCTCAAACCAATCTCAAAGCTGTATATAATAATAATAATACATATTCTATGCAGTGTGACTGCAAGCCATCCAATTCTCCCAGAGGTCAGCAGTTTTATAATTTCCACACTATGCGAATGTAATTAAACTTTGACGCAGAAACTTAGTCACTGCTCCACACTTGACACTTCATTCCCCTTGTCTTCAGTCTTGCCAAATCAAGTCATTTTCGTGATGCATGCACTGGATGATTCTGGTGTTTACACAGTTCTGACTTTCCTTGAGTTCCTTGAAAGTGCATGGTGCACTGCTGTATTATATTTTCATCCTACCTTTGTCACAACTGTTTGCTCCCTATTTTTTCCTAAGCTTCTTCTTATTGACTGATGAGCAACATTTTTTGTTGTTTACAGTTTGTTGACAGTTCTGGCTGTTGTTCTACCTCCGTCAGAGGTGGTGGTGTGACGTAGGCTGCCAGGTGGACACATGCACGTGTTGTGAAAGCTCACATGGGATGACTTTGTGACCAGTGGACAGTAAAGAATGCCTCCTGGTTATCTCCTGTCTGGGATGATGCCCTGGAACAACATAGGCCATCATCTGGGATGAAAGATTCAGTACGACCTGACGGTGCACTGTATCTGCATCTCTAAGGAAAGATTCATGACTATAGCAAACTGTAAGGTAAAGAAAGCAACTTCTAGATAGCTAAACAACTGAGAAGAAACAAAATATTCCAGACTAGCTTTAGA
Organism: Caranx ignobilis; assembly: GCA_021432705.1. Classification (NCBI taxonomy): domain Eukaryota; kingdom Metazoa; phylum Chordata; class Actinopteri; order Carangiformes; family Carangidae; genus Caranx; species Caranx ignobilis. Next base: position 11,192,018 of record MU270012.1, read on the forward strand.
GTGATCACTCAGTGCAACCTCAGTAACAAGCACAAAGCATTTCAATAGTATTTCATTAATTCACAAATCTGTGAGAGAGCAAACACTTAATTTACAAATCGGTCCATGCTACTGTGGTGAATCTCACTGAGGGCTATTAGCTCGACCACTGAATTCAACCTCCTGCAACCCCCCCAATCTGGCATCACAACAGATGGGTGGAGGTCTGTGATCTGTTGAGGCAATTTTGTGCATGGCTGCCATGGCCTGTCCTGGTGTGACATCTCCTGCTGCTAGTCGGGCTGTACTCTGACCTTCACACTGGGCTGGTGTACAGCTGTCTGGCTGGGAAATTCAAACACACACTCAACACCCGGCCAACAACCCCCTCCCCCTCTACTGCACCCCCTCCCCCTCTACTGCACCCCCCCCCCCCCCCCCCCCCCACACACACACACACACACACACACACACACACACTTTCACTCCCTCACGTAACACACTCGCAAATCCCCGGGGAAGAGCAGAACAGATAGTTTAGTTGTGAGGGAGGTTTTGGTGTTACGTGTTATTGCACTGGCCAGCTACAGTTGACAACTTGCAGGCAGGCAAAATGGCAGCGCGCTCCGTTGAACAAAATGTCACATGAGGCTTGGGGTTTAAAAAAAAAAAAAAAAGGTGCTTAGTCCATCACAGATTTGATTTAGATAGGTGATGGAGATGAGTATAAGAGGTAAAACGTGGAGGGAAAGGACACACAAACAGTACACCCATGCTAAAAAATACGACCCCCCTGCACTTCCTATTTGTCGAGTTAGAGTGGGAGGACACATAACGTAAACCCGAAGAGACACTTCCTCCGTGGGGAGAGATCTCCTCTCATTACGAGCAGGATTGACACTGGGCCTGGCCCCTCCGGAGGGAGGTCTAAGCCAATAAGAGAGTAATTGAAAGAGGCGCTTGACTTCCCGTCTGTAACAGCTTACAGACCAGGGCTGATGTGCCTCTAGGAGCGCGGCATTTAGACAACAGATGGGCAAAGACAAACAACATGAAAGTTGGGTCAGAATTGCAGGGGAAGGAAAAACAATTCAGGGAAGGCATTTTCAACCCCCCTCCTCCCTCCCCTCGTGCATCATGGCAGTTGTCTCCACATATCAGTCTGTGTCATGCCTTATCTCTAAACCAATGCTGATTTCCCAAGTAGATACATGATTAACATCTTGTCACATTTGCCTCATGTAATGTACTTATATATAAAAAAAAATGACTGAGCAGCAACAAGCTTAAAGAAATACCAAGAAGAAACACGCCAACAGAAGAATGTTTTATAGCTTTCCAATATCCCCAGAGCGGCTATGGTCCTACATGTCAACTGCTGGAGCCAGAATGTGGGGAGTTAGAGGCTGTGCCATAGCATCTTGTCTCACTGAGGTGTGTGTGTGTGTGTGTGTGTGTGTGTGTGTGTGTGTGTGTGTGTGTGTGTGCGAGCCTGCATGTGTGTGTTGAGTCCCGGCGGCTAGACTTGTTACGGAGATGACAGCATGTTTTGTTTCACTACACAGCCCTCGCGCTGACAGTCTGAAAGCCTGAAGCCAAACAAACAGAGGCAGCAGCGATGCCAGGTATCTCAAGATATCGCTCTCCTCTCTCTCGCTCTCTCTCTCTATCTCTCTCTCTCTCTGTCACACACACACATGCAGTACATACAAGCAGTACAGGAGACACACACACTACAGTGTGAAAAAAAAAAAAAAAAACATAAAACATAACCAGTAAACACATTTTGATGAGATACAAAACACCTGCATCACTGCAGTACTTATGTTGGTGGAAGGGGAGAAATGATGCAATTCCTCCTCCTTACACTACAGCTAGATGATCATTCTGCCACTAAATGTTATGGTTAAATACCCCATCGCAGTCATTAATGACATGAAGTGGTCATTCAGAGTGAACTAAATCTTCCAGCAGTGAATATTACTTTCTAAACACAGTCTCTTGCTCAGTGTAGACGCGTATGCAGGTTATGCATCATTAAACATACTGTACCCACCTGTGGGGCATCAATAATTCAAACATGCACTTGAACCCCAGGTGTAGGAACAAGGCAGGCCTAGAAACATTCCTGGAGAAACTGCAGTATTTTTCAGATTGACGCAACACTCGATATGATCAAGAGAGTGAGCTTGGCAGAGAGAACATGCTTTACTAAAGAACAACAGAATGTTATTCTACGGCTGCAAGAGTTTCACCCACAACCTGCTCAGAGTGCAGCCCTCAACTCTAGTAATTATCCAGCTCTTTTGAGTGTTAGCATTCACAAGGAAGGAGGTGAATAGCAAAGGGTTGCATGAGGTGAGCTTTTGAGTTCAAGTTAAAAATCTCTGGAATGGTACTGGAAACCATGTTGGTTAAATTTTATGAAGTCCAGCACTGTGGCGATGTTCTTAAGCACTGTGTTCAACCCACAAGTGCTAACTGTGGATGCGTATGTGCTGTGCTGTACAGTATAAATGAAGCAAAGCAAGTGTTAAAAAGTACACTTCATGGTCAGCTGATATTACCAGGTTTATTCAGAAGGTTTCCTATGCAGTGATGTGTGAACTGTTCAGGGTGGAAACTTGACCCTTCCAACACAACTAAAAGTCTGAAAGCAGACTTGGAAGCTCCACTAATTGTGCAGCATTTTAAAAAATGATCTTAAGATGAGAGCGCACATTAAAATGGGCGTGCGACTCATTATATCATAGCCCATGCAACAGCCACATTTAGCTTTGACACATCCACTCAGCGAGGCATGATGAAAGAGCTCGCTTTCCCGTTCCCGCGATCTCATTCCTTTGACCGACTCTTCCCTCCTCTCTCACTATCATCCACACGACGCGAACCAGAGGCAGCTTGAGAGAATGAGGATGAAATATTGATAGCGCAGCAGTAATGAAGTCTTAATAAGAGGGATCCAGTCCAAACAATGAACGAGAGGGTCAGGCAGGATGGCGGAAAGTGTGATGCCCAGTGTGCCATGTGAGAACCATCCCTCTTGTTACTTCATAAGGTCAACTCAATTACGTGGCCAACACAGGTAATTTATTCAATTGGCAAACTTAATAAACAATGGACAGGATGCTCCCGCCAGCTCAGAGTGTGGTCTTTGTCACTTGCAATTTAAATCATGGCCCTGACTCAGACGTACATGTTACTGAAAACAGACAACAGGTAATGATCTATTGCTTAAGCAAGGCTGCCAAAGTGAGAGAGAAAGACAGGCAAGCTCGTAGGAGAGTTGGGAAATGGGAGGGGTCTTATTTAGCAACTTCTATTTCCACATTCGTGCTGAAAACAAAGGGAAGAACAAAAGAAAAGTACCTCTTGAATTGCTGGGGGAGCTGGCACACTTGTTTTCTGTGCTCAGTGTTGGAATAAAAGATTTGTCTGCGAATAATTTATTCCAGTACTCCCTTTGCCATTTCCCTCGCCTTCCCCCAGTGATACACAGAGGCTTTTTGTGGTAGAATTCCAAATGATAAATACTGCACATTTATAAAAAGTTGAGAGGGGATATTTAGAACACAGGAAGATACTGCACAAGGCCTTATGCTTTATTCACGTCCCTGTGGGAGTCATGGTATCCAGGGATACGTTATGTAAAACTGGTCAAAGCCATGCTAATGTGATTTTGAATGCATGACTTCATCATCTGTGTACCGCAGGTATTGCATTCCTGCACTGGTTGCTCAGATTCATATGTCACCCAGAGCCATAGGCCCCTGACTGATATCAATAAATAATTCTAAAATCATAGCCTACATTGCACCATACTATTAATCACTGCATTTATGAGAAATGGCTTCATATTAAGAAACTCTCAAGCTGGCTGTGTGGGACAACGAGGAAAAGAACAAGCAATGGTTTTGTAACTTTGATGATGGGCAATTAAAATTATCGCTCCTGCATTTTATATTACTCTGACTTTTAACAGTCTTGCTATTTTGGAGTGTAATATTATGTTGGATAATGCTTGTGGGAATGGACTTGTCACCAAAGGGGATGCTGTTGAAATGATGCATGTGGGTGTACATTTGGTGTATTGCTGTCTTAGCCTGGAGCAAGAGATGAGAATATCAGAATAAAGAGACGACTCTGAACATTTTTTTCTTTCTCGGTGGAGCACTGATCCACATTCACATGCAGAGAGACCTACCTCATGTGCAATATACACATACTGCACATATTGGACATGAGATACAATAGCTTCTAATCTATTGTGATTTAAGTGATTTCTTATATTTTATTTTTTATTGTCTTCTCTTTGATCTCTCTGTTTTTCATCACCACAACCAAACTGTTGCATCCCATGTGAGACCAGCGAGGGTCCGTGGAAAACTTTCAATTTGTTAAAATTAGACTAAAACAAACAAACAAAAAAAAAGTAGATGACTAACTGCAGGTTTATAAGACATCCAGACATCCATCTCTGCGATAAATCAAGTATCCCGCCCAGATGAGAAGTCACTCAACAAGATACAGGAGGGCGTGCACACTGGGAGCCACAAATGCTAAAAACATAATAGTCTGTTAAACCAGCAGTGAAAAGAAATGGAGGGAGGACAAGATTAGATTAGATGTCAGACACTGCCAATAGAGATTTGTGTGACATGCCTCGATATGACTCTGTTGTCCTCTAGTGAAATATGCAATGGAGGCATGGGGATGGTGGGTGCAAAGTGAAAATACAGTTTTTTATAATACAACCCATAATATTACAACACCAAGTGGAGTGGTTGTGCTTGTCATCAATTTTTAGGCACAGCAGCAGCCTAATGGATGTAAAAGTGAACATTGGACAAGGTCACTAGTTTAACTTTTGGCTGGAAAAAAACCTGGGTACGGCAGCATAACAGGAAGAGCTCTGAGCTCCCTCTACTGCTGCCTCTTATACGTCCTTGATAAACAAGTGCCCTTGATCAAAGAATAGCCTCAACTGGTTCAATTAAGATGCTCAGCAATAAAAGACCGTAGCATGCCAGGCAGCTCCGAGGTGGAAGTGTTTCTCTCCTGCCCTAAAAACTCTTCCTGCCAGATTAGTGCTGTAAATATCAAAGTCAGGGTTAACAGCACAAAGTTCAGATGAAGTCGGCTGTGTTTGGCTGGAGTCAGGAAAGTTTGAGCACAGAGCAGCTGTGATATGGCTTGTTGTGGTGCTGTCCATGGTGCTGGAATGAATGGTTCATTACAGGTCTTTCTCAATGTGTGTTCCTGTCTGCACTTGTGTTCTTGTGGAACATCATCACTGACAGCCCAGCACTGTCCTCATTTAAAGTCAGTATTTAGCCAAGTGCAGACCAATTCCTGGAAGAGTTCTAGCTCTTATCCGGGCTACTTTTGGAGCCGAGTTGTGTTAACTTGGGGTAAACAAGTATCCCAGCAGACGTTTCACATCAGCCAGTGGTGTGATGGCAGAAGATGTGAGCCAGACTCAAGGCCTGGACAGACTGGGATTTAATTTCTTAAATTTTGTGGCAATGTCACTTCATTCCAACAGAATTACAGCAGTAAGAGCTTCCACTTGATGAGGCAAAACTCGTTTCTGTGAATGATTTGCACAGAGTTGAACTCCGCTGAGTGAATTTGCATCTTCGAGCAAGCCATCATTATTTTGCACTGACAATGATCCAGAGTGTCCAGAATAAATGAAGTGATAATGTGTTGCACCATTCACTTTTTAACTAAACTCTTCTTCAAGTAAAAACTGTACAGTTAAAGTTGTACATTGGTGCAGTGTCTACAGGCTCCTTATGAGTACAGCTCTCATGACAGTTTAATAGAATTAATAAATATGTGATAATGGCAATAAACAGAGGCTGTATTTCATTGTGGTGTGTATCTGATGATTGCACATCAGAGTCAATGCCATTAAAAGCTAAAAAATAATAGTAACTACAGTTTTATCTATTCCCAAACTGCTTTGATTGAAATTACTTTGTCACACAACTAGCGTAGGCAGATAAGTGAGATAACATCCCAGTGATGTCAGCGACAACACAAATGTCCCAGGTTCAAGTGTTGCATCGTCTGGACTGAGAAAGGCTTTATGAGTGTGAGTTAGTGAGTCACACATCACTTTGTGTATCCTTGTGTGGGAGAATGTCCGACTTCTATTTCACACAGGATTTCCTCTCTAATGGTCTGTACAGTCTCGTCCACTCTAGGTGTGGAGCAGCACGACTACTCAAGCCTGACTGCAACCTAGCCTTGAGATAATATAGGGTTACAGTGACCCGCCTTTGTTACAGCTTGATTTTTAGATTACTGATTGTAGTGTCTGTGTGGTATATGAAATTTAAAGGTCCGCACAGAGACCAAAAACTCACATGAGGAATCTGGAACAACTCAGTGATTTGCCATCAAGATAAAAAAGACTAGACAGTAATTTGAACCAGATATACAGGGCAGTGTCGTGGGATTAATAATAATAATAAAAAAAACTTTTCTCATCTAACTTTGATGTTAGCTGCCACACCTTTAGACTTTTCATCTGGTGGCACCACTTTAAATATTCATGACTCCAGTCCTTTGTCACAAGCATCAGGAAATCCCCAGGGACTCCTCTGTCTTTTTGTTCCCTGTGCAGAGACTGTTCACATCCCTCGGTGGTACATATGAATGACTGCATGGTTTTTGTTGCTGAACTTCCTGCTCCAAGGACCATCATTTCCCCTCAATCATTCAAGCTACAGCGCCACGACAAAGTGGGCATTTGTGAAAGCCCTCACTAATGAATGATGACTTCTTATTTGTTATTGCTGCTTTCAGCTTCTCTGTTCTCACGAAGCTGCGGCGATGACGGTGCAGAGAGCAGTGCAGCCTCACACAATTGTAGCAGTGGGGGTTACACTCATCATCAGACTGTGAGGTGTTTGCCTAACACTGCAAGTAATGTACTGCATTGTTCATTTATTCATGATAGATGATATTATGTGCACTCGCCAACTTCATTATCAAGGACATGCTAAGAAATTATTCATGTCGTTTAACTGTTTAAAAATTTAATTATTGAAAAGTGGATGTCTCAGTGAATCAATATAAAAATTAGCAGTGTTTAATAATACGGCAGCTATTAAGTATTTAGAATGAATAAAAACATGTGACATGTGAAAAATAAATAAGCATCATGTGGGTCTCTGTTAATTTGGAAGCTGGAATAATCCTCATGTTGGCACTGTGCATACTGGTGACTTTGAGTTGATAACCATTCACTTGGCAAGAAATGTCCATTTTAACCCCTTGAAACTACTGTCTGCAGTGTCGACACCATGTTTAATATCTCTTCCTAACCCTAAACCCAAGAGGCTTTAAGGATTGGTACCCAGACCATTCTGTACAATACATGACATGTTTACTTGACAGCATCATCCTTTAAATGCTGTCAGGTTCCACAATGGGGGTGGTGTGTTTGGGGATGCACTGTGCTATGTCACTCTCTGCACTCTTAGCTTTATAGTGCACAGTATGTGTATATGTTCAGAGCCTAAATACCAGGCATCAACACTATAAATACCACCATGCATTCAGAGAGTAATGTCCTTTTAGTTAAGTTATTGGTATGATAATGATGATGATTTTTTAGAAATGACTAAATCATAAATCAGTGAACTGCACTGGTTCCTGGTGATCATTATTCTTAAGTGTTACCAACTGTGGAATAGATTGATCATATGAACTTTCCATATTCAATTACTGCATAGCAGCCCAGGAGCTAATGGTGAATGGAAATGGACACTTAATGTGACAAACCGTGTCTGTTTAATAATCAAAAAAAGTAATAATTTGGAGGAAGCCACCATGGTAATTACAGGTAACATCAGTGATTATACATGCCATGGCTAAATGAGCACTGCTGTGTGTCAGAATTCAATCATCCTTCCCATTCTTCATTTAATCATTGAGTTTAAGGACTTTTAACCACCCTCATCTGCCATAATGTGTTTTTTTGTTGCCTATTGTCATCTCATCAGTTAAGTGCTGCAGCCAATTTATATGAAGGTTATAGCATGTCACCTGAGCGCTGTGCAAACAATACTCCCCCTTTAATGGGGAGCGTGAAGACTGAATATGACATTTTGTTCTCATTTCATGATGTGTGTTTTCATTGTGATTATTTTTGCACATGAGCAATCATTGCCTGTGATTGCTGTTGTGGGGAAACTCCACTGTCGACCATGCAGCTTGTGGACAGCTTGTTGTGCTGCTGGCTTCATCTCCGTAAATCACTACTGTGAAACAGCAGAGAGAGGCAAACATCGAGCAGTCTTGGTTTCACTAAGCCTGGTTTCTTCGCCACATTTGTTCAGTCTGATGCAACATTGAATCAGTTACGTGCTTTCTGCTCCCTGAATCCTGACAGCTTCTTTTCTCTGTGCTTCCATTTCACAGGTGGGCTCCCCTACAGCAGGGGCCGTGTTTGTTTTATATGAACTCACTGCTGACCCTGCTGACCACAAATCACATTGAAAGAGGACTGAGAGAGTAGAGTAAACCGGCATCGTGGGAGGGGAAAGTACCTTTTAAGATACGTCAAAGCCTCTGCTAATAGGGGTGATCCATCCAGGACTTTCAAAATGTCACATCCCAGCTTTGTTCATTTGCATAACCTCTAAAGCATCCCAGAGAGCCAGCGGTGCATTGATTTATCCAGTGACTTGGGAGATGCTTCCCTTGTTGACACAGTCATCTAAGTGAGTGTGACTGTGGCACTCCTTAATCCACTAAACCGTGTGGCGAGTAAGTGCTCTACTGCAGTTTACAGCCCCATCATGACTCATCCCCACATGCTCAGGCTTCCTAATCTGCTGACGTCTCTTGGATAAATATCATTATTTGATCTTTGATAAATTGTGAATATGTCTTGTAGTAGCTGAGTGAAATGCTCGCTGTGCCTGCCGCCAGAACCGTGTGCAGCTCTGTGTGACTGCGAGAGCATAACTCAGCAACTTTAAAGTCCATTAATGGATGGTTTCCAAAAAGAGTGGAGCAGCTATAAGTGCATTAAACATTATGACTGTTTAAACATATTTTACAACAAGGGGAAGGATCAAAACTAAGAGTACTTACTGCACAGTTTTTCTATTTCCTCTATGTTTTTCAGTATGAGAGATCAAGCCAGAACCACTCCAGAGGTCACATCTACCTCTATTTATCGTGTGTGTATGTACAGTGCACAAACACACACCGTCATTCTACTACACAAAATCCATTATTTTCATAATATAACTACATATTATTCATTGACTTACAGTGTTTGGGCTCAGCTGTGTTTTTGTGTTTTTTGTTTTTTTGTTTTTTTTTCCTGAAATCCAAACTTCATTCTTGACTTTGAAAACTGGAGCTGAGAAAACAATCTGGTAGAGTTCATTTAGCAGAGCCTTCGATTTGTCATCAAATGTCAAGAAAATAACTAGAGAAACATCTTTTACTCGTCTTAAAAAAACCCTCTTTGACCAAAACACAAACTCTTGTGATCATGTGATATGATAGAAAGCTGCAGGAAAACTACCAAACAGACCTTGTGCTGATTGTATTATTGTCTCAGTTGTTCTCATGTAAAAGTGATATTCAGCACACGTTACGATTTAGTTATGTTTCTGCCTTTCATCTCTGTTCTTATATAATTCTGTTTATTTACTTTTTAATCATAATCACTGTCACTGTCTGGTTGTATTTTTGTACCCTGATTTTTGTCAACTCTATGAAGTGACTGCTGTTAAACTGTGTCTATAGTGAGTCAAATGTAAACATGACTTTTCAGAAATATAACTATGAATTACCAAAATACACAATAAATGGTTTTGAATTGCTTAAATACTTTTCTCTCACATTTATTCTTTCTTCTCAGCAGGATTAATGATTTTCACTGAGTCAGTTATGGCCTGATCTTGGGATGCATGTTCATATACCCCTGTACTGAAAAAGAATAAAGCTAAAAGATACAAGTGTTCTTCACTGAAATGAGCCATGTCTGTATCTGTCATGAAATCTCATTCAAATCTTAGGTCTGAAAATGAAACTTAACCTGACTACTCAGAGTGTATTTCAAGTGTTTTACTGTGAGAAATACAAAGAGAAACCAAGGAGTGTTATCATTAGGGAGAGGCAGCAAGTCAATTTTGTTGCCTTGACAAATATGCTTGCTCACAGGAATGTGTTCTGCCGCACCGCTCCACCACATATCACAAAATCAGCAAGAATAAGAAAATTCATACTACTAGTTTGTTGCGGCATGTGGAGGTGTTGAACAATAATGCGATATCAGTGTGTGACAGTGTCGTTACTAAGGTAACCACAGTCGTATTGAAAGTGTTTCAAGTGTGAATACACTTGATTTAATTACTTGTAAATTACCACAGTTACAAGTGTCAACCTTAGCCTAAGTCCTAACTTGAAAACAAAACATAACCGCCGGGTGAACTTTGCATTACTTGTCTGCACATAAGAGACTTCACAGTGATCAAAACACTGAGGCAGTGACTTCAGCAATGGTAAGAAATGTTTCGTGTAATGTATGCACTGCCAGGGGCGTGCTCCTCCTCTCCAAAGACTCATTTCTGAATGTCAAAATTCACCATGCATGAAACAACAAGCTGCAATTGTCCAATCACAGCTTAGCAACCATAAACTAGTCATCACACTCCTGTCAAGCCTTGGAGTAATTCAAGGGCTGAAATGTTTCCTTTAAAAATACAAAAGAAAAACAACAATTGGAATTAACACTGAGTTTATCTTCTCTAATGTAAACTGCAGTTGCCAGATTGGCTGGTTAGTGAGTGTTACCTCTAATGTCAAACACCACCAACAAAAACTGATGCTGTCAGTGCATTTTCCTCAGTAACACTGTGTGTCCTGTTCTATTGCCCTCAAAGGCTGTGGCTGGTGCTGAGGTCAGGGTATAGTTAGGACATCACAGATAATTGGTTGGGTTAGGTTAGGTAGAGGTCATGGACAGCATTGATTTTAAGGGAAGGACTGCCTACATTTAGGCTCATGTTTCTCAATGTTAAGGACTGTTAACTTCAGTAGCTCTGTTCTCCTCTATAATTGGGGACATTTACAGTCTGGCAAACATTATCTGACATAAAGCCATCAGTTTGTTTCCATCACAGAGGCCATTTATATTGTAATATAAATAAAACAATGATTGAATATATGAACGTCTATGTGAGCCATGTGGCACTAACTACTTCTACACTGCAATTCAAGACCCATGCTGTTTCTCCGTTTCATAAACCATCAACTAGAGATGATGCTGGATTTTTATAGGACAGGGTTTTTCACTCAACACACAGAGCTAAAGATAGTTTGTTAGCTAACTGGCAACACAAAATAGCCAGTTGATCAAATCTGCTGGAAACATTTTGCCATTTCACTGGAACAAAATCCTCTGTCGTCAGCTAGAAATAATAAGCCTGCTTTTGTCTGCCTCTGTCAGAAATCAGTGGATCATTTAAAAGTTATTAAGAATATTTGTTATCAGTATAACATGAGCCTGCAGACGAGAGTGGAGAACTTGACAGGCATAGAGACATTCACTCAGGCTGCTGCTGACGTCAGTGATCAGCTGTCTTACTCAAAAATGGAGAACTGAAGGTGACAAGAACATTTCCTAAGAAGCAGGTAGGTATGGTGTAATTTTTATCCCTTTTCATCTGGCGACACACTGTGAGACTGTTATGCTGTAAAATTCACCTTTACGACCCATTGAAATGAATAGGTGTAACCATAGAAACACACCTAACAGGTAGTCCGTCCTACACACAGGAGCCACACCAAAGAGAATCTCTTAACGATTTTTTTCAGTTCCTTCCTACACTACCAAGATATTGTTTCTGGCAGAGCCACAGACGGCTGTAGTATTGTCAACACATTTCACTGTGTTTCACTCTGAAAGGCCTTTTACAGAATTGAATTTGTTCCAAATCATCACTCCTTATTATCATATTAAAATCCTTCACTCTTGAGCGACTCAGAGCATCAGTAACGATCGCTTGGTACTTTTTCAGCTGTCGGCAAACCCCAGCAGAGAAGCAACTTCAATTCCCATCTTTTTGTTTGGTGGGTCAGCCGCTAACATGATTAGTTTTGGGAAACGTGCTGTTTTAAAATGTGTATTTTTCACAATGAACATCAAACACAGTGGAGGGTACGGTAAGATAATGGAGCGGCGAAGTGTAGCATAGAGAAGCGAGAGAAATAATGGCGAGTGAACTGGAGTTAATTTGTACAGTCTCAGACAGGGGACCATCAAGGCGTCATTTATCACCACCTCCATCTCCCAAGTTATTAATCCCTTACGGCATTGTTTCCACAGATAGCGATCACGATGACACAAGAGTCTGGTCAAAGGAAATTAGAAAAGACACAGAGGTGGAAAGTTCAGTAAGTGGATCTGACCCACTGGAACCAGACCACTGTTGTATGGAAAAGTGATAGCTCCAGTTCAGCTGCCCATATGATACGCTGGAGCTGAAAACACACATTTCAGTGACTAAGTAAATAAATAGTAGAATAAATATTAATAATAGCTCAAATAACAGTTGCAGCCATACATCTTAGAGGCTTTGCACCTTTCTTGCTTATACATACTTTTATAAACTTCCATTTACATTTCAACAAAAAATCAAATAATAATTTCATATATGTAGTTTTTTATTAAATGTTTAGTTGGGCTCATACTGAGTAAAAGCTGCATGTTTACTCAGATAGAGTAAAGGCTTGTCGCTCCATTCCCAAGTTTTATTGTTGTCAGTTTAGCTGTCGAACAGTGTAAGTTATCTCAGAGCAGCAAATTGCAATTCATGCTTCTGACAATAACCCAGCCCCACAATGCATTCTGCACTCGCTCAGTTCTCAAAACAATAAACCATTAGCATGCGTGATTGTGATGTATTTTTACAGAAAATAAAATAGCCCCCTACTTCATATGCTCGGGGCAGTGGATCGATTGGCGTTTGCAACCTCAGCTGGAGAAATTATGTGTGAGTGAGAAAGAGGAGGGGGGTGATTCATTGAAGGAGGGGCGGTGGGGTGGGTGTGGGGGAGGGGGGGTTTAGGACTGATGATGAAAATCAATAAAGAATAATAAATGAGAAACAACTGGGCAGATTATAGAGGTTATTAGGATGTGGAAAAAGACCGGCTCTGTCCTTTCAATTCACACAAGACTACAGTGGTAGACAAAGCATGGAAAACACCTTCATGTGGTAATGCTGGGTTGCATTTGCTGTACTGCAGGTCGCTCTCTGCTCCATTTTATACAATGGAGGGTGGCTGTAGCCTCAAGGTTAGTGAAGCAAGATTGTGAGCAGAAGGTCACCAGATTGAACTTCTCTTGGTGCAGGAAGGGAGCGAATAATCTCCTGCCCCCAACTACTAATTAGGTGCCCTTGAGCAAGGTCCTCAACCCCCAACTGCTCCAGTGCATCTACTCAAGGGTGCACCACACAGAGCAGCTCCCAGGTGTAAGTGTGTGATTTGTGAGCAGCACTCAGTGCTTTTCTTTTTTTCTTTTTTGGCTAAATACATTTTATGAAAACAACAGCAGCCCCACAATACTGGCTGAAACACAATGAGTTCTTGTGTGACCTGGCATAGTTGTAAGTTTGCTGAATACAGACAGCGCTGGTTAGAAGAAATGCAATCATAGGCACAAACAATGCACAGAAATTAAAAAAGCAGCCTCTGCTTTTGCTTTTCTTTATCTTTAAGAAAACACACAGAAGCTGTGTGCAGATTAATTAAAACCTTACGGTGTATTGATTAGAATATGCCCATGGAAGAATACGGACAAATAAACAGACAGTTGGTGTTTCTAAGTGCTGTACGCAGGCTGGTCTGTTTTTTTTTTTTAGGTGAGAAAAGAGATAAATAAAGAGAAAAAAGAGAGTTAATCTTCAGGCAACAGCCTCATGAGGAGGTGTAGACGAGGATAGTCCAGTGTGTAGTGGATGTGTGTGTAATCATAAGCTTGCTGTTGACAACACTGTGGGCAGGATAAAAATGTATGATTTTGTTGTCAATCCTTGTGTCAGTCCCATCACTCACATTACTCACTGGCAGAAATCTTACTGGCCTGTTTAAAGAGGAACCATGCAAAATGTTAACCTGAATTAAACAGCTTGGTAGTTGTGATGGTTAAATGACTTGTTAGGAGAATAGAGGTGCTAGCGTCTCTAGATCGAAAACCAACCTTGCAAAATCAGCACCTCTGACCCGGCTCTCGTCTCGTGAGAAACATGGACTGCTTTACAGCACTACGGCACACACACACACACACGCCTGGTAATCCATAATCTCTTGTTAACGTTACCCACCTCGGTGGACACCTCTTCACGGATTGCCTTCTCTGTGGCTTTGTTGGAAATGCTCAAATGCTCATGGCTGGGGGGAGGGACAAGGGTTAGCAGCGAGTTGTGTGAAACATGCACTTGGAAACTATAGAGAAAAAAGTCAGTATGGTGGATGAGGACTGTTACTCATCAGTGCTTTATTTATTATTTCATAATTTCTTCTTTTCCTTTGCCCTTCTTATGTAGGTTAAAGGAGATGGTTAAGTCTGCATGACGGCCTGTAAATGTATATACAATTAATTTGCCACCTTAAGGGTATCTGATGACAGCAAAAAGTGTTATTCAAAACTCAGCTACATTAACTAGACTGGACTAGATTGTAATAATTTTGTCACAATCTTTTAAAAACAAGATGAAGTGATTTATTTGGGCTGCTTGAGGTCCACAGAACAACCTGAAATACAACTCTAACATAGGATCAACCTAGTCGATATGTCTTGTGTGTTAGCAAACACTTGCCTACTAATGCAACAAGGCGACACAGTGAAACATTGGTATTCATTTGGAGTTGAGTGTTTGTGCACCTAACAAATGTAAGCCCTGTGTTTACTCTAATTTTAGCTTAGGTTTTGGTCTCCACCACCTCCTGAGAGAAACATCTGGCTCCTCTAGCCGGCAGCATGTTACTGTTGTAGCTACTGTAGGTGGATCGACTTTCCTCTACTTTATAGACAGATTTATGTACAGTTAATTCTGTTTGGTTGAGAGTTGATTAATGAGAAGAAGAAAAAAACATTTGTTAAAATGTAAGGAACAGTCACTATTTGAAATCTGATTAAATCTGCTGTCTCTATGATGTCAAACATGTTGGAAACAACTGATTCTTATCAATGTGTTGTAGCACACTACAAAAATATGTTGCTGTCCATTGCGTCTCCATTTCCATATGAAAAGTGACTTGTAACTTAAGTTGCCAAACAAAGGTTCCTGAAGTATAAAGTGGCATAAAATAGAAAATACTTCAGTAGAAGAACTTGTGCACAAGTAAATCAAAGTAAGCGATTTACCACAATAAGACAGTGATGAAAGTGGACCAAAACAGTAAGGCTACAGGCAGACTGCAGACTGCTGTGCAGCTTCATCACTACAAGCACTACAAGCAACACCTTTCCTTTTAAATAGTCATCAGACTCACTGTTAATACAAAAATATTGATTAGTGCAGCTGAAGTGTTTTGTCAATTCTGAAAGAAAACTTTCATAAATCTGAAGTACGGTAGACTAAATTATCCTTTGTGGAAAATAAAACAAAACTAAATCAATACACAAGAGTGAAACTGGCATTCTCCCATCCCAGGGCCCGGCTGAACTCATATCATTTAACAGCACTCATTTAATTTAGCACAATTACAGCAGCTGTAGCAATAGGGACAACGCGGCTGGGCCAGGCACCAATACTCCATATTACTAAGATGATCCGCTCAGTTTTTATTGTTGCATATTGTGTTAACTGGACATGAGACCACATGCTTTAAGAGAGCCAGCTTCTCAAGGGATCATGGTCTGTAGTTCTACCATAAAAGAATGACCAGTTGCTTTGATGAAATTGCAGAAGCCATGCACAGCTGGTTGTGGTGCATGGGGGGAGTGGAGTGGTGTGTTTGTGGGGGGTGGAGGTGTGTGTGTGTATGTGTGTGTGTGGTGGGGGGGGGGGGTTGTAGGGCTGAGGCAGGGGACTCCGAGCTGAGACTACACCTCAGAGAGCTCCATCTGTTCCCTTCGTCAAGTCCTGATGGGCAGGAATCCCTGTGCCAAGATCCTGCTGGCTGACTTTCCTACTGGAAATGCACACACATCCACAGCCACACACACGTATGGCACACAGTGGCGCAAGCACAAACAAACATAAACAGAGATGTACAGTGCACACACACACATGTACACACACAAACACTCCTCAGCTGTAATTGAAAACTGCACTCAGGATACGGCTTGTCAGGGAATGTAAGAACTCATTTTTCTCCTGCTCCATTCTCCTCCTGCCCTTGACCTTGTGACCTGAACACCAGCAGAGCTGCACTGACTCCACACTGGAGGCAGCGCTCAGCCTTTCAACAGACAAGGGGACAACCATCTTCTTTTGATGCAGCTTTACATGGCGCTCAGTGCTAATTCACCTACACCAGCAAGGTTGAAACTATTCAAAGATGACATGTGAAACTCTGTTTGTCGTCTCTCGTGGAGGGAACAGCGTTTCAGTCTCATCTGTAGTGGCTAAGAGGATTTGTCTCAGCGAGGTGCCTCGGCTGTGAGTTTTAAATCACTGTTGACAACAGAGTTTCTCCTTGGATTAGATCTCTGGTTTCATTACAATGGCCCCGATAGCATCTTCTGCAGAATTGATAGAAAGTGGCTTATTATTTTACACTAAAATGTTTCCCTCCTTGCCAGACTGAAATTAATTTCAAGTTAAAAGAGACTTGTGTTGCCTCAATGTAGGACAGAGCCACATATTCCCTTTTGAAGCTAAGTGATAAAATGCTGCGTTTGAACTCGCTTGTCAGTCAGTATAACTGCTCTCTAGATTTGATCTCAGCATGTGCTGCATGGGTGGATACCTCTGTGTTTAGAGCTGCATGTGTAAAATATGGAGGGGGGTCCACACTGACTGCTGGTCAGTGACAGTTGAGCATGGTATAATTATTTTTGAGAGCTTTAAAGACAGTGGAGTTTCTGTTGATGTTTGTATAAGCAGACTGGAATAGGAACAGAATACGTGTGTTTGAACAAACCAGTGTGTGTCTTTAAAGGGATGATGTGCTGTTTTATATCTAATGATAGCTTTTTTTATAGCATTCACATGAGATACGGAAAACAAAAGGTGAACTTTGAAGTGAAACCTAGTTCCATGTGTTTTTTTTTCTGATGCTACCACATGGCACGTGGCACCAAAATGAGCAATTTTCTAATGTGTTGTGGCTTTTATGGGCTTTTTGACAGAAAATAAACCACAAAAAGTGACGGATCCATGCAGGGTCGTGGGGGGGTCAGTCTATCACAGAGCTGACATGAGCGACGCTCACATGCTCCCATTCACACCAAGAGGCAGTATAGAATCACCCGATAAGCTAGCATGTCTGTCTGTAGACTGTGGAAAGAGGGAGAACATGCAAACTCCACGGCAATGAAATATAAAAGTAAAATAAATTTAAGAACATTTAAATTTGAAATACTGAAATAAAATGGGAGAGTGTGGAAGTTAGAGAGATGGAGGAAGAGATCCACAGGCCATCAGTTCAAGCCCTCAGTTTAATGAGCACATGCTCTATATTACAGGCTACTGGGTGAAAGGTCTGAAATCAGCAGCTATACAGAAGTAATACAAGCAGCGGTGGACCCCTTCATGTTTTGTAATTCACAGATTCAGATCTCATTTGTGGGCTGTAATAGCAGGAATATCCTGTCATAACACAAGTGTGACAGGAAGTGTGCCTGCCCGAGTTGGACCAACTCATGCTTGATAGTGCATTATCATTAGTGGGGAGCCACAGATTAATATTTCATTAGGACTGTGGCTTTACAGGGGCTTCCAGGCATACCAAGTGATATGTTATTCCCTGCTTCACACCGATTACTCTTGCACAGGCAGGGCTGGGATACAAGAGCTCTTATTATGATGGACAGAGCAGTGGAGCAAGGTGTTCAGGGGGAAAAAAAGAGATATCCCTATTTAACGGTGAGTAAGCATGGCTGGCCAAAGCGGTGTATCATCACTTTTCAGGGCACGACCATAACAAACCATTATTGGGCTGCTGTGGATTGTGAGGAGGAGCACCAATCTTAACAGGGCTACTTGTCATGGACAGCAGGGATGACTGACTCCCTTTGGATTGAAATCTCTTGAGGAGATACAAAGGGTATTGAAAACAATGAGAATTGCCAAAGCTTTAGTGTGGTGTAAACTGCACCTTTCATACACTAAAGTCTGACACCTCAAAAAGGCATTGCAAGGCCATCATTATTATTGTTATTATTAGGTAAACTTGGTAACTCTGCCTTTAAAATGATTGTATGAACTGTTTTTTCTGTTTTTGAAATGATTTTCCTTGGCAGCGCCTTAATGACTCTCCTGATGGAGCATGTACCATGTAGTTTGGTCCCAGTTGCAACGGACATGGGTTCCTGCACCCACCAACACAACAATCCTGTCTCTTTCCACTCTCTTATCAAAATAAAGGCAAAATATCCCCACAAAAAAAAAAAAAAAAACTTTTCCCAGTATTATTGCTTCTCTGATGTATTTACAATATAACCTACTTTCCAATACTACTGCTCTCTGTAATACTGTCCCACCAGACTTACAGTGGTTTTAACTTTCATTGTGTTGAAAACATGTTCCAATTTGTTGAATATCTTAAATCATGCACTGTGTATCCCCGCGTTAGCTTTAACTTGCTAGTTTTCTTCTTCTTTCATTGTCTTTGTTAGTGCTCTTGTGCATGATCGACCATCGACTTGTGCATGTGTGGTGTTGCCCTCACGTTTATGTATGCCAAAAATAAACAAAGCTCAGAGCCTCTTGTTGAAACATTGACAAGTGGTCATTAAAAAAAAAAAAAGAAAAACAAACAAAAAAAATCACAGCACCTGACACAACTTGTGCGTTGCCTGGCTGGAGGAAGTGTCATCAACAGCAGTAATGAGCTTTTTGCTGTGTTGTGTTTTTATTCTCAACAGTTTTAACTGTTTGTCAGTACTGGGTGGTTGCAGACTTGTAACTGCAGTGCTTTCATTGTTGTCAAATAAGTAAGTGAAGAATAGTTTATTCTGACAGAGCAGAGAACAGCGGAGTAAAAAGTCCAAAACAAGTGAGACAACAGGATAAAGACATTGTTCAGAAGTTACAAATAAAATACCTAAAAAAACAACTGTAGATAAATTTACATGCACCTCAGCAGAGACAATCATGCATTAACCTATCTATGATTATTTCTATACCAAAATAGCTGTTTTATTATTATAGATAAAGGCAGAGCTCCATTTTCAACATAATCCGATTTTCAGTGGCTTGCTCGCTTGGCATTTTACCTACAACATGAAAAATTGAAAACCCCTTGCAGTACATATGTCTATATCTCAGTGCGATATTTCAATGATAGCTTGACAGATGCATACACAGGCTACAAGAAGAAAACAGAAAAAAAAAATCTCTGAGCTTGTGTTTGCTTGTACTGTGAGCTGGGCGGCATCAGATTTCATCGTGAAAAGTGTTTGATAAAACTTAAGCAAATCCTCCCCTCTGCAAAGTGTCTGTATTATTTTTGACATTCTCTAGAAACTGGGAGTCTTCAAAGACGGCATGTTTAAACCTCGAACCGTTTGAAATATCAAAGCATGGCAACTTTCTAAATGTCACCGTGGGGGATCTTCCACTCTTTTGATGCTCATTTCATGAGGAACAGTAATGACAGGTCTGAAGGTGTTTCAGCACCCTCTCGATTCAGAGGCGCTGCTCTTATGTCATTCCGCCCTCTGTTTGAATACTCACTTTGAGGATATGAACATGACTCGTTATTTCATTCCCTAAGCCTGCACATTTTTCATCTTGTGAATGATGTAAATTCTTGGCTTACAGAGTAATTGCAGTTGTCATTTTCCTGGATTTCCAAGGCCCCTGTCAGAGATGTCTATTAGAGTCTATAGCATTATTCATATAAAGCCAGAGGATTTCATTCACACCTACAGGAAATACTGGCTTATAACCTCATCTATTAGGCAGATATTAGCGTGAAGAAAGTCAATGAGGAATCAAGTCCTCTCAATCTCTTTATAGCTGAGTATTGCTGCATGCTCCGAGGCTGATTCTGACAGACTAATGATAGTTATATACAGGCTGATGGGCTGAACAGCAGGATTTTTATGTAGAAATGTGAGCCTCGGTAATGGCCACATTGACCCAACAGGGTGTGTGCAGACACAAAGCAATCCATGCCTGAGTAATGCCTCCATTTTATAATTTGGAACTGAGACAACATGATTGTATCTCTATTTGATGGTTATCCCACTTGCACAAGACTTTTGGGTGTGTTTGTACACTGGCTTGCTCTCATTCATCAGCATCCCCTCCGTTCATTTCTATTCTACACAGAACTGATCCAATCCACCTCACAGAATATCTAATAGGCTTTAATTAAGTTGATCAACCCCCCCCCCCCTTTTCTTCCCCCCTTTCCTGGCATCCGTTTGGGATGAAGGGGGCCGCAGATAAAAATATGGAGGTGATTGCTATGCACACAATCTGCACAGTGACTCTGTGACCAGCTAATCAGCTCATCAATGGTGTTAATGAGCAGTTGCTGTGGTAATTTATATCTTCCCCTGTCTCCCATTCGGAAAGGAGGAAAATTTCACCTTGAAGGCCTGAAAGTTTTCACTTAGGAACATGTGTTCATTGACTGAAGACCAACAGCAGCACAGGCTGTTTTTAAATCATCATACCCTCATACAAGTATTGACCTGCCAAGGAGGTCGAAGAGATTGCATTTATATGTGGATGCAGAACATAAATGTAGGTTTGAGGTTTTAGCGTAGTTATTTTGTTTTGAAAATTGTCTATGAAGGGAACCTCTTAAGAACATTACAGTGCTTTTTACAGAATAGTCAAAATTAGAAAAAAGGAACCATCCTGCTTGAATTAAATCATTTAACTTACAAGTGATGAAGAGTTACTGGAGGTTATTTTTGCTGTTTTGCTGAATACTGGCTGACTGAGACTGAGACTCTTTATATGGGTCTGGAATTAGACCTTATATGGTGTTTAGAAGTTTTAGCTACAAATGTGGTTGACGCTGAACTTTATAACCCACTTTTGCAAAAGTGAGATATGCCCGAGATGCTCCTAGCTCAATTTTGACATCAAAGTTCAAATAATGCAAGCAGCAGATTTCAGTAAAATCACAAATACTTATGGCCTCAGATAAACATTTACAGGACACATTCACAACTGTAGTCCAGTATGAAATGTGTATTTTCCTGGAATACAGTATTAGTCTGGTATGGAGTCTGGCACTGGAGAAACAGTGCTAACAATCAACAATCATGCAATTACTGTCTTTTTTTTTTTTTTTTTTTTCATGTTTTACATACTTACGCAATTACTGAGTTCTTCATAATTAACCACTGATTGAAGTTTACTCTTAAGGTGAGCTGCGTCAAAAATGTGAACAGAGAATACAGTTAGGTAGAAGCAGAATAGCTCAAACCCAACCCAGAGGTATTTTCCTTTTCCACCTGAGCAGCTTCCAGGAGGTTAATGTCATGTAACTCATTCAATATGAAGAGCACAAGTAGTAACAGCAAGCATTTCACTGTCAGGTAGAGATCCTGGCATTTATGCCTCATCAAGTTCCAGTTTAAACCTGAATATAGATGAGAACACAAATTAAAGGAATAGTTCAACAGTTTGGATTTTTTTTCATCTAAATCTGGGCAAGAAAGCAAGCAAACAAACATATTTCAATAGAATACATGCGTCTGAATTTCCCTTGAACTAATAAGAACACGAACCTGTGATTTGCTAACATTTACATCCTTTCTGAAGGGGCATTGATGTGTGTCTTTGGTTTAGTATCATAGCAACATATAAGTGTTTGAAATGAATATGATCTTGAGTTTTCATGAGTGTGGTTACATGACAGAGCTGACAGTCCTCATGGATACAGTGTCAGCAATGTCCCTGACAATCAGATTAGACCTTTGAGTGGGACACAATAGTTCACATGGGAACAACCAAGTGCACTTACATTATTGCTCTCCATTTGGTGCCACTGACCTTTCTGTCCATTATTGTTCACAAAAGCACTGCTAGTGATTTCATATCTGTTTACTTCACAGCTGTGTTAACGTTCACACACATACTCTCTCAGAGTGAATTGACAGCACCTCCACCTGGAGTCTCCTCCTCCACTGTATGCATCATTAACCCTGTCATTAAAAAAACACCCCTGCTGTAAACATCTCAAGTAATATTATCTGTTGGCATCTGAATCTGCCAGGCCACACAGTAATTGCTGTTATGTTTGTTTTCGTAGCCCTGATGCCCCATCCTCTGTGATGCTGTAACATTTGCTCCAACATGCAGTGCATGGTCAGTGTCAGTCTGACCTTGTTTGGACTTTGTGTAGATATGGAAGAAAGAGCAAAGCACCTCAGTCAACAGGCCAGAGCTGCTAGTTGATTGCAATCAACTGACTGGTCCACTGTCTTCCCCTCAGTTTGACATTCAGCATAGTTTCCCCCCAAGCTCCTGACCCCTTGGCCCCTTCACATCCTTCTCCAGACTGCTGGTGACTCATTCTGACCCTGAGCTGTGGGCTCACCAGACTCCCTGAAGAAGAACACGGAAGCATCCTCCTCCAATAGCATCAATATTTTATCTTCCAGGTGGGCACATCCAGTGAGTATGTGTGGGCCCTTTGTTTTATTTATTCATGCATTCCTGTCCTTTGTTTTTCTGGGAACAACAGTATCAAGGAGAGGACTGCAAAAAATTGTGTTAGCTGATTTTCTCAATGCATAAACTTTTCTTAGAATATTTTAATAATAACCAATAAATAATAATAATGAATAACTGATTCACCCCTGTGGGGAGAAATGTTCAAAATGTACCACAGAGTCAGGCTGTACAATTCACCTTCTCCTGTCACCAACTTGTACTATTTCCAGTTCATGTTAAAAAGAAAAAATCAAAGTGCACTGAAAATTATTTCTCATGTTCCTCCCACAGCTTTATGATTAAGTCATACCTACATGCTGCCAGATTAATTGCCTTGTTCATACAGTGGTCTACAGAACAGGCAGGAAGGTGACATGTGGTGGGTTTCTCAGGCGACTTTTTCCAAAGTTAACACAAGCTCTTTCTACTTATTATCCTGAAAACAGTCAAATTCCCAGGACACTTTTGTAACACTTTCTGTGTAACTCTCTGCATGGTTGATGTTATGGCTTCAAGAGTGTCCTCTGAAGTCCCAGGCTCCTCAGAGCTGATGCAGCGTGGAGTTGGAACCATCAGGAAACAAAGGACTGAGGGAGCATAAGCTCCCATTTTCCAGAGCAAGTTAAAAGCAGCACGGCTCCTTCTAATGCTCAGAGGCCTATTTTAGATATAGGAAGCTTTTAATGTCTAATGCACACTGCTGGGCTCACTGACAATGTCGAGGGTAAAAGAGGGACTTCAAAAAAAAAGAAAAAAAAAAAAGCAACAAACATGGAACGTTATATACTTTTAAAAAGAAAGATGTGGTGCCTGAGTGAGGGAGGTGCAAATGATGTAATTTGAATGAAAGTATAAATAAATCTACATATTTTAGCCAGACTTGAGATTAATGTTGACAAATTTGCTTGCTGTTCTAGGAAAGCATCTGTCCACACATTCTACACCCATGAATCCTGTCAAGGATAGCGGGGGCTAGAGCAAATCTGAGCACTCACGGGGTATAATGTGCGTGCATCGGGGAGTGGGGGACTGCTCTCGGGTAAAAAAAAAAAAAGAGCCCATAGTTGATTGTGCAAGCAAGTCATTGCAACCCATGGTTACATTTTATCAACAAAGTCCACATTAGGAAGAGGATGGGGAGGATGGAGGGGTCGATAAAACAGTGGACTTTCCCACAGGAGACTGTGTATGGGTTGTTTTCCATGTGAAACTGATATTCCTTGTAGTATCTTTTATCCATGACCGCTCCACAACATTAACCATTCTAATTACACGGCTCTATTGCGTGCTGCATTCTGATTGGTCAGTCGCTGCATTCTACGGTCTGTTATTTCTGTATAACAGACTGTTGTTATGTATAACACACCGTTGCTAGGGACACCGCTCTAATCAGTGGAGCACAGCGGAAAAGATGTTTAAGAGGAACTATGCAGGATATGGTATACTGGTATTCTCCTATATGGCTCACATCTGAAGGTAAGAGACATATATGGCAGCTTTCATTTAAAAATGTAAATAATTGAGAACTGGGCATGAAACACATCTATGCGTACGTTCTCACTGAGAATTTCTGGATCAGAATAGTTAGCATTGTTAGCATCTCTTATTTCTTCATGTTACTGGATAGCTTGGATCTGACTTGAGCAGTATGTACTGACAAGGTTTCTGGTTGACTTTGTCCATCCAACCCAACCCTGGAGGATGTTGGGATTGGTTTCTTAGGAATTATGTTGCTGGGTATGAAACTCTGGTTGTCTGAATCTCTTTTTATGAAATGGTTCAGTGCAGTTCAAAGGTGGAACTACTCAGTAGTGGAGTTCACTGCTCCCCCCCAGTTTTTTTAAAAAAACAAAACAAAACAAACAAAAAAAAAATCCTTGCTTTCACTGTGGAGTTTAACTTGAAGAGCTTGTTGAAGAGAAGCAATGTGAAGTAGTGCACTTTGTTTTTTTTCTCAGCTTAAAGAATTATACAAACTATTTGGAGATTTTCATCCCAACAAAACAGTATGTTTTTTTGAGCATTGTTTATCTTTATTGGAGGGAGACATGACCGGAAACATAGAAGATGCATCAAAGGTTCCTTCAAACGGTTAATGGTCAGCATCTTAATTTCAAAGCCAAGTGGGCAGCACCTGCAAATATTTATGTGTTGAGATAGGATAGATGATGAAACACAAACAGGATCTGAATGTACTATAATCCCTGCTTAGTGTGTCCATAATTATAAAGTACTACTTTCATGAGCACTGATGGGCACTTTATATCAGTTTTCAAATAATAATTACACAATCTTGAATGACTGCAATAAAGAGGCCCACATGGGCATTTGAAATGTTACGTGTCACCATATACGTCACACAGCACTGTTCAATTAGTGGGTTCTCATAAATCCTGAAGTCGTGTGGGGGAAAAAAAACGAAAAGGGAATCACAATGTTTTTTTTCTCCCACAAACAGATAGAAAAACGTTGCTTCTTGAACAGCAAGGACATAAAGAATGAATGAAATGCTCCCCTGAGGGCTTAAGTAAATCTCTTCAGGCTCAAACCAAATTGCACTTATATAGAAATAAAGCATGACAACAAAAAGGTTTCTAACTGCGACCATATTACATTCTCTATACGCATGGTGAAGATGTTGTTTATTTATGTATTTGTCAAGTGCATAGGTGATAGTGAACAAATCGGTGAATCAGTGTCTTCACTGACAATGTATTTGTTTTCTACCCAAATATGTAGTGTTGGCAGTACATTATCATACTCTGCGTAGTTATGTTTAGATACTCACACTACCTGGCTAAGGTTACAGAAAGATGGGATGGATGTTAAAGAACTCATAAAGTCCACAAAGACAAATACCTTAAAAAAAAAAAAAAAAAAAAAACTTTTTTAGATGTAACCAAAACCACAGTCTCTAATCTTTCTCTCTTACCTAGTCTTAACCAGAGCACCTTTTTTTACTAAACCTAACCAAGAGACTGCACTGATGTGAACCCTGCTCTCTGCTGTGACAGTTGTGGGCTTTGTACCATCCATCTAACACAACCACTTCCTGCCGACTCCAATGAATCTAATAAATGTAGCGCTTCATTCATTCAAATAATACATCACCTCTGAACAAAACCCAGACAGTAATTAGGTTTCCTGCAGGATATATTTGCTGTTGCAGTTTAGCAGTATAAAAATGTAATTCCCATGAAACAGGGATGTCAGGGCACAGACAGCACATACTGTACAGGAAG
The DNA here is from genome assembly GCA_021432705.1 of Caranx ignobilis. NCBI lineage: Eukaryota > Metazoa > Chordata > Actinopteri > Carangiformes > Carangidae > Caranx > Caranx ignobilis. The sequence goes on from MU270012.1 coordinate 11,218,074, forward strand.
TAACCTGGAAAGCACTGTATTTCCAGAGCCTTTCCTCCCTTTGGACAAGGTCAAAGGTTCTTTTTAGGTCACTCCCAAAATGTGGAGAGGTCATGAGGTCCAAATGTACTAGTGCTCAAACTACTGGTGTTCTAACCTCATTACTCTTGTCCGCCCTCATCCTCACTATATTATCCGACTTCAACAATGGATTGTCAGATGTAAGCACATTATTCACCTGATAAGCCATACACCATGTTCTGACTGGAGAAAAAGAGCAGGGTGATTATGTGCTTATTTATTTTCACGGGACATCAGGCCTGCGCTCTCTTCCTCCTGGATCTAGTTTCTTTTTTGGGATGATTACGAGACAAATCACGAGGTTCAGGCCTCCCGTCTACCCTGGATATAAAGAAAAACCTTACATCAGCAACATCATTTTTAACATCATCATCTTAAAGTTTCCCATGTTTGATATTTTTTGTTTAAGAGTAGTTTCTTTTCACCAAGAGAACAATTCTGTCAGACTCCAATTACACAGTGGTCTGCTGTTTGAGATGAGTCTTCCATTTTCCTTAACCCTAAAAGTCACTAAAAAGATCATGTAAGGCTGGATAATACTCTCTCACCCAGCTCAATTGCCGTAGTTTCCACACTACAGCTTCGCAGTCTGGAGAGAGCCCTGTGATAACAATCAGCTGTACTGATCTGTAATGACAGGGCATGGGTATGGGAGTCTGGTAGAGCACATCTGATGAATGAGTGGAAGGGGAGGCAAAATGGCAAACAGGGAATCCATCTGGCCAGGAGAGGGCTCTGGCTGTCAGGAAACTAACAAGGATTCTGCATATTGAGAAATGTCAAGATTCAGAGCACTGATTAGCCTGGCCTGCCATCGTGTTCATCATCCTCTTTCCTGTTTTCTACCTCTTCCTTTTTCTCCTTCCTCTTCTTCTTCCATCCTCATCCTCCTCTCTATCTTGCACACCAAGACACCAAGCATTAACACCCTGGTCTAGTCTCTGACTGCTGTTGAATATTTCAATATAGCTCTGCTTATCCAGCAGCCCCTATGACCTGCCTGGATGAGCGAGGGAGAGGCAGAGATTCGCATGGCGAGCTGTGGAATGGATACTATACACAGTCATATATAAGTGAAGAACTTGCCTCGAGGTGAGCAACCACATGAATACCAGATCTCACTGCACTCTCATTTGTGTGGACGGACCTCGAATTCCACACGAGATACTGAATTCCAGCCTTCCTTTGGGATTTTTATTTTTCTGGATTTTGTTCAAATAGCAAAACCAAGCAAAAGGAAAAAAAAAAAAAGACTCTGCATTTTTTTTGTAAATGCCTGTCAAATAGCCAAGAGAGGAGTCAAAGTTTTTTTTGTGAATTTCATTACAGTAGTCAGAGGGAGGGAGATACTGGAGTAAAGTATTGCGCAGTCCAAGATGGAGTCATTCATAATGCCCTGTTCAGCACAAATCATTTCTCCCCTGGTTAATAAGGTGGACCTGGGATCATTGGAGTGAGGGCATGAAGAAAACTATTGCCAAAATACTGCTGAAGAAGCACTCTCATGTCTGCTGCTAACAAATATTTTCATTATCCTTTGAAAATGTTCTCATTTGTCCAGACAAAAGCCCAAAATGCAAATGTATCCAGATTGATTATTTCCAAGAGGCCCAGGAAAATCTCTCATATTTGACGGGGGAGATTTTTTTTCTTAGAATTAACTTTATAATCAAAACATTTCTAATGAAATTTGTGCAGATCAACTAATTGTCCAACCTATATAACAATTATCACTTAATTTAAGTGGCTGATTTCTTTTTTCTTGATATTGTGTTTGATGCCGCAGGCTGCAGCAGCTGCTCTTCAGACCACAATGAACCATAAATACCATAAAACAAGACTGTCCACTTGTCAATATCTATTACCATTAGAGTGCTGGTTTTATATATGGAGTCCCTGCATCTTAAACACACAGACTTCTCTGTCCTTGAGTGGTGACTGATGTGTTTCCAGAATGCACAATGAAGCAGGAGAATACATTTAGCATCTAATCCCACGGAAACCCCTCAACATCTCATTGTTAGTGCATTTGACTGGGCGGTTAGTGAGCTAGAGACTTGTGGGTTTGTTGGTTGCTGTCAACAACAAACAGTGTGGTCTCACAACAGACCAGTAAACTGTCGATCGAGGGGGTTGGGACTGACTGTTGGGGGTCTGAGCAGTGGGCAACAGAGAATAGGAAGAAGGGCCGGGCCCTCAGATCAAGAATGGTAGCCGAACATTATGGGGGCACTGCTCAGGGAAAGATTTGACTCTGACCAATGGAGAGGAGTTAAAGGATCATGGGATAGCAGCGTGGGGGAACAGGGAGGGTAGAGGACACCATGCCGCCTCTAATTGGTTTCTCTTTCTGGAACATCCATTGCTCTCTTTCTCTTCGAGAGCTGCTGTGCTCAGAGAGCCACAACTGAGAGCCAAGCAAAGCCTATTGGATTTAAAGGGAATCTGTATCTTAAAGGGGTTCTGGGTTGTGGGAGGGAGGGGGCATCACAATCAATAATTCATAAGGCCTTTCCTTATTAGGGTTTCTCCTGACTGGGCTAGTAGCTCTTATGCCCAGCTCTGTGTCGGATGAGAAGCTTCTTGGAAGACAAAGCCGCGCAGGAATTGCCAGCTCTGCCTTGTTGCTAGCTGCCTGCTCTGCCATTCCCACCCTGCACTCTCACCCATTCACACAATGTAGATTCTTTTGTTACTCATGATTTCTCCAACGTTTCAAATATGAATCCTGCCCTCTTAGCATAACAACGAGGATGCTATAGAGCACTTGATATGTAAAGAGTTGTTTGCATAGATAGAACAGGCCGTTTCATAACCTTGTTTGTTCAAAGAATACAAAAAATGTTTGTTTTTTCAAACCTGCAGACTAAGATGGAGAAGAGTTACTGTTTTATAATGTTGCAGTTGTAAGGTTTTTTTTTGGGGGGGGGGTCACAAAGCACTTGACAAGACCAATAATAAATGCCAAGTACATCAGAGTGGATGTCTGAGTTTAAGCACTGCATGTTTTGATGGGTGCGTTCATTTGTTTGCCATGCTTCCTTCAAATACAACTCTTGATGTTACACACCAAAACAGTTTCCTTTTCAAACACAAAATCATCAACATCATGTTGAGATCAATGAAAAGAATGAAGTTACAATGATGGGCTCAGACATTAAAAAAAAAAGTTACTGCAGGAAAATTCCACTTATAAAGTCGTCAAATACCACATCTGTGGGTTGTTTTAAATGGACTTGTGACCACAGTAAACACAGCCCTTCTGTGCACTTGAAAGCACCATTAGCATCTGTGCAACAGGCATCTGTGTGGACAAATTACTGAATAACCTTACAGTACTTTGGAATCCAATTCCCCCTGCAACAAAAATTACCTCTGTGAAAACTCTGAACGTCATTTTTACTGGGAATGATAGAATATTGTGGTAGGCTATAATTTTTTGAATCATAGTTGATGACATCATTATGCAAAAAGGATTTGCTGGTAGTGTTGTTATGACCATGTCTGATGATAAAGCACATTAAGAGTAGCCATGTTAAAAGACAAATAAAGGACACTTTAAGAGAAACCTTCTGTACCTGCTCCACCAGCACACACCCAAGGTGACTGATAACTGCAGAGTCATGGGGAACTCATGGTCAGGTCTGCTCTCATTAGACTACAGCTGCAGCACATTAAGAGCAGATGAATTACTCATCTGCCATGTGGTAGGATCTAATCACGACCCATGCAGCTCCTCTGGACGTCAACTCCCCCCAGGTTCTTTTCTCACGCCTTGTTTGGCTCATCTTCCAAACCCATAAAGTTGCCTAAATGCATTATCTTTAGTGGCACTTAGAGAAGTTACCTTGCAGTTACTGCACCTTTAACCTAGGTGCATGTCAAGTCTTTTCCTTTATGTCTCTGCATTTTCATAATCTAAATATTGCCATGCTCTTCCAGTGATGAATGTGATTCTGAATACATTGCGGTTAGGGACCACGAGGGACAGTACTAGAGGTGATATTCCCAGATGCAGTGAATTCTGCATGTTCACTTAATGCCACTAAAAGTGACTGCTGTGCAGGTGGGAGCCACGATGCGAAACAGATAAACAGTGATTACACTCACCGTGATAAATGAAAGGGCAGCTCGCCAATGTGAGGAGTTTTACTCACCATAGATCACAATTTGTAAATGCTGCTTGCTCTGGAATGCCAGAGTGGAGTGGAAGCCAGCACTTTTTCATTCAATCAATGAGATTTTATGCAGCTGTATGCTACATTAAAAAGGTGGCTGCAAAGCAAAATGCCCAGTTTCTGAAAACATACTGGGAATGTTCAGTCTATACTGCCATAGTGACTTCATCCGTCATAGGACAGTATGAGAGGATCAGGGAAAAAAGATTATGTTCACTAAACAATGATGTTGTTGCTCCTCGTGTCATCATTACACCTGTTGTGTGACAGAACATGAAATGACATAAGCAAATTTACTCACATACTGTACCTCATTATACTTTAGGGCTATCCCTGCCTATGGGCATCAATTCTGCACACTGTCTACAGACAGCTCTGGACTCCCCCACTCTGACAACTGCTATGGAAATCCAGACCCAGAAGAAGAGAACAGAAGAAAGAGAAAATACAGCATGTAACCACTTGAGGACGTTGTCTTTGTAAACTTTCCAAGAATAATATATATATGTCGGTAACAATTGGGGGTGGGGGAGTTGACAACTTTTTACACCAACAGTACCAGAAGGGCCCCTCACATATATGTCAGTTTGCATTGCATGAATTAACAGCACCAAGAAGCATCACACATCCGGTTATTTTGGGAGAAAAACCAAAGTGTAAAAGCAACAAGTGGCGGTCTCACATGGAGATCAAGAAATGTATCAGAATGTGGACCACAACATCAAAAGGCAGCTTACAAGTTAATAAGTTAGTAAGAATGATCCATTATTCTTATAAATATTGATATTACAATGATGGCAGCCATTCTGCCTCTGTATCCTGCATACTGATTAAGATATTTATGCAGGACTTCTTAGTTACAGCACACTTCCACCACTCTATCTGTTCAGGTGCCCAATCTTTGCATTGCCATCGGACCTGCTGCACTGTTGAGCATCTTCCTGTCATCCTAATTGTCTTTGTGTATCGTATGTACCCTGTCATGTTACGGAAGGAGCCACGCCATCATAAAACATATCCGCAACACAATACGACGTGCTCTGAAACCTGTATGTACCATGAATTACTCAAACTTCTCAGTTTAGAGATCTTGCTCGTGGAGCTGCCCCTGACTTGAATAATGAATTTTTATGTGGAGCAGAAGAAGCACTGAACTGGATGCAGAGACGAGTTGAATCTCTGCATTTTTCAGTGACTCCAGCTAATCTTGACTGACAAGGTAGATGTGTATGCTAGCAAATAATGAAGGCTTAGTTGTAAAAGATGTGTTAAAGAGGACACAAAGCTCATATTGTAATGTTGAGAAGGTGTATAAATATTTAACTGTCTTTATAGATAATGTATTTATTCATGTTCCTGATCAATATACATGCCTGACAGCCTGATGGCACCTCTTTAGAATAACAGATTGAAAATGAGAGATCAGCCAGTTTTGTCTTGCTGAAGCTTTGATAAGAAGACTGACAGCACTAATGGTGCTCATTTCTGATGGGTCAATGTGTAGCTAGAGCTACACGTCAGTTACTTTAGCTTAGCATAAAGACTAGAAGCATGGCACCTTGCTTGACTCTGTTCAAGGTAAACACTCCCTTCACATACAATGTCCTAGGTTCATTTGTGAGCTTTAGTTGTGCTGGCTTGTTTTGTCTTTGGACACTGCATGACTAGCTCTTTCTTTCTGTTTTACATTTGCTGCTAAGCTAAGCCAACCACCCCAAAGGGGAGAGGAATCAATCTTCTGTCCCATAATGAGTACGTATGTTTCAAATATATTGTTCCTTTGACAGAGCAACAATAAAAAATGACTAGCCACCTTAAGGGTAAATAAAAGTTGAAATGAAACGCCAGCCCTCCTCTGATCCATTCAATAATCACATTTATTTCATTCCAGTAGAGCGTTCCAGTTTAGTAATGAGAACCTTTGAAATGATCCAACCACTTGGTGTCAATGCCACATAAATACCTCATTTGTATCAATTTAGTGGAAGGCGTCACCGAGCTCGTACCTGTCTCATCTGCTCGTCGTCAGTGGAATGCAAAGTCGATGCCTTTGAGATTCCACCTGGTATTATGATTTAATTTATTCTCTTTTTCATGTGCAGGGAAGATCTGCATGAAAGTGAGGAGTAAGTGATGAGGCCGGTGATGATCAGAGAAAGAAAATTCCCCCACCAGTACAGTAGCACTGTTTACTTTGCCTGGCCATAACCAGAGCCTTTCCCTCCAGAAAGAGGAAAGAGGCTGTGAGTCCTCTTTGATGTAGCTGACAACTCTGAGTCAGTAATGAAGCTGGTTTTGTCCTTATGGGAACACCACCTGAATTTAGCCAAGGTAGGTCATCTGTGCCTGTACATACTGTACCACTGTCTGGGCTCCAAATATTTACTTGAGTAATTACTAATACATCACAAAGCTTTTCGCAGGCGACAATTTAAAGTTTTAAATTCCAGGCTTTAAGCTGATGGTTTAGTCAAATGTTAGAACAAAAACAAAAAATGCACTTCAAATACATTCTTTGTACTTCTTATCTTTTTGCTTCCAGGATTCTTTGTTTGTTTCTGACAACTACAGTATCATTTGTTGTTTCATTTGAATAATTGTTGGTTTGGGGGGAGGGGGTGCTGCATGAAAGGCTTCTTTGTATGTTGTGAAGATATTCCAAAATAATCTCAAACAAGACAGGAACCATTAGACATTGCTTGCCATGGAATTTAATCAGGCTTTGTTTATCGAAACAACATCTTAATGTCTTATTCTCTTTGAAATAATGAACTGCAACAAGATGAAAACAAGTTAATTTCTTAATCCATTCCCCATTTCGCATTGCCCTATTACCCTTGAGTATTAGCAAGTTTTTTGTTCTTGTATTTCCAGAAAACAACAAAACTGCTTCTGTTACTTTTAATTATGTGTGCTTATTTTTTTTGTTGGTTTATGTATACCCTTGCCTGTGGGACAGTGTATCTTGCATGATGGCTTATGTGGATAGCACACGGGTTCAGTCAGATGCTGTATCATGACTGCTTACAGTGTGGCATGGTATAGGTGAGACTCGAGTTTTGACTGTGGCCTTGCTGTTCTACCTGAATACAAAAACCGGATTTTCCATTCTAGATGACTGGATATGTGGTTTTTGTCAAAAAAACAAAAAACAAAAAACTGTGTTTTTCCGGGCTGATTTAGAGGATATTTATACTTTTTATAGTCTCATTTCACTTTGGACACACTAATGTATCATTCTTTAAATAATGTAAATGTGCTTTTGCAAAACTACTTTCAATCCTTTGATCACCTTTCACATATCCTCTCATGTTTTATGCCACAGAACTACAAAAGGATGGGATATTACTGATTTACTTTAAAAAAAAAGAAGTTTGGAGTGGAATCTACCTTCCTTACATCTTTAGTTAGCATTAGGTGTATGAGTCTTACAAGCAGACTTTAAGAGGCATTCTTTACTCTTCATGTGTCCGGTGGCTGTCTAATTCAATTCACATGGCTCGTTCCCATTAGGAGTGGCCATAGCAACCAAGGATATAGTGGGGGCCCTCAGAAGATAAGATGGAAAAGGCGACCATTTCAGGGAGTAAATAGCTCTGACAAACAACCTGTGTTTTTCTGTTTCATGGCCAGTTAGTTACATAAGTTCTTTCTTGAGATAGAAACATTGGGATATATAAGGCGGGTTTTGCAAAACATCAGGCACCCAACCGAGGCTTCACATGCATAAGTAATTGAATAAGGAATAACCTGATTGGAGCTGTGAACCAGCTTAGGTTTAAATACACCCTACCTGGGACAACCTTGACAATTGGGTCATATTACGCTGGTTAGCTTGTTCAAGTGTATTGCTCATCTCTCCTCAATCAATAAATGCCTCTGCTTAAGACATCTGGGGCTCTCCTGACACTTTTCCAGCGCCTGACAAGACATTGTTTATTTCACTTCTGACACTAGACCTCAAGCGGGGGCCTCGTATAGGAACTTATGTGTTCTTACAAGGATACTATATTAAGGCAAACACTTCAGTTCTTGCGTCTTCCACAAGGGACAAAGAGCATTGTTCTCCTATACCACTGTCAGAATCATGAAGGGCAGTATTTTTTTATTTATTGATTTTTTTTTTTTTTTAAGAAAAGGGTTCAAAATGAATGCAGCAAAACGGAGACATTGGGTGTATTTGTTTCGTGAGTTCCTTCTCATCAGGACCTGGGGTCAGATGCATGGATGGTGCATGCACACAAAAAAACTGTCATTTCCCACACTATTGTGAACCGTTGAAAGGATCAGCCAGATAGGTTATGCTAGTGGCTAACACTAGCTAATGCCTTGAGCTGTTTGCCTCAAGCAGTGATGATGACAGGACTACAGAGGTCTGGACGACTCATTTCTCTCTAAATCCACACCCACAGACTTTTTGTCCTCTATTTTCAGGCCTTCAGTTCAACCTGGCACTGACCCGAGTGGCATCACTTCACTCCATTCTTCAGATATTCTGCTGCTCCCCTCAGAGACACAAAAGGCTTTAAAGAAGTTCTCCTGCACACGCAATAGCACTCTCCAAAACCTGTTAAGCGACTTTGATGTGTAAAATCAGTGGATTTCCCCTTTAAGTGGCACGTAGCAGGGATTTAAGACAACATGTTCCCTTCACCAACTATGTCATAATTTTCTCCAGCACAATTAACAAGTTAAAGCTGTGGAGGAAATATCCATGAAAGAAAGAAAGAAAGAAAGAGAGAAATGACTCTCAATGAAAAAGTCACAACTAAAACAAAGGATACAAATACAAAAAAAAGTTGCATCATCCCAGTGTTTAGTCAGGACATGCAGGGAAATATACATATGTGGCACTTTTAAAAAGTCATTCCACACATTTTATATTGCAACCACGGAAACAGGCTGCATCCACACAGTGTCTCAAGGGAAGTAGGTAATTCATTATTTAAAAAAAGTGCCATGTGCAAAAGACATGGTGTCAGTTAAATTGTATACAGGTATATGTTTGCCCATTCACCTTTCATTAACCTTCTATCATTGCTTTATGACAGGCGGCTTGCAGCGGGTAGGCTTGACATCAAACCTCAAAAAAATAGCTGAAGTGACATCTCAGCAGCATTAAGGTGTTCAGCGTAAATGAAAGTCGACTGCTCATATTCGCTTATTGTGTTGTCAGAAAGAGGTTTGTTTTGTTTCCTTTTTCATGTCAGTGCCTTTGGATTCCTGCGTGCTTCATCTCTGCACTGTCACCTGGTTGTTTGGGGGGGGGGGGGGGGGGGGGGGGGTTAGCTGATATAAATAGCTCCACTTTCTGTAGCTGTGTGTATTGTTAGTCAGTGTTGCTGTCAGAGCCTGTTTACGCCACAAACAGCCTCCTCCTAAGGTCTGCGGTCCTCATACTGTCACATGTGATTGGCCGTCTACTGCTCGATGGCCCATTCTGCCAACATGCTGCAGAGGGAGGGAGGAGTTGCAAAGCCCCAGAAGCACCAGCAGTCACTGTCATCTCTGGGCCCGGACTGTGGGTTTAGTGAATAAGCGAAGGTAAAGATTGATAGATGACATGAACAGAATGTTGTAGGGGAGATGGGGGTTGCTGACAGAATATGCTTCAGATTGGAGAGGTCCTGAGAGGGCTAGCTTGACTTCAACCACACATGACTAACTGCCCCGAAGGCAGGTAGAGAAAAGGCCCTGTCATAGTCTATTACTGTATCTCAGCTCTCGAGGCAACATTACAGCTACACAGCAAATGCATCTGCGCCTTTTGTGCTGGGCTGAGGAGAGAGAGTTGGAAGTATCTGTGCTAGTTCAACTAAAATATGAGTTGTACTGCTTGTGAAATCACATGTTCACTTGTATCCCATGAGTAATATGTGTGGCAAGTCTAAGACATCTGCATCATGAAATGCAATATAGCATAGTCACATTATCACTCTGAAGCAGTCAATAAAACCATGGCACCTAAGCTTGATGTGCGAGAGAGGGTCAGACCAATTTTAAGTCATTAACCAAAACTATTTTGTGATGCACAGCTGACATAGAAAAGCATTTTCAGAGGATTTTGTTTGTATGAGCCAATCTGCCTCATGATATGCACCCTACAATGCTTTGAGCTGCATCAGCAGCACTCAGCCAAGCTCTACCGCAACACAACCCGGCTGACAGCAGTTGAGCGTGCATCTTGCGGCAAGGTGCGTGTGTAATCCTTGTTCAGCAGCAGCATTAGTCACATTCTAATCTTTGCTGTATGAATGAAGAAGGAAGTGTTTGTGTGGTTTCCCTAATCTCTCTGCCAGAATAAGGGATCTTTAATATTCGAGGCTCTTCATTATGTAAATGCTTCACTTTTTGATCCTAGCACCATTTATTAGCAGCTACAAGCTCTAACACCATTTCCTTAATGTATTAGCAAGTACAAAAAGGCAAAAAAGACTGATAATTAAATTCTAAAACCACACATGGGCACTATTACAGGGCCAATATGCTGTCCGCCTGAGGGTGTGCCTCAGGTGTAGCACTCTATTAAAATGAAGACACCGCTGATCGTGATGCTCTGACTGACATGGGTACCAATCAGAAATGGTGGCCTTTTTGTAAATGATGGGACTGAGGGTCTTCCTGAACTGTGATCTGCCATCTTGTCAAGCACAATGAAAAGCTGGCATCAGCATGAAACACTCCGAATCAGCTGGTAGCAGCATGTGCTGCACAGCCTGGCATGAAAAGCTACTGATACTCACTTGCAGTTTGAAACCTCAAGGTTTTTCACACATTTGGACATACGAGTAAAATTAATGCCATTCTCTGAATATTTCAAATATCAGTCAGTGGTGATTCTAGACTCTGGGGGGGGGCAAAGAGGCCCCTTGAAAAGCAAAATTTAGTCTGAAAAGAGAGAAATAAGACACTGTAATGTGAGACTTACCTGCTTTTAAAATGAGGGATTTCATCTACCTGGGCTGGCTGCCCAAGTAAAGCGAGTATGTGTTGGCAGCACCTCTCTTAGGAAGACATGCTCATCATCCCACTTAGGGAGTTTTGGGGGCAGCAGTGCTCTGTATAGTGGCTTTTCAGGGAGGTTTAAGGGAGTTTATTGTTGTCATTGCAAAATGTGCTGATAAGAGGGGCCATCAGGGGTCTCTCTTTCCACTGGGTTGCTCCAATTATTTACATGGTTTTCCACTCCTTTGTGAGTGCTCCTGGCTCTGATAAATACCTTTGCGGAACTCTTCCTGAATAAACTAAAAGTACCTCAACTTTTGAGGGGCAACTGGTGATTACACTTTAACTGTATAGGAGAGTGTGATGGCAGATCAGTAAGAAGAAATTACAAACAGTGACACATTGACATTACATGTTACAAAGTCTCCTGCAGATTCCTTTATTAAGGGTGAGGATTTAAATCCTGGACAGGAATGGCTCATGCTACTAACAATGTAAACTACTGATGACTACTAAAGATGTACACAGTGAAATTACATTTAATAGCTAATGATGGAGAAAAAAAAAAAACGCTGAACAAGGATTTTTGTTCTTTAAGGTACAAATACACACATCACTTTGGTGAGCTGATGAAAATAACACAAGAAGAACATAAATCCATCCCCTGATCCAGTCTGGTTTGGAGTCTCTCTATAACTGTATTAGACAGGCACCAATCTAATTTGACCTTCAGCCCCAGTGCATGGTCTCAGATCAGTGGGTTTTCCTGAAATGGCCAACAGATAAATCTCTGTGAAACTGATTTACACCCATGGCGCAATGAGATTGAAGTGAAACTTCATAGAGTCTAAAGTGACCAGTGTATCTGTGATCATCATTATTACACCTTCCTGTATTTCTTTATCCAGATGGGTGCGTTTCACTGATCCATGAAGTGGTCATTCAAGTGTCACTCCATGAATAGGAGGCTGATCAAGCGGAGGCTGTTGTCATAGCAACTGCCAGGGGAACACAGGTAAGGGCACGGATGATTGCCTGAACTGAAGAGTGCTTGATGAGAGGTAGGGGCCACTGTACAATCATGGCTCAGTGAGTCAGGTAACATGTGACAAAAGAGAGAAAAAAAATTTGGGATGGTTTGGCAGCAATTCCCTAACGTCTAAAACTCGCTGGTGATTTGTCTGATTGACCAACCAGATCGCTTCACATTCACACCTTTTGACAGATCTATCTGAAATCTCACAGGATTTGGACGGTGGCAGTTGTACAAATGTGCAGGTCTCACCTGGTGATCAGTTGGAGTTGGAAGCTTAAGAAAATCCTGTATATACACTACATGGATCTTCACCATGGATCTTCACCATCTCTCCTCCAAAAATTTTTACAATTCTACAGTGTTAGAATATTTTTTTCCCGCTCCTCACATTAACCTTGTACAAGGTGTTCTTTGTGTGAATCATGAGGATGCTGCCTCATGTAAGATTATGGCTCTAATAGTCCTCTACAGATGCCCCATTATTGATTCTCACATAGAGCAAATAGTCAGCTTAATGTACCAAGCCAGTGAAGCAAAACTGACATCATCCAGCCGTGGCCCCTTCTCCCCAGCATGGCACTAGAGATAAATGTTCTTCTAAACAAAGAAGCTTATTTTTGAGCTGTACCCCTGGCTAATGGATTAATTGTAGTAAATAACATTTTCTTTCTTCTTTTTATTGATTTTTACAGAGTCTAGAGGTTGTACATATGACCGCACATCCACATGGCCCAAATAACACGATGTGGAGCTTTTATCTTTTCGCGCGGGGCCCTGCGTGAAGCCTTGTGTCCATGCTGTGGTGTCAGGTGTTGTCTGAGTGAAAACTACCCAACAGGCACTCAAAGTCAGAGGCAGCCCTGTGAGAAAGAAAAGATGTCCTATGATGAAATGAAAGAGCCAGACAGCTGCATTTGTCACACAGGGTGTAGGAGATTTGGAGTGTGTGGATCTTAACCTTAAATGTTATCAGCCAATTAAAAGTACAAAAGACATTTCTATTTTAGACTATCTATCTACATATCTATCAGTCTTTTCATGCATCTGTCTTCTGTATACCAGTGGTGTGTGGTAATTTTTATAAATCAGTGTCCGTTGTTGTCCTGCCTCAGTAATCTGTTTTAAACCTCAGCAAATGACTGCAGATGTTGCAGAGAAGCCTCCAGCTTGGCTAATGTAAAGTAAGAGATATATAATGTGATAGTTTAAAAGCAGAGCATAATTAAAAGATGAATATTATGTTAGGTGGTTAAAGCCCCTACAAGGGACTTTTAACTGGACATGCAAAAGTCTCTGGTTTCTGCTGATGTCTCTGTGTGACCTACAACAGCAAATGAAGCCATCGGTGGGAAAATGAGCTATTTCTAAATAGTGTAACTCTTTACCCTCGGGAGGCAGTGGACGGGTTGGTCCACCGGACGATGAAACGATGTACGGCACTCAGACCGGAGGAGACAGCACTTTTGCTATGCTATCACATTGCTATAAATTAGAATTGAGTTGTTGCTACGCTAGTGAGTAAAAACCCAGCTCAATTTCAGCGTTATATTTTCGTCATGGCTGATACTGGGACAGGATCCACAAAGAGAATCCTACCACTTTTGTCCACAGGGGTCGCTTCACAAGCCCTTTTCAAAAGGACACACCCTTGAAAATTCATTAACGAATGACAGTTAAGCAAGCTTCCAGGAACAATAGCCTACTGCTATCACTAGAGGGCAGTAAATGACAACATCAATATCAAACACAAACATCCATTACAGTATAGGATGGTGTTCTAAGGAGAGATATAAGTAGATATAACTTCCACTTTGGTGTCATGGTAATTGATCGATTGTCTAATTTTACCTTTCACTTTTGTTACACAGCTTGCCTTGGTAGTCTTGACAGCACATGACTGCTCTCTCTCTCAAATTGAATCGAAGGCAACTGGACTTGTATTTGTCTGGAAAGACGTTTTGCCTCTTATCCAAGCGGCTTCATCAGTTCCTACGCATCGGTCTTTCTAGTCCAGACTAGTGCGGACTAGAAACGTTTTCCCAGACAAATACAAGTCCAGTTGCCTTCGATTCAATTTGAGAGAGAGAGAACAATGACCTGGATGAATGAGAACATTCACAGACACATGACTGCTGTATTAACTGCATGTTAACAATCAGGTACATGTGTGGCAGGTACAACCAGACCAGACTCCTGTTCCCCACTGACCTTTATGGACAATTTTAGAAGCTGTGTGAAATCATCATGTATTTTCTCTGCTCTCAGTCAGTGTCTGCAATCTTCTTTTAGTACACATACATAGCTCTGAAAAAACTATCACAACCCTGACTATACCCATAGTGTACATCTTCAAGAAAACTCCTCAAGTCTTGCCTGACCCATAACAGAGAACAGGGTTGTTGTTTACAAGAAATTAGCAAACTGGAGAAAGTAGAGGAGTAAAAATTCATCCTGCACATTGTTTGGTTTGCCTTGAGTGATGTTCTTTGCCCTCATGTACGTGTACACAAACATTTCCACCCATTGCTGCTAAACCAGTAAAGCAGAGAATCTAATTATAGGTCCCTATACTGGGAGGTTTTTCCATTAAACTATTGGCAATACCATCATCCAATTAGTACTTGCTTCTAATTATTATTTTTGCACCACAAATACCCTAACCCATTTCCATGTAAACAAATGGGGCATGCATGAATAGATTTCATCACCGCTCAAGAGTTGCTGATCATTTAAGTAATATAAATATTAACATCAGAGTTTCTATTTTAGGCGCAAACAAGTAGATGCCAAGTGCACACAATGATAAATACACACATCCTGAAGTGGTCATGCATATGCATGTCATCCCGCTGGGCATTCATTACTAGTCCTGCTAGAATATGCTATATATTTATACATGAGAGATGTACAAAGACATGTACATCTCCTATGTTCATACTGTATGTCCACGTGTGTGCAGGCCAAATGATAACATCCCAGATCTGCTACATCTGGGTTTTAAAACATGTTGAAATACTGCATACCAAATCAGCCAAAACTGATTTATTTGTGAGTTTCTAATGATAAATTAAATAGCCTTGTAATTGGTATTTCTCTATTTTGAAAATACTGAATTGCTTTCAGGCAAACATGATGTTTTAACAAACTGAACACGGTTCATTCTCTCATTCACTAGTTCCATTTCACAAAATTCTAACAGCTCCCATAGCCTTGACGACCCTA
The DNA here is from genome assembly GCA_021432705.1 of Caranx ignobilis. Lineage (NCBI taxonomy): Eukaryota > Metazoa > Chordata > Actinopteri > Carangiformes > Carangidae > Caranx > Caranx ignobilis. The sequence continues at coordinate 11,233,515 of MU270012.1, forward strand.
CACTGCAGAGCAGCACCCAGAAATTCCCATGTACTCCATCAGTCAGTTAGTGTGAGCCTTGCATTTCCAATATTACTGGACATGCAGTGTACATGGCTGCTGTGACTCACGTCCTTACTTTCTGATTGGGCAGTGGTGGATCAACATGAACGTAGACACTTGCTGTGTCTGAAATCACTCACTACTCACTATATAGTGGGCTATGTAGTGAGTACGTGTAGTGGTGTCCAAATGTTTAGTGTGAATTGATATTCCCTAGATAGTTGACTCATTGTATCCCAAAATTCACTGTGAATTGGAATGGTTATGTACTGACCTGTTGTCTCTAACATATTGTACTCCTGTCTGTTGTCTGCTGCTTGTTGTCTTGGCTGTTGTTGGTGTTGGTGGTGGGTTTTTTATGTTTAGGAACTGCTTGAACTGAATTGCCCCTTTTGGGACTAATAAAGTTGTCTGAATCTGAGAATCTGAATATATCCCATAATACATTGCGGTCACGCAACACTGTCATGATCACGGTTGTCGTTGATCTGGAACGTTTTAATTATGCAACGTAATAACGTAATTAACTGCTCGGCGGAGGAGTGTCCGAAAATGTTTTCATTTTACCAGTGAGCTCACTATATAGTCCTCTATATAGAATTCCTTATGTAATGAGTAGAGAGTAGTGAATGAGTGAGTGATTTCGGACACAACCACTGTCTCCTTCTCTGATGAATTAATAGCAGTGCACAGATTGTACTTTATGTATCCCATTGGGTCATGAAGTCTGGAGCTTGTTTGTCAACCGACTTGTTACCAGATGTGACAGTGCGACTAGTAGTTTTCATTGGTTTGTGTGTATGTGTGTTTGCATGTGCGTAGGGCAGCCTTTATACATGTGGAATCCAAAGCTGCTTGGTTGTTCAAAATGGTTGGTTGAAGGTATTGAACACAGGTATTTTAACACTGAGAGAGCATCACATCTGGGAACAATACAGTCATGAAACTTCACTATATTACATCAAAAAGCCCAAAAGAAGTGATGACTACTGAGTCATGGAGTGATATGTCAAGATGTGTGATATGTGTAAATCTTTTTTTTTCTCAGTGATTCTCTATTGCTTTCTCTTTTTTTAGCCAAGAAATATGTTGCAACTTTTTGGCCTCATTTCTCGCTTCATGCTAGGCGGACAGTCAACAAGAAACAATACTGAAAAATTGTCTCTTTTGGCAGCATCAGAATAAATATTTCAGCAACGATCCATGGTGCTGATGCAAGCAGATGAATTCAACTGGACATTTTCAGCATGGACTACCGCAGTCAGCTGTGATAGGCCGGCTTTTGTTGACGCTCGTCTTTTGAAATCGCTGACCTTCATTCACTTTCACAGTAGCTGTCGAATATTTTTCATCCTACGTTTGTGTCCTGGCATCCCCGTGATGGAAGAAAGTGTTTCTTCCATCGTGGGGATGCTGTAGCAGTTTAAAAGGATTTAGTGTGTGGTGATACATTTATTGCCAACAGGACGGAAAATAAACAGTGTCTGTCTGTTGTAACGTGACATCATGAGATAGCATATAAATAGCACGCCATGTTTCAGGACATTTCTCATGTCATGTCTATCCATATTAAGCTAGTCTCATTTAACATCATCTACTCCCGCGTGTCATTTACTACCCTTTTAATTAAGGTTAGAGGTTAGTCATTAGAGAAATTATGTGTCATGAAATTATAGCACATGGAAAGCACGAAATGCACAGTGATAACACACAAAATGACTTAAGTAACGTAGTGAGTTATTCATTATGCCATCTGGTCGCAGCAGCCCTCTCTGTTTACCTTTTTCTGTGTGAGATGGAAGTGTACAGTGTACAGGCCTGTGTGTTTGACACTCTGAATGGGCCTTTGTTAGATTATTGCCGGGCCTCACAAAGGCTGTGCTCAGATCAGCAGGGTAGACTCCAACCACCTACTTGCCTTTCAAACACCATTGTGTGACACCTGCGAACCTTGGGTGAGTCTCTCCTGAATGGTGGTGGGCTGAGGTGTCACTCTAGCCTGTTTTCATCCTGAGGAACTTTGGCTGACCTCCAACCATTTCTCCGTGTGGATGTTGTGCACGCTCGGTTGGAAATGTTAGGGATGATGGGAGCATACTGCTGGTTCAAGGGAATATGGTAGTCTCATTGGTTCACTTACCTTCACTGTGCTGTAGCAGAAAGTGCTTCAGCCTGCACAGCTTGACAGAGAACCAGAGCCACGCTCACAGATCCCAGTGTGTTAGATTTCTCCTATAGATGTTTCAAGTTGCGATGCTGCACTTCAGAAACTGCCTTCATTTTTTCAACCACTCATTAACCCTTTCATCCTTCTACCTGCTCTCTTCGCATGTCTTTCTATCTGGAAAGCTTTTGCCAATACTGTAATATTATAGTTCAATAATTCTTTTGGAGATATCATGTTTGGAATTTATATTTACAGTATGCACACTATGCAAAATATGTAGTTTTATTTGTAAAAATCTTTAATTATAGCAGTGTGTGTGAACTGTAGTACTATTGTGAGAGAAGAGAGAGGAAGAAAAGAGAGAAACAAGAATGTCCATTTGTAGGAGTGCAAGTAGCATTAGATCTCAGGCTACCTGAGTATTCATCTGTTTTCATCTATAAGCCCAGTTTAATGAAAGTGGTAGTAATCCTGTAGTTAGGCTCGGAGCCAATGCATCCCGATTGGCCTTTTTCTCTCCAGGCAAACCCAGAGGTGTCAGACTTCATCCGCTCCCGTCCTGCCGGAGGGGATATCACCGAGTCTGATAAATGATGAATTCCTAAAGGATCGCCTCCAGTCAGTCAGCAGACAGAAAATAGCTCACAGCTCACATGACGAATGTTACCCTACCCACACACTATGTTTGACCCCAGGAAAGATGGACAGCCTGCCTTGTTGTTATTTTTCCTCTATCCTTTTTAAACAACATGCTCAGCTGTCAGTAATGTTAACAATTACCATGTCCACCTACCAAATGGGTACATTTTCAGCAGGCGGATTTAATTCCTTTAACATACGCGTGAATTGATTGTTAGCTTCAGAATCGTTAATTAAAACATGGGACATTTCCTGGCAAGCTGCACATTGATGGAGAGCGGATCATTAGTGGCCCTTTGGGTCCTTTTAATATACTCTTCCGACAGTGGGCAATTCAGCAGTGACTTGAGTGGGAGGAACCAACCCACATATCAACCTTGTTGACCTGTAATTTGCTGTGGATAGGATATCAGCTGCTCTAAAATAAGGAGACACCCACTGGTGTTTCCCAACTATTACTCTTACACTAGCTGATTGGAGTGGCAGTGGGATTAGGAGAGAAGACTTCATCTTAGAGCTCAATGTGTATTAAAATTACAATGTACGTATATGCATACTATTTAAAATACCCTAACACTAACACTTAACTGGTAATGCTGATCTTTTGTTATATTGCTGTATTCTCAATTTAAAAACTAACATGAACTATAAGCACACTACAGTACATACAACCTTGACAAAGCATGAATTAAAGATCCTCATTACCATGCATTTACTATGGTCTGTATTTCATTATCTGCCTGCATTTCTGGAATAAGTTCTGTTGATCTGTAATGACTGGCAAGCCAGTCTGAGGGTTATGTTAGTTCAATAGCAATGATCACCAATCCTGAAATCAATTGTGTTCTTATTTTCCCACTTGTAAGTATTGGCACTTTGATAGATCTCATAACTTCAGGGTATTGCATGTAATTAAAAGGACTGAAAAGGATCCTTCAGGTGACAAGGCTTTGCATTTCAAATTACCTCATTTTCAGAACCTCATGTGCCGGTGCAAACAGCGATAGAAAAAAAAATCTACAGCAACACAAACCTCACTATGAACACATCTTACCAAGACTGGTAAGATGTCACATGAATGAATGTCCCTGCACATAACACACTGTAAAAGGCTTGTGACCTTTATGAGAAGGAAGTGCTCACACTCCATTGAGTATGAACTCAGACTGATGGAGAAAGGACATGCTTTCTGAGAGCACTATTTTTGGACCAGAAAAAATGAAAAGCTATGAATCAATAGGTTGCCTGTTCTTCAAGGGGTACATCTATGGGGCAAACATTTGGTGGTGGCAGTTCCCCTGTGGCCCCTGAACCCAAGGAACAGTGAGACATAATGTCACAAATCAAACGAAGCTCTCGATTGCATCTTCAACCACCATTGATTTCCTGGGTCTGTGGACGACCACCGTTCAATCTCTGGCCTGTGATTAAATACCGACTGCATGTGTGACAAAGTAGTGGAGGTTATCTCTTGATCACCATCGATACCACTGGGAATCCAAAGCTGATTTTTTAAGTGGTTAGTTCACTGAGCGGCTTCTTATTAATGAAGCAACCCCTGACATGTGGGGGGCTTCCACTAATCTTGATACAATTACAATCAGAAGCAAAAAGATTGAATTGAAGCCCCGCAGTGTGCTACATTATGCTTCAAGAAAAACGAGGTTGAAACCACTGTTGCAGATTAAAGTTTAAACCACTGCCCCCTGATCAAGACAGCACTCTAAGATTCCTCAAGCGTAATGAATCAGGAATCAAGACAAAACTTAACCTTTTATGGCGGAGAAGATGTAAAAAAAAAAAAAAAAAAAAACGGTTCTGAGAAGGCATTTCTCTGCTCAACTGATTTCTGTAAAGCTGGTTTCGATCTACGGCTTTGAAACATTCACAGGCAAAGTCAACACAGCAGGTCACCTGGGCTTTTGGTCCTTTCTGTCCTAAACAAAAGAGCCATTGTGTCCTTTAAAGTCAAATTAAAGCCCAGTTGAAAGTATTATGAAACATTAGAGAATGGCTCCTGTAGATAATAGTGTTTGTTCCTACCATCGTCAAATGGCCATGACAGACGCCTCTGAAACCAGAATTTGTGGCCATGGTAGTGGACACCAAACACCACAAGGATTAAAAAGCTACTGCCTTTTGAAACCAGGGTAGAACACATATGGATCAACCCTTCCAAGAAAAGAAGAGGCTTGTGCCATTTAGCATTTTAGCTGGGCTGGTGTCCAGTATTATCTGGTAACTTGCTGAACACCCAAATAAAATGTGCAGTAAGGAGTTTTTCCCTTCAAGGAGGATGTAAACGGATGGGGTGCTCTGCTAGAGTGGATTTGGGGGAGCCAGCCGAGGCTGACTAATCAGAGGGTGCTTGGGAGAGCATTAAGACAGACGTGTGGAGGGGAAATGTGACACCTGGAAATTACACAATGTAATGGAATCAGCCAAGTGGTAAATGTAGCTTTTAAATAGGTTTTGTGTTCCCCATTAACTTCCCAGACACTGATTGGTCCTGACAGCAAGGGAAAGTGACGGTCAGCATGTTGCCCCCTCCCTCCAGTACTGCCTCTACTGCATGTGTGTGCACTTGCACACACCCGCACACCAGAACACACAGACACAGTGCACACACACGCACTGCACACATTGGGACACAAAGTTCTTTTAGTTAGAGGGGTGTCTGGAGCCAAATAGAAGTCCAGCTGAGCTGGACACAGGTGATCACAACACAGTGGCTTTATTCAACCACATATTTTTGTAGCTACAGGGAAAAAAAAATATTATAGTACTATTCTAAATCTCTATTAGTCTTATTACATTACTGTACATATAATTATTTGTGTTTTTGAGCTCCTGCATGTTTTGCTTCAGCTCTGTTTACATATTCAAATCCTGAGGCAAAGGAATAATGTTCTTGTGAGAGCAGCTATCTATCAGTATTGCTTTAATTAGGCTTCTAACCCCAAAGGTTAGAAACCTAATTACACACATTTGACACATATTAGACATGAGTCCAGCCCAAGCTTCTCTACGAAAAAAACATCTGGGAACATTCAAGGCCACAATAAAATATGTTAATTTGCATAATGTGACAAACAGTTTAAACAGTTAAATAGTTTTGGACTGATTGTATCAACATCAAATTTTGTATCCAACAGTGGTATCAAAAATCATGGAATTTCAAGGATATTGGAGTTGACAAACAAACCCCTGGTATCCTATCCCCAGTATAATGATGGATCTAGCTCGAGTTAACTGTCTGTCTTTTAAAGTGACAGCAAATGTCCAGACTGTGAGACTGCACAGTAATGGGCAGTCAACTAACCTCAGCGCTCTGCACGTGACTCGAATCTCATAAACTCACCTAATCAGTCAATGCAGACAGGCAGTGAAACTCAGCAGGTAATACACCATGTAACACATTAACATACACTATACTTGCATATTTATCCAAGTTAATGTTTATGCTTTGCTGCCAAAAATATGAGTGGGGGTAGTGAGTGCTGTTTGCCTTGCCTTTGCTCACAGCTCTTGCATGTTCACCAACATGTGGGAGTAGGAACTGGCTCAAGGGGGCCCACACAGTGCCATGAAGCTCATGAGCCGCAGCCTTCACACAAACCCTGCAGTCCTTTCAATGCAAATGAGAAAGGAAAGGGCTTAGTTGGGTATGTTCAGTGTCTGCCTCCGTGCTTTTGCATTTCAAATGAATAAATGATAAAAGCCCACTTTTTAGTCAGTTGGTGACTGTCCTCTCTCACTCTTTCTCCCTTTTCATTTAGTGAGCAGGCTCACTCTCTTCACCCCTCATCCCATCCTCCCTGTCATTCTGGGTTTACTGTGACTTCCCCTTGACTGCATGATTATTTTTATGAATCTGCAGTCGCTTATGCATAATATCTAAAGCTCACATTATCCGGCTAATTTGACTGGTTGTCGAAACCGTTAATCTGGAAATTAACTGCATTTATTTGAGAGTCCCTGAGGATCGGAACTGGCCACCAAAGAAAAAGAAAAAGAAAAAAAAAAAACACACACTAAAACACGTAAAGTAGATTCTCACTGAAGCTTACAACTGTCTGTTCAGTGGAGCCATTTCTTGGCTTTTGAATCCGCTGTCATCGGCAGGAGCCATCCTCTCTACCACTGGTTCCACCTCTGCTCTTTAGCCTTATCAGCCTGTGGTGAATGCTATGGTTGGGGTGCACTGAAATAAGGACCCATTACTACTTCTCTCTGTGAAGAACACTGCATGGCCTGTAACACCAGAAGAGTAGGAGGGCATGATTGAAGCAATGGGACGCACGGGTGGAAAAGAGTACATTGAAGTCAAACACCAATTAGTGTAGGCACTGAACTCTGGACAATCCGAGAGCGAGAGAAATACTTTTAAAAAGTATGACAAATTCTAATTTAGGAGTTTTACATCAGCTTTGTTGAATTTATGAATATTTGCATAATGAGCGATGTACAATACATGACAGTGCTAATCCCAGTAACATGTTGCTACTTTGACATGAGGGATTTGGTTTGTTCACATCTGGGAGCCTCAGTATGGTCAGTGGAGGGACTGGCCATACTGAGCTTGGCACAAGGTGGAGAAATGCAAATGACTAAAACTGTAATAATGAAATGTTGTGTCTTCTCAGCTGACTTTACAGCTCTATTCCATCGATATACACAAAAATATCTGCCAGTGGTTTACAATCTAATGTCATGAAGTTATAATTACATTCCTTTGTGTGGCTTTCAATATGAAGTGAAGGATACAGCAAGTGTTACTAATTAATGTTAATTCTATCAGTAAGATAATATCAAACTTTATGTCTGTGCGCTCGCTACATACCTCCACTACACACTGGTGAGCCTAAACTCATGTACCACCAGGTATTGTTCATTGGTCGAGGGTGTGTGAATTATGCAGCTTGGCTGAGAGGACAGAACATCCTGAGTGCTGCCTGCAGCCATCAGTCCTAATATTTAAGCTAGGCACAACACATTCACTACATACATCTATTCTTTCTTTCCCTTTTTTAAAAAATATATACAGAAAATGCAAAGTAACGAAACAAGTAGTCAAACTAATTCCTTTCTGCTATTGTGTAATTAGTAAAGGACTTACTGTACTGAAGTCTGTCATGAGTTTGGTAAGATCTGCTTACCAAACTCATGGTGTTGAAAGATGTGAATATGCTAGGGGCCACATACAGCCTCGGGCAAAGACACAACAACTGTTGCATATTGCATTCTGTCTCAGTATAGTTGTAGGTTAATGTGGTCAACCTCAATAAGACCACGAGATTTTATCCAATGCCAAACCTCAATAGGATTTAAAAAAAAAAAAAAAAAAAACAGCAGTAAGACCAACTGGAACACAGAATGCCAAATAAGAACATTTCTATTTTATTTCCAGCTGAACACTTGGGCCTTGTATGAAGGTGACACTGAAAAGAATCTTTATCACTGTGAATCCTAGATGATACTTTATTTACAGACAATTCAGCCTCCTCATTGAAGAGTTACAGCATGACATTCCTCTCTGTATCATTGCCTATTCTCTCAGCCCAAGATGCTCAGTATAACATTGCCACTTGATGGTTTTGTGCATTTTTAGTGAAACAGAAACACATGATATATTCAGATATTCCAGAAATATTGAGACTTACTGAGAAAAAAATACACTAAAAATAAATGAGAGAAAACTTTTCAGTGATATTTTTTTTAATACAAAGAGAACAGCTTATAAACTTAGCACTCTAAAATGCATATAAGACTCAAGGATTGAATTTTTTTTTCATTACTGATGTCAACATGAGAATGAATACTGTAAGAATTCTAAAATACTTTTAACACAGATGATGATGAAATTAAAACTTAATTTTTTTTTCCCAACACAAGACATTTAATTTTGGTTGCAGACGGGTTTGCAAGCAGAAGAATCTGGGACAAATTCATTCATTATTAATCCAACTTTTATTTCCACACTTTCTCATTTGATTATCTGCTGTCTGAAATGGCAACGCTCATTTGCCTTCATATATGAATAATTCAGAATTTACACTGGTGTACAGACACAGATACTTTAACACTCACGGTGATGTTACGGCAATGCTTTTGTTTTCTTGTTGCGTTCAGCGAGAGACCACAAACTGATTTCCTGTCTCGATCACTGTGTGTTCTTATTGGAAACCAATAAGGGATGTTGAATTAATGATTGAAACATATTAAACCACTATGAACATGTAGGGATGTGCTGCTGCTTTGCCTTGTTTTCTTGTTTTTCGGCACCTGACAGTTTTCTCACTGTGACCATTTTTAAAGACAGAGGCAGCAGCAACAACATCTACACCCTTTCAAAACTCAAACTTTGTACTGAATCCATGGCTCCAAATGTAGCAGCACGTGTTTTCTGCTCTCACAATGCTATGTGAGTAGAAATTCTATTAGGCTCAACATTTACCACATTTAATCTTTAATGAGGCTGGTTCTAATTTTATCACATCTCCCTTTTTTCGAAGCATCAGTCAGAATCGTCCACGCCTTGTGAGAAATCTGAGGCCATGATGCGAGACGGGTCTTATCAGGGAAGACAGATGGGATTGTCGATAGTTGACAGACATGCTGATAACGGATTTTGGTTTTATCTCCAATCACTTCATAGGCTGGAAAGCCTGACAGCCTGCATCTTCAAAGCGACAAAAGGCCAGAAACACACCATGCTCTGACAGATGGAGAGGCTGTGTTTTTAATAACCTCAGTGCCACCGCGGCCCGGCAGTGATGCCAGACACAGGGGTGCCAGCGCAGGAAACCACGCTGCCGTGCCCTCTTGGCTCTCACATCTGTAAGGCTGCAAAGATGATAAGATCTTCTCTGCGTTACAAAAATGTTAATGTGATAGAAGGGGCTCTTGTGTTCTGGAATTTGCTCTTTCAGTTTGCTTTGAGATGTTAATTTCACCGTTCCATGTGGTCAGATTTAAATGTGGCAACCAGATGCTGGCTCACAACTTTGTGTCCCGCTGCTTCTTATTTTGAACTCTATTAAGTTCACAGCTCCTCAAGGCTATACACTGAGATTCAGGTAGTTTGGAAAGCTTGTGTATTTGTTTGTTATTCACTCGCATGCTGCAGCCCCCCCCCCACCCCCCACCCCACTGAGTAAACTCATTCAATGTCAGGTCAAAGCCATTTATCTTGAGTAGAAGAGCTCAGTTCATGTGACGTCCCTGCAGCTGGACTGACACCTCAGAAGCTTCAGCAGAGCAGCTTTAACTGTCTCTGTGACAGTAGCTGTAAGAGCCACAGCTGACCGCGGAGGGTTAATGTGAACTGATCTTAGCCTCTCAACAGTGTGCTGAATGCTGATGTCAACAGTCATGCTCAGTTTTCATTAGTATTATGAATCACTGCCTCTGCTCATCTTACTGTCGCTCTAATGACTCATTGATGTGGAGGTTAGCATAGCTAATCAAACCCACCCCACCTCCAACCCCACAGACCCAGCCCCAAACAACTCCTGCAAGCTTCTAGTGCTGCGATCAAAATCCAGCAAAGAAAATGTAATCCAACAAGATATTCAGACCCTGCAGAGAAAAGAACTGACGATTGACTGGCCATTGATAAATAATGTACCACTCCGTGGTGCAATTTGACGAGAATTGCGGAGCTGCACTGTTTAAAAGTGTTGATAAAATCTACATACACATAGGCATGGGTGATTATTTACCCACTGGCACTGAGCTATGCATTTGGTAACAAAGACATAAGCACACAAACAGTTCACCCCAAGGTGATAACAACATGTCCAAATATTATCTGTGTGCTAAAATGCTTTTCTTTTTCATTGCAAGCTACGTTTACCAAATAAACACATATTTAAAGCTTGGGGTACAAAAATATTTAATATATACATGAGTTCTTATCCCATTCTACCAGTCCACATATTTTCATAATGTAAAATAGTGATACTGTATGTCCTTCATAAATACAATATATAGTAGAGAATTACTGTGTTATACAATAAAGAGCTTATTTATTTCTTAGATAACATTCACACTGGCACAAGTAAAAAGGCTGACTGGCCTTCACATTCTTGCTGGTGTGTGCAATCCAGTTGTTGTCCAACAAATGCAGGTTGCTGGTGTTACATATAAATGACCCACATACATCTCCTGCTGAAGCGTCTCTATGAAAAGACACATGAGCAGGCAGGAGACTCAAACTCAACAGTGTTGAAAAGTGGATGAACCTGAATGATCTGACTCACTGAAGGGAAAAAACAAAACAAAACAAGAGCCTACAGACATGCTAACGGCTCAGTGAGGCCGTATTTATGGATTTAGCAATGCTTTAAGCTAAACTCTAAAATCAGCATAATCATAAGGCTAATGCTAACAGTCTAATGTTAAGCAGGTTTAGCGAGTGCACCATCTTAGCTTTGGTGTATTAGTATGCTAACATGTGACCTCATGATAATGCTGAGTGGAGAAAGTGAAAGACTGAAACAAAACAAAACAAAACAAAGACTTTACGAATCCTGAAGCACAGATGTACATAATCTATCACACCTTAAGGTGGCATCAGAAGAAATAAAGTCAAGGATCACTAAAGTTGTTCCACTTGATCCTCTTATGACCATGAATGTCTGTGAAGTTTTACAGAACCACTTCTGATCACTCTTGAGATATTTCCGTCTGGATCAAAGTGGCAGACAATAACTGTCACTTCCTCCACTGCAGTGGAGGAAGTGACAAATGTGTTAGCTCTATTGTTTTGTCTGAGTCACCTCCAACTAAAACGTAGAGTACAACCATAGTACAACCTGCCCCTAAAAATAACAGCAGACTGTTGACAAGCAGTGGGGAACCTCAGGCTCAATCTATGCACATCTGTCAGGCAGGTCTGAGCAAAAGCATGCTGCATTATTAACGATGTGCAGCTTAGGGAGAAGCTGGAGGCCAAGCCTAGGGATGACATCTATCAAAGAGCAGCACATCTTTTCTCAGCTGGGCTACTTCAGTCCAGAGGGGTGTGATGGGAAGAAAAGTGGGTTTGAGGGGGCCCTCTGGATTGACCTTCAATTTCTTTAACCTTTATTTATCGCCCATTCTTCCTGCTAATTTTCTTACATTACTGGCTTTTCTTGCTGCGCAGTTATACGCAGCTTTGTCAGACAACACACTTGAGGCTATTTTAGAACTCATTAGTTTAATTGGCAATAAACTGCAATTATTTTGCAGCTGCAAACTGCATTTCGAAGCTACTACAAACACTACTGGACTAGCAAATGAAAAGACTGCCAGCACCAGCTTCCCTGGATTTCTGCCCCTCCGTCTCGCACGGCTGTATGGAGAGATAATAATTACTGCTGAGGGGGTAGGCCAGTTCATCTTAAAGGTTCCCCTGCTCCAAAGGAGTCAATTTCTTCTCCCCTGCTTTAACAATAATACATTTGTGGGCTTCTCTGTGGCTTTCCATGACTAAATAAAAAAAGATTAATAAATAATAAGCTCAATTGAAGGCACTTGGTCAACATTCATGCTCCAGCTTCTTCTCTCTTACACAGAAACCTCTCTATTCCCTGCTCACATGCATTATTTATACATTTAGGAATGCAAGTGTGTGGTTGGAAACCTTGCTGATGATAGGGGACCGTGTGCAAAACTAACTTTACAGTAAGAAGTCTGAAAACACTCTGTTTTGTTTTTAGTGTTTATACACCTCACCACATATTACTACTTGAAATTCAATGAGAAGCTAAAGTACTGGGTAAAGCATATTGTATACTGTATACTGCATGGCAGTATCCGGTATAGTAGCCCTGCATCATGTTTACTGATTTGAAATAAAGGCACACAGCTGTGGGACTGCACCAACAGAACAGCAGAAAATTGCAGAATATTTTCTCAATGAAAAACGAAGGTTGAAGGGGACAATCATATTAGTGAAAGAGGCAGACTAACTAAAGGATCAAAGCTCATTTGAGACCAGTTAATGGCCACCCTACCCAACTGGATAAGGTAACACAAAGAGAGACAAGGTCTGGTTCAAGACCAGTGTGTCGAAGGTTGCACAATTAACCTCTGCAAATGATTGTTTACTACAGAGGGATGAAGAGGTGTGTGAGTGTGTGTGCATTTTTCTCTGCATTTTTCCCCCATGTGTACATGTGCGCATGTGTATGTGTGAGTATCTCTCAGGCAATGAGACCTTGGACAGGAGAGTAATTGATTCAGAGAATCCTCAAATCAATTCTTGGACAGCTGGGGCCGAGGAGATTAGAAGTGAAGCACAGGCGGCCTGGAGTACAGTCAGACAGGTCCCAGAGCAAACAGTAATCTCAGGATTATAGACCTGGGGGAGATGTACCTGTTTTCTCTCATTTCGTTCTCTCTTGCTCTCCCAGCAGTGACAGTCTATATTCACTACTAACCACTTTCCCCTCAAAATGCTGCACTCCCCTCTTCCATCTGTAGAACTTGACAATAAAAAGGTGACTAAAAGCTCTTGCTGAAAATCGAGGTAAGATTTCAATGTGAGTGCATGAAAGAAAAGCAATCTGAGTGGATGTGCAGTAGACTGACTGATATACGCTGGTGGATGACTTTTGACCTTTTTATTTGCTGCCTTTTATTTAAATAAAGCTCATTGTAGTAGCCAAGTCAGAGGGCAGTGGAGATTATTTGGTCTTGTAGCTCAAAGGAACCACTTAACCTAATGAAGTAAATAAGGTAATGTGTTCAAAGGTCATTTGTATAATTGTTTTGGTCGGACTGAATGCAGATGAATATTGCAGACCTTTGTCCCATGGCTGGAATATATCTCATTGCCCTTTTCAATTGATTCAATTAAATCACAAGAGTAAATCTGTCAGCTTAATGGTGGAAAAATTGGCTTTACAAGGAGGTAAGGAGGAGTAATTTTAAAAAGAGCTCAGGAACAGACAGCACCACAGGCTGCAGTTGACACAGAATAAACCCTCATGACTTGCTCTATGTGTCATATTTGCAGTTTGACTTCTGAGTGCTTTTTAACTCTGCCTCTGAGCACCCATGAAAAATAGAGTATATAAAACCCCTAATTAACCAAAGCTCGGGAGGTCCACTGAATGCATCTTTGCATTCATAAAATATGTCTCAGTATGAGAAGCAATGATGGGCCAAATCCCTTACGCTATCTCCAGTATTTTCCAAAACTACAACAGTTTCCTCTGGGGATCTTAATGAACAATGGAGCAGCAGAACAGAGGGTAGTGGGGCAGTGCATGCTCACCAGTCACTCGGTCAAGAAACTCTCGAGGGATGCTTTTCTCTCTCATTAATATTCAGGGAAACCCACACTGACTAAAAGTATTCAAAACTTTATATATTAAATTCTAGCTTCATACGTCCCACAAATGAGATGTGAATACACCTTGACAATGACTCGCATCCTCACTATTTTAATAGGCTGTAGGGCAACTGTTTATTTCCATGAAATAATAGCAGCTCTGGAATAAACAGATAACATGTTTGCAAAGAATAACAACAGAATGCATACCAATACAACTGAGATGACACTACCAAATGAGCGGTTACCATAATGCTCTATAGTCTTTTGGGACAAATGAGTCACTCATGCCTGATTTATCAGTCTGTTCATCAAAATACCGCATGTTCCATTTGGCAGCACAACACTGAAAACAGCTCTTATTTTGATTCATTCGGCATGCAGTCTATGAGGCCGCCATTGTCAATAAGAGTCTGTCCTTAATGGTTTGCCTGTTTAAATAAAGGATGAAGAAAAAGAAGCTCAGCTCTGAGTTAGAATAGTTATAAGTGATAATCAGAAGCTAAAAGCATCCTTTAGATGACTACGTTAGTTGATCAAGAGATCAACCTCAGATTTTTTAATCGAAGGAATGGCTGCCATTCTCTGTGGCTCAATAAATTTGGGGGGGCTGACCATTGATAGGACAAAAAAGGCTATTTGAAGCTTTCACCTTGGCCTCAATTAGCAGGAAAAACGATCTAATTATCATAAGTGGGAGGCCTAATCTGCATAAATCTGAAAATGCCATTTCTTTGAGAAATTTGAGCTGAGACCTGGAGGTCCTCTCTTCACAGTGGCTTCTGTGAAAAGCTCAAATTGAAAATGTTCTGTTTGAGGAGATTAGAAGAGGAACAATGGCTGGAGGATGGATATCTCAGTCAGCATATTCCTGCTGGATGGAGTTCAAATGAAGGCCCATAACAGGATGAGACTTCTGTCAGCTGTGTGGTCACATTGATGAGAACAGTGTCTCCCACAACACTCTGTCAAGGGCTTGACAGCCTCTTAAAGTGATTACTGGCTGATTAACTTTACAGTAATCACAAGATGATTCCTGACACTGAAGTGATGGTTGCGGCACAGTTCGGGTCCTTTAGCAGAAGCATCGTTCCTGGCCAGTGAGTGAGATCAGGCTTGGTTAGATGCGAGAACTTTTGACTGTGTTTAGCCCAGGCAGAAACATGAATTCATCTTACATCAAAGCACCATCTTGATGCACTTTGCTGCCTGTCTGACAATCTAACATCAGAGCTGAACTACTGATGCTGGCTAAATTACTTTTGATATCTACCTAACTCACTCCCACTACACATCTGCACTCTGGACTCTATCGACACCTTCAAGTCCCACCTCAAAACACACCTTTTTAAAATTTCCTGCTCCCTATAACACTCTGTCCCCCAACTGTTTTATCCTCCTTACCTATCTATTTAGCCACATTGTATTTTCTTAATATGTAATATGTATTTCCTGTGCTATAGTATTTTATGTCTACTTTTGCTGTTGTTGTTTTTATTTGTATGGTGACCTTGGGTGTTGAGAAAGGCACCTACTAAGTTCCTGGGAACTGGTACCGGTATGCAATGTCCCTGTTCTCGATACTTTTTTGTGTGTATGTGTGGTAATTAAAGTTATTTTCTTTATAAAAAAATTAGACAAAACTTTAGTATTTTGATTATTTATTGTTATGGTTCAGTGTAACCAAGCAAAGCCAGCATTATGAGGGGTCTTCCTTAACGGCAACATATGGGATCTCTGTTTAGTGTGCATGGGGAGGAGGGGCCGAAGCAGCCTGACTCGCTAGCATTAATTCTCAGCCTGAACCTGGCCAATTCAGTACTCATCCCTAACCCCGCGCAACCAGGAATCTGCCCACGTTGGTCAGAGCAGTGCTTTGAGCTACAGACTAAGTGACATCACCATCCCTAGAGCCACATACCTACTCTTTTTTAACTCTCACCTTTCTACTCTAACAAACAGGCAACGGTGAACTACATTTCACAGCACTCACAGCTTTGCACCATATGTAAATCTTAATGCCGTTCATTCGACAGAAATGGTAAAATCTCACTAAGCTGCATTATGACGACTGCCAGGAGTTTTCCACACCATAAAATGGGGAATCAAGGGATGATGGCGCAGCTGTAGAATCTGAGAGGGGCATTTGCTTTGATTTTTCCAGAAATCAGATTTAGAGGAGGAGAGGCAGCAGGGTGGATGAGCGGATTCTGGTTGTAATGCACCACTGTATGTGTGCAGCGATCCACAAAAGAGAGGTTTCCGATCAGGAAGAGAAATTAGAGGGGCTTCTTGCAAAGCTTTCCACTGCAAAGCCTGGGGTTTGACGGAGCCATGCAATTTTTATACTTGTCAGAATGTGTACCAGATGCATGACATGTAAATTGAACTGGCAACAAAACACTGCCACTGGGCAACGGAGGCAACTGAGGTCTGAAGTTCCCCCTAAAATATCTAAAAGTATTCCCAGGGATCAGATTTTGAAAGAGCGTGCTACTGTGGCTTCTGGAGGAGATCTATTACTCTCTGCAAAAAACAGTTGGGGGTTGGAATTCCTGCCTCACTTGTCTAACATTGCCAGTGGCAGTCAAAAAAAAAAAAAAAAAAAAATCAATGAGTCCAAAATAAGACTGCTGCTCCTCCAAATCCTCTATGATTACTCCCACATCACCAATAACTACTGCAAACACTGTCCTTAGCCACACTACCTCAGATAATCTGATATACAGTCCTAAATGACCCATAACTGAATATACACTTGTTTTAGAGACAGGGAGGACTCCACTCTGGCAAAACATTGTTATCTGCAATACATCAGATATCAATTTCTCTTTCATCTCTTTGATAACATGCTGGAACACAAATGGAATAAAAGTCCTGTAAATCTAACCATTGATATCTGCAGAGTGTTCTCTGGCTGACATTTGGCTTTTTTTTTTTTTTTTTTTAGCTCAGCTACCTGGAGCAGAGCAACAATTTGGCTGCAACCTGAGCTGTTTTGGTCACATCATATTGTGCAGGATTGGGGCAGGCATGTTTTTTTTCATGCATATGCTTGCTGGCATAACCTCCAATGTGGAAAGCTGGGAGGAGAGAGAGACATGGCCACAGTCCAAACACAGTGGAAGAAAGATGTAGAGCTCCTTCTCATGATCAACACATCAGCTACCCAGGCTTATGAATCCTACTCTCAGATGCAGTTTAATTAATCCTGATTCTCTGGTTTTAAATGCATCATTTTGTGACAGGTCTTGGAATTTACCTTTTCACCTATCCACACTCTCAACCTCGACCTTTTGTAACATTTTTTTCTTTAGAGTAACCCTGAATGATTTTCTACATAGGTACAGAAGACAGCTGAACTATTATTCAATCCATGCAGCTGAAAACAGTGATCACAAAAATAGTGAAAGTAATAAAATGAGATTTTTTCAGGTCACAAAAAGGTGAGATACACCGATTACTCAAAAACCTGCCCGTCATGTGTAATGGATTTTTTCCTGTATGTTTGCTGAGCATGAAGGCAACATCTAAAAAGAGGCCCTTGCACTCTGGATCTCAGGGTCTACCAAGAAAATCTGATGTTTGCATCTGTGTTATTTTTTCGAAGCGAGGTCGATTTTTCTGAGCTTTCGCCCAGCAAAGGGACACATCAACCAATCACATAGTGTGAAAAGGAGGTACGTCACAAAGCCATGTCACAACACCATGACAACAATGTCAACAACCTCTGTCTCTCACCACCCTGTCTTGTTTGACAAGGGACACAAACTTTACAAAGTCAATGAAATGACGGACGATGTGTGGTGAAGCATCGCGGAACAGCTTGGCTCTCAGGACAGTGATCAGTTAGTGAGCTGCTGTGTTGGTTATAGTACCGTAACAAAACGACAGTGGCACAGCAGGTGTTGAATGCGTGAGGGATAATCAAGGAGTAGTTGTGTTAAACGGTTTTCAGGCATGACGTGGAGGCGGAGAACCACCTGATGCAAAGCGAAACTTTGGTTCATAATTGTCGCGGCTGTCACATATTCGTGGCGCCACCGGTGTGAATGGTTTTGATGCAAGATATTCGGCAGTGAATATTTCACAATTCATGTCCTCTATTCATCACGTCCCTGGTGTGCAAGGGCCTTTACACTAAATGGATTTAAGATGGCTTTTCATGTTTTTAAGACAAAAACAAAGACAAGACAGTAAGACACAGACTTGAACAGAAAATGACTGCTGTTTGTTTAATAAATCCTCTTACAAATCAGCTTTTCATACACTTGTGAAATTTGAATGCTCACCACCACATTTGATTTCAGGAGTTCCTTATGCATTCATGCGATCCCTTTTTCCAATTTTCAGGATAGGGAGCGCATTAGCGTGATTAGCAGGTGGCCCCAAATGTTGATTAATGTGATTTGATACAGGGAGATAATTCTGCCTGATGCCTAATATTTAGCTGATCCAAGAGACAATGGACATTAATTATAATTATTACTAAAGCTTCTGGCATGAAATGTTCTCATTACCTATTCTCATCTAATTTAACACAAGGAAAGGCAGAGCAAGAAAGAGAGTGAGACAGACTGATAGGGCAAACCACAGAGATAAATGATGAGAAAGAGTGTAAAAAAAAGACAAACATACAGTTACATATAGAAACAGATCAACAAATAGATGGATGCTGTTCCAACACATCAGATTTTCTGCTCTTACATCCTACTCACATTAATTACAGGTGAGTATTACCAAGTCAAATTTCCTGAGAAAATTGGCTCACCATTGCAAGGCAACAGTTGGATGGATCTTACTGGCTGTGCGATTGCCACCAGCTGGTTTGATCAGCAAAACCGAGGAAGTGTTAATCTATACTAAAGCTTGAATAATGTGTGTAATTGGAAAATAAAAAAATTCCACAAACATTTTTTTATGTTTGTGGATTTTTGGGGGGGTCTTGTGTCGGATACATACAGTAGCTGTTTTATTATTCAGTGATTTGAGACTAAACTGCAGCCAGGCACCAGGTAACGATCCAACCTGAAATCAATAGACAGCTTATAATTAAAATAATGGCTATTCTGCCTAAGGAAAACATTTTTGGACAAGCTACACAACATTGGAGAAGTTCAGAGCAGATCAGTTAGCATCATTAGCACCTTTTTATTTGTTTATATTGTTTTTAGCTGGCTAACTTCAAACTGGGGTGGCACCAGAGCATTAGTGGTTGTACTGATTCAAACTCTTGCTCACTGTACTGACTAGGTTTCAGATTTCTTATTCCTAGACATGTTAGCACGTCCTGTTAATCAGCAAGGCCTGCTGACATTTGTAGCCTTACCGTTGTTTAACCCTTTTGTTACACCTCTAGTTTTTGCTTTTGAAGATGAGGGAAAAAATCCATTGTTTAATACAACCAACATTTTCCTTTATGATATGTGTAAAGTGACAAAGTTCAAGTAACATTCAGACAACACTGAGAGTAACACTGAGATTCTTCAAACCACTAGGAAGATATTTTAAACTCTTGTACTATTTTTTTCTCTTTGGAGATTTCAACTGATCAAGGACATTCTTCTCAGCCTGTATTACAAGACTACTATTACTTTTGTTCTGTTGAAATAAATGTTACTTACTTACTGTTGAAGTGAGTTAACTGATCCTGAGGCAGATCTTAGAAACTGCCTGATAAAAAACTTTGTAATGTCTCCCTATCCAGCATTCAATGGGAAAACAATAAACAGGCCTAGGGGGGAGGAGATGGAGAGATTGATAGGCATGCAGCTCTGATCACTCAACCAACAGAAGCTCACTTTACCGGTCCTGTGCTTTATACACATTTGTGTTTATGAAATTGCGATCGATTGTTTCAATTACATGCGCAGTTGGACCATAGCGCTGTCACAATTGATGTGCTATTCTGAGTCAACCTTTGTAAAAATCATTCAAGTTGTAAGTGGTGTAAAAAACTTAGTTTTCAGACAATTACTTTTTCATCATATCCCACTGTAGTCTGAAGCACTGCAATTATACAGCCTCAGCATTTGACGATGGTGGTAAATACCAAGCTGTACCAGACAACAAAGCTGTAGTCTTTCAATCAACCCGCATCTATGGACACCGGCTTTGGGCAGTGACCATGAGGAAGAGATCATGGTGATAAGAAAGTGAAATTGGGTTTCTCTGTGGGACTCTTTCCCCAGGACAGCATATGGATTTCAGTGATCTGAAAACACCTTGGATTCAAACAGCCATGCAACTGAGGCACCTGGTAAAAAGTCTTTGTGGTTGACCAGCTCTTGTAAGGGGGGTGTTACTAAAGCAGAGTTATGACCTGATGGAGAAACTACATTTCTTAACAAAGCACTTGTTACTCTTTAGTACATGAACAAAGACTGAACTAGGCCTGCACGGGACTGTTTTCTT
This sequence comes from Caranx ignobilis, assembly GCA_021432705.1. Lineage (NCBI taxonomy): Eukaryota > Metazoa > Chordata > Actinopteri > Carangiformes > Carangidae > Caranx > Caranx ignobilis. The sequence goes on from MU270012.1 coordinate 11,254,103, forward strand.
CATCCCGCTCCTGCCCCCTCCCACTAAATTTCTGACCAATGACACCCGCACAACGTGTGTGTTACACTCCTGCCCGCACCCGCAAAACTCTGAGAATTTATGCCCGTACAATAATAGAGATGCATTGATTTTGTGCCTTCTCCTGTCCTGCAGGAGACACGTCATTTTATAGACTATTATGGGGTTGTTTGTTTCATTTCCCTGGCCTGCATGTCTTTTGACGCACTGGTCAGGGATAGCGCTTCTATTTCGTTGTTTTCATTTAGTTTTTTTTTTTTTTTTACTTCATTTGTTGACTCCATCATCCTGTCCCTCCTGCAGTGTGTTTTTTTAGCTGCCCATTCCCACCTGCAGCAAAGTTCAAACCGCCGGCTCCTGCGGGATTTGGGTTAGGTCCTGCAGGACCCGGCAGGACCCAATCCCAATACAGCCCTCTACACTGAACCCTCCAGCTGAAGCTGCCATTATAGCCAGAATGAGGAGTTTCTTGAACTGCAGCTCACCCCACCACTAGTTTTAGCCAAATGGTTGCACAGAACCTTAAAGAGTTAAAAACATCATTGTTGGCAAATCCATTACATGCAATATGTTTAATGGTTGAAAGTTCACTTAATGGCTATGGAAGCCTGAGCAACATGATGCATTTACACCTGCTGGTAAAGGGTTACCAAGGTACCAACCTCATTGTAGGGTTTGTTCTCAAATGATTGTTGAATTATCTTAGTCATATTTGGAAATTGAACGAAGGCCATTAGGAGCTTCTCTAACCTACAGCTATGTGGAGAGCTATACAATTGCTTATCGATGTGTTTAAACCACAAAACCAACCCCAGGAGTAATGGTCATAATGGATCAATCAGCAACATATGATTTATGTCCAAAGCCTATATTCAACTTCAGTGTGTGCGTTTATCTAGCAAAGTGAAGGACCAGATATGGTGTGGTTGTGTAATCACCATCTTTTACTAGCTTCAATCAATCGTTACAGTTGTTTTCTTTATTTATAAGACTGCTGTCATGCATTGATATTGTTTTATAAAATGTGTGCATTAAATGTCACCACTGACTTGGTTTGGTGTCAGGGCTGGTATATTGGTTAGTGATGTGATCCCCAAATACAAACTACTGTACAGAAGCATTGACGATCTAATCTCAATTAAACTGAGAAAAATTGAATAAATAAGCAAACTGGTCTGTAGTTTTTGCATCTGTTTGGTGCTCACCATCTTGCAACCCTTAATAACAGGAACTTTACTGATGAAAGGCCATTTTGGCTTCGCTGCTCTGTCATTACCACAGGCCAAAAATAGATGGCCATGGACGATTTTGATCAAGTGTACAAAGCATAATGATTTTAAAGTCCCCATGATGAGTGCTTTCTCAAATGCCATTATTGCCTTTTTATTGCTCTCTGAAGAGCGGTTGATGCTATTTGGGTAAACCAGTACCCACCCTCTTGAAATTAAGGGCAAATCACATTGAAGGATCAAATGTTTGGTGTTGTCGCTTCCCACAGCATTAAAATAAGTGCTGCTGCTTTTTGTGTAATTGCACTCTTAAATGTATAATCATCGCATCCTGCAAAATGACCACACAACTTCATGTGTCACCAGTGACAGGAATGCAAAGAGAAATGTATTTACACAGAAAAAGTGAATATATTTTGTGGTGCAGCTCCGTCAGGTAATCTGCTGTTAATTACCACCACTGCACCTGTGTTTGATTACTGTCTACAGAAGCTGATTTCTGGGCTCATAACGTGTCAGCACGGCCTGTCAAATAGGCTCCTGATAATAGGCTGGCAATTAAATGCTCCTCTCTGGGTTGTAACTAGAATACAAAGTGAACATGTGACTACATTATATGATGCAGTGATTCTGAAATTTAATATTTATGACCTGTTAGGAGCAGCGCTAGAAAAGCCTGTGGCAGTCTGTTGGTCAGCCTGTCCCTCAGTCTGTCACGTCTGTCTGTTTTCTGTGAATATTCATGGTCCACAGAGGACAAATCTTACTCCCTTTGGTCACCTTCTCTTTTTCCCCACTCTTGCCAACATTTGTCCACTTGTTGTCACAAAATGTGAGAATCTAAAGGACAAACCCTCCCCAAATTTTAAGAGTAAACTAGTGGTTCATCTTTAAACCAACTTGTCATCATTTACTTGATAATAGCTGAACAAGTTTCTGGTCAAATCTTTTCAAAATCAGATTTTTTTAAAGACTTTTCTTTAAGCTTTAATTGACAGGACATGATGTTAGAACCACAGCTAGTCTTCCTCCACTATAGATTCTTCTGCTTCACAGCTTAACTTCAGTAAATGTGCTCTCTTAAAGTAACAGGTGATAATTACCAAAGAAAAGGAATTAGCGTCATTTACAAATCAAATGTAAGATACACCCAAACTCAAACTTTTCTCTATTATAGAAAACTGAGAGAAAAATATCAAGCTAATCCTTTAGTTTTATTATTTCTAGCATGACTAAGTGTGATTTAGAAAAAACATGTTTTTTCCAATTGACTTTTAAGCTGGTGTTGAAGAGCATGATAAGTGAGGTGTTTTTTGTTTTTTTGTGCCACATTCCTTTATGTCTTCTGTATGTTCCTGGTGTTATTTAACTATTTAGGTCAAGTTTTTGTTACAGTTCTTGTTTCATTGAGCTGCTGAAACCTTTGAGACTGCATCTGTAATTAAAGGTAGGCTTGGAGATCCTGTTAAAACGGTTCTAGCAGGCCACATTTTGAAAATACACAAGTAATAAATCCCAGCCCCTTTTCCTCAGACTCCTCTCTAAAGCCGCGCCTCCACCTTCCCGTGGGCACAGGTGGAGACACTCAATGTGCACTGCCAGAGCTACATTGCCACCCACCAGCCTGGAGTGTGGCTTTTCTGTGGACATAGGTGAAGACACTGAGGAGGGAGAGAGGGAGAGAGACGGCAGCTTGATTGGGCATGGGCAGAACTAGACATGAAGGCATCTGATTGGGTTTTGCTTTTTGGAGCATAAAGCATGGATTGGTCAGTTTGTCAGTCCTGCAGCTGCCACAGAGGTATGATTATCTTCCTTCCTTTTTCTGAATACATAATGTATTGACTGCTCTCAGGACAGAAGGACCATTTCACCCAGTATAACAAAAAGTGTTTCTGAACATGATTACCAACCATAACTTTAAGCACATAATAATAATAATAATAATAATAATAACAATCAAACTTTTTCCCAACTCATTTGTCCTTTCCCACAGCATACAACTCTCGTCTCTCACCCCAGGTCCATCAATTTACTGAGGTAGCACTAAATTGTTGATTGAAATTTCATTGACTGTACACAAATCCCTGGCCTCTAATCCACGTAATTCCAGCATATTGTATTGTCATTAACCACTCACTGGCTGGTAAATACAAATCCTTTCACCTTTCACTTTACAGTCCATGGATAATTGCTGCATCTTTTCCTCAGAAGTGTTCCCATGGGGAGAACGGAGCAGCACACAGGAACCAGGCGCAGTTGTGCTTGACACTGTAATATGGAGCTACAGCAAACTGGAGTTTACTTGGCAAGTGGAGGGAAGGGCCCTGCCATCGCTGACAGAGCAGACACAGTCGCTAATTAGACCTTTGCAACCTCCCAGTGGTGAAACACTTAAATGTTTGGTCTTTGAGTTGAAGCCCGATCTTTAAGGCTGTTCCCCAGTGGAGCCAGAGCTCAGTGGTTTATTTAACAAAATGGAGGCTGCTTATATGAAACTGAGACGCTTCCACTCTGATGGAAGAGAGGGATTTCAAAACGCAAGATGTCAGAAAAAAAAAACAAAAACTGATGGAATGTAAAATGTCTGATTGGAAGAGTGACAAATTTGAATCAACCAACTAACAACAGAGTGATACACTCCTGTCAATAGCAATAAGCCAGTCGCTCTCTTACTGTCATTTCAAAGGATACTGCATGCTGTTACCAGGAACAGAGAGGCAAAGGAAACAAGCAGCACTGTGCTTCATTAGACTGTACATGTGCAACAACTTAAATAAAATTTACGTTCTTGTCAGGTCACTCCCATATATTGACTATGCAAGTAAAGGAGGAGCACTCATTTGCACTATTTCCCACAGAGCCTTCAAGGGATGTCACCATGAACAATATAGGTTAATTAATTCCCATGAGACTTATCCTGGTCCATGATGACTATTTCAGAGAGATTTCTCTGACAGCTGAGCAAAGTAGGAAAAAAAATGAATAGAGAAAACCTTAGATACTGAATGTGGAGCAGTTCTGGAGCAGCAGGAGTGTTAGTGGAAGCAACATCATCTTTCTAAATGAAACAGAATATTCTCCACTTTTTCTAATATGAGGCCTCAGTCCTTGCTGTAAACTTTATAAAGATGCTGGAATTATTAGAGGAAAATCTAAAAAGACAGTTTTTTTCTGGTAGATTTTTTGTTCTCTACTCCTGATAATTTAACTTTCAACAGCAAATAATGTGAATATCTACGTTTATTTCTCAACAAATGTCTTGGAGGAATTTCAGTCAGTTGTCTGACTCAGCAACCTCAGACAGTGTTTGATACAACCCAAAGGTTTATTTAACTTCCTGGCTCTGTGTTACTTTGGAGAAGGTTTTCACATCAATCTCAGATCTAATGTATCTGAGAGACATTACATCTGCTTTATGGTTGCACCATGAAACTGCCCTAGTCCATTATTGTACGGTATCAATGCTGCCCCTTGGTTTCCATGGTTATGCAGATGATGTATAACTGTAAATCACTACTGAACCAAATGATGCTGCAGGTATAAACTCCACTTCTACTTGTCTTTTTTCAACTACATGGATGAGCAATAACAATCTATTAAAGTGACAACTGGATGAAACAGAAATCCTATTAGTTGGGCCACAAGCAAAGACGGAAACATTGAAATTCTTTTTTTTTTCCCCACATATTATTTGATTGTTTCATTTTATTATCACTATATTTATAATATGCCTATCCATGATATTGTGCTTTTCACCAGGTCGATTCCTGTGTTGATGTTCATTCTCTCTATTTTCACATCAGTCACTCGCTGCCTGTAATATCATGGGTGCAATGTACTTTGAGGTCTGTTTCTTGTCTGAAATGTGCTATACAAATAAAGTTTATCGTTATTATTCACTGTTATCAAAGAAACTCAAGTCAGAACTTCTATGTGAACTCTTGTGATTTAACTCTTAAAAGTCTTTTCTTCTGTAGAGAGCATATTATCTTCAATCCTAGTCAGAGCTTCCCATTGGAAATCTACTGATGGCACCCTCTAGGTCTTTTCTTCAGTTCACGGTTGATTTTGTTTATTTATCTAAATGATCCAAGTGAGAACTTCCACTGAAAATTTACTTTTAACTCCCAGTCAGATCCCTCTTTGAAATGAATTGAACTGCTTTAACTCTCACGTCTTTCTTCTTGTCAGAGTCAAAAACACCCATAAAAGTCATCCAGAAAAATACTTAAGTCTCAAGTAAAGTTTTATGTTTTATATATATATATCTATATACATATATATATGAATTATTATGTATTATTTGCATAATTGTAGGTCATTAGCACCACCAGTAGGTCCCCATTGTGTTTTGATGGACGTTTCCAACTCTTGATCTTGGCAGGTTTACATTCACTCCTGTCTCCACGCACTCGGACAAAAACTAGAGGAAAGACTGTGTGGCAGAAATGTCATCTTCTCTCTCCACCTCTAATGGAGGTCCGGGACCCCCAGGTTAGGAACTGCTGACTTATACTGAAGCCAAGGAGACCGACTGGACATAAAATATTCATGAATGCACAAAGGGTTAGTAAATTAATAACTGGTCAAATGTCTGCACATTATCCCATCACACGTGCACTTAGGAGTTCACCTCCAAACTAATGTGTAAAAGAGTGACATTTTCCTCACCACTTCGACAGATTTACTGTAACTCTGAAACAGATTCAGAATTGTCTTCCAGCCTCCCATTAAACAGAATCAGCGTCAAACTATAACCATGCTGGTGTGTAAAAAATTATTCCAAGAGAGCGTTTTTGATCTTTTCCGCTCCATATGGATAACATCACACGCAGAGATCCACTGAATAGTATTTGAGCGAGACTGACTCCTGTAACTCAATATATGCAAATGTCAGCCAGGCAAGGTTCACTTGTAGTGATTATCCACATACAAGATCTTTGATTAAGCCAGCACGGTGCAGTGTACATTGATTGAAAGAGCACGTTTCCAAATGACCCCTCTCTCATTACAGTTTCTTTTCTTTAACCCAGTCAACGATTACTTCAGTGAGCGAGGTGGTCATTTTTACACTGTGCTTCATGCATGCAGCCATAATTAGTCAAGCAGTAAATAGGTGTTTTACATGTCAACAAGAGCACGCCTTATAATCATCATCATTTAAATATCTAATAATAAGCCTTGCTGGTCGTACGCACGCACAAACTTCTCCTTATTCACGAACTCAGTACACCTTCATGGTTTCATCAGTATGTTATCTCATCAGATGTATCCCAAAGGTCTCTTTAATCCGCTCTGGAAAATTGGTCTCATGTCACTCAAGATATTAAGAAACTCTGGAGGGAAGAAAGCTGCAGGAATATGAGACTTGTTGGTGTAACACTGCATGTTGTTGAGCTGGTGCTTTACATGGATCCACCCTGGTATGTAACTGACAAACTACCTAAATAATTGAGCTTCCTTTTTCTCCATTTTTAATTGAACACACTCTGGTGTCTACATGTTTTATGATGGGAGTTGCATAATAAAATGAGTATAAATGCAAACAAGAAAATGTTGTTTTATGTTTCTTTATGTGTAATGGTTAAAAAAAAGACTGACATTTCAGACCTTAGGTCTTGGTTGTGAGGCAATCATGCTTCAATGTGTTCCTTGACTGGAGTGTGACAAGAGGGACTTGCCCAACATGAAACTGTGAGTGACATGCTGCTGGTTGGTATGTGCTTCACTTCACACTCATCCGCTCCTACGATGACGGACAGCACGCACACACACACATCCATCTCCACTGGGAGAGATGTTTCAGGCATAGGCCATACAAGACATAAATGATCCATGGTGCCCGAGGAATATGTTACAGTGGGGTCGTTCATTCGTGTTGTCAGTGCTCTATCTCTGCTCTGCTCTGTCGTCAAAAAGACAGGAAAAAAGAGAAAAGGCTTCAGCTCCCCTGCTGCCTTTCAGCTTCTCTAAGCACTCCACTGATTTGCTACACATTATTTTTAAATTCCTTATCATACGTAACACAAAGGATAATCCCTGACTCACATCAACAAAATAACATGGTGTGAGTTTATCTCCTACGGTTAATAAACACGTTTTTTGCGATTTAGGCAAGCTAGTCCTCGTACAACACCGGTGTGAATGTAACAGTTCGGGGACTCTGGCGGAGACATTAATGCACGAGAGCAAGTGAGCTTCGTAACATAATTAAAAGTTGTCCAGGGGTAGGGACCGCTGCAGGGTGCAATTACTCATAACTGCCAATGTGATAACATGAAAGTCTCCAGATCACTGTATTGTGCACAGATGCAAACACGTTTCAAATGAGTGAGACACTTTCTTTCACAGGTTGTCTTAATGCGTGTGTGCGTGTGTCAGTGCACGATTTACACACACACGCACTAAATAAGCAAATAAATTAAAACACACACAGTCTCCAAGTTGAAATCCTGCCTGTCCTATCTAAAATGAACGTGCTGTCTCTGACCAACAGAACAATAAAGCTGATATCAAAAACAGTAAAAACCTCCAGGGCTCTCTCGTCACAGAAAGACACACAAACTCCTGTTGATCCTTGTCTCATATTATTTGTCAAGCTCTTGTCTGTCCAATATTAACGCTACATCCAAAGAGGCCACGTGAGGATAATCACTTGCAAAAACCACAGGTTCACTCGCCCTGTTAACACCTGTGCTTTCATGATACCCATTTTACATTGGTGCACATTTTTAATGGGCCATTGATTTGGCAGACAGAAACAAAAACAAGGTGGAAATGCATTCTAAAGCATTTATAATGTAGTTTTGAAGCCACTAAGCTTGTCTGGGTTGGATGCTGCATATAATTAATTTCTCATTGTTTGTGTTAGACAGGGTCGTTGAGGTTAATTGAGTCTTACTTCAAAATTCTGGCTGGGAGCCACACGAGCAGTCTTTACTGTATATTCGTTTTAATTATTATAAAAGGAGTATGCAGCCATGCCTTGCCAAGTCTAATGATGGCCAAATGCTGTGTAAACAACAACAAAGGCTGGCCCTGTTCAACTGCCTGCGCAGTATTAGCCGACATAGTGTCTAATCGTACTGTGGCTGTCACCACTGCTCCCTTTCCGTCACTGATAGATAGGCTACTTGAGTGAACTGAGAGGAGTGCGAAGATAACCTCCGAAACAAAGCCTTGTGGGTATTGGCTGCTGGAGTATTTGCAAAGCATGTCATGATACTGGCCTCTCACTCTGCCTCACTTTGAAGAGCTGAACACAGTAAACACGCTTTAAGGATGCTTCACTGATGGCCCTTTTTTCCATAGTTCAAAACGAAAAATCCATAATTAGCCATTTTACATAGATTCTTATTATAGTCAACTTCTAGACCTGGTGCTTTACAGTAGGTCCAACTCTCAGGGAGAAAATCAGTGATGATGCTTATAGGCTAGAGGGATCAGCATCACTGTTCAAACAAACTAGAAGGTTTGATGCTTCATCTTTTTTTTTTTTTATCTGCACCACTGTTCCAGCAATACTTCACTCTTGTTCGCTGTCTTGCTACATTATATGAATGATATCTGTACAGCTGAAATGATTAGTCAATGTATTGATTTGTTAACTGACATGCATTTTTTCATTAATTCGTATCAATGGAACGATCAAACTTTCTGATGCGTATACTTTGACAGCCACCATGTCTTTGGGTTTGGTGCCTTTGGTTAGACAAAGCATTTTTCATTAATGAATATTATATCGATATTAAGTGTGAAAGTAATGCTTTATTCATATATCACCTTTCATAGCTTGAGGTCACAAAGTGCTTCACAGGAAACAAATAAAAACAACTAGATAAAAACATCATTCATTACAGTGCAACACAACCAACATGCTCTGTTTATGGTTGTCCAAACTCCTGCCTGAACAGGTCTGTCTTTAACCATCCTGTTGCTACAGTCTAAAACACATCCATTTGGTTTTTGTATCTGCCTCCACTATTTCAGGAAATGTTGAATGTTATATAAACTAGGACATTCATGTACGGGTTAGTGTATAGCTTTTGTATTTTCAGGAAATCACCAGAAGCTTTGTCTTATCTTGTCTTTCCCTGATGTAAAAATATTGAAAAAATATGAAGAATACTTTCATTTATTGGGACAGGTATATAAACAATCCCAAAAATGTGTCGTTACAAATGGTAAATGCAGGAAAGCTGGCTTCAGGCCAGTTGGCACTTGTCGGTCAAAACCAGATTTTAATGACTTCATCCAGAATAACCAATTAGTGGCACTTCTTAACTGCACCTGTACAAACTAATACAATCCAAAACAACAGGTCCATTACAAACTACAGTGTTCAGTTTTTGTTGTATGTACTGTTATATATTTCAGCAGTGAGGTCATAGTTAGTTTGTGTTGGTGTTAAAATAAGAGATGTTCCTAATATACTGCCCTCCTCATGTTTGTAAAGAGCTCTGACACATCCTGCAATATGATGCTGTCCACTTCAACACCACCATGAACTATACCCTCTAAAATAAACATATAACTGAACTGACCTCTCTCTGGCTATGCCAACACATGGTGAACATTACTTGCTGTGTAAAGGTTGAATTTATGGAGGAGCTGTTGTCTTGAATTGTAATAGAGTGTACAGGTGCACAAACAGCTCAAACAGTAAAAAGCAGACACCCTGTGGTCACGGTGGAGCAGTAGGACTTAGACTTATACATGGAGCTCTCTGTCTTCAAAAATATAATCTGAGAGTGTTTAATTTTAGGCTTTGCATTGCGTGTGTAGGGACATGGGCTGAAATTAAGTTTTGTAATACTCCTACACCAATTTCAGGCATTCTTGATATTATTTGACAGTTTGACAGCAGAGCAAACATTATGCACATCGACAGCAACTGAACATGATGGTAGTTAATTGAAGCCCTGAAAGCTCAGACAAAAGAAAAAAAACAAAAAAAAAAAAAAAAAAAACATGCACTCAATCTTGCAAACATATCCAGTGTATGACATTATTCAAGTACTGTGACCTCAGCATGGGACAAAAGCAACATCCTGATCCTGACTGCATCCTGATGACTGTATGAGTGTGGGTCATGACTGCATATGCATACAGTGCACGCAGTGTCAAGTATAATCACAGAGAGTTTCGTGGGAAAATTAATCACTCCTTGATTGCACTCTATAGGTTCTCCAGCAGGAGTGTTCACGGGTGGTTTTAATTCCCCAGTTTGCCTCCTTGACCTCAAAGGTCTCCTTGAACATGGAGGACCCGTCACTTGAAAGCTGAGTGACTTTGGATGTGGTTATAGAGGGGGATCTTTTTTCTAACATAAGCATCTTTGCAGCTATGGCACTAAATGTGGTATTTATAGAAGCATTTATTTACTTAACTCCAAATATAGATATGTTGATTCAAAGCTCATGAAACTGCAGCCTGTGAGATTTATTTTTTTTAACGCACGCTTTCAAATGGTTTCATAATTTTAAAGATGACACTCAGTAGTTATTGGAAGACAGATGATGGGGGGTGATAGGGATGATAACACTAATAATTCAATTGATAAATCAGGTTGGTCAGGAATCTATTATAACTCTGTGCCTTTCTCATCTATAACCAGTGGCTGAACCCCGCTAGCAGTCATTTCCCATCTCACAGACTGTCTGGATGACTGATCAGGGTTGTGATTGTCTCCCCTCTCCGCAACACACCACCGCCACATACGTCAGCAGCAGCACATACATCTTGAGCAGTCTGTAACTCCGAGCCAGAGCGGTCTAGAGCCCCAGTAAACGTCGCAATCAGTGCCAGAATTGGGCCAATTCCTCATAACCTTGTCTGCACATGGCACCTTGCCTTGAATCATAAGAGCGCGAGGCTGAAGCAAGTGCTCAATCTGTCAGCAAAGCAGCTATGTTGCCCCAGCACAGTTGAGGAGGGTAAATCGACATTTAATTATCTATGTCTGCCCACAAAAGCTGCATGGGCGTTGTGGACCTGGTGTAATGGAGTAGCCACAAACCCTGTCGTGGCAGCAATACGTACGAGCAGCAGTTACATTGACACGGCAACTTGTCTCTTAAGGCCACTCTGTGCTGTGGCTGACAGCGACAGGTACTGTGAACAAAGCTTTTTGAAATGTTTTAATTCCATGAAGACACAGGGCCCTCACAAATAGGAAAGAAATGTGTAATTGACATCTCAGGTGTGCTTTATTCTGCTCACAATGAAAACCTAGATACGGAATATTTATTCACAAACATCAAGCTTCTGTGCGTTCAAACCTATTTTTGATTTGTCACTATCTTTTCTTCTGGAGATCAATACAGCTCCCTCGGTTTGAACAGTTGACTCTGTGGTCTTTTGATGAAACAATCATCTTTTCTTTTAACAAAGCTAAAGCTTCACCCTCAAAAAAGTGAATCCCATCACAAAGACTTGGGAAAAAAAGGCATCTAATTTATAACTACATTAGACCTAGAGATGAGTTCCTATTGACTCATTGTTGAGGGGAGACGTTCGATCTACAGCATTATGTTCAGTCTGGTGACAAACTTCTTTGTATTTCTCCTGAAGAGAAAAGCAAAATCAATGGTGAAAATGTTTCACATGATTCATTTTTGAGGCTCAATCGAAGCGCAGCAATTTGTCCAAATAATTATGAACAATCTTGGGTTGCACATCTTCTCCAGCCAATCATAGGCACCGTGTGGAAATTGATTGTCCTCTGTCTCCCCTCGCACAAGCCTCAAAAAAAAAAAAAAGAAAAAAAAAGAAAAAAGAAAAGAAAAGAAAGAAATGAATAACAAAATGTGCTGATCAATCCAGTCAACTAAGTACACCTCTTGCCAATGTTTCAAGCTTTACAATGGAGACTTGATGTTTCTGGAGTCATTAGTTATGACCAACTTGCCAGACGAGGCATTGATCGCTTGCCAGTTGTAAAAGCAACAGCAATCATTTCACAGCAGGAAAAAAAAAAGTAAGGCTGACTGTGCTGTTGTATATGTATGTGTGACCTGCGTAAAAAGTGTCACTGTAAATGACTTTTTAATTTACTCAAAAGCACAGACTGGACTGAGTTATTTCACCGATGGTTATATGCCTTTGGAGCAGTCCCCTGTGTCCTTCAGTGCCACTTTTTACCACAGATGTTATAAGCCTATTAGGACATTGCTTTTACACTTCTCTCTCCTCCTCTCTGTCTCTCTTTTTTTTTTTTTGCTTCAACCGGGGCCTTGCTCAGTCACTACTGATATCATATGAAGAAAAAAAAGGACAATCCTTTGTGCAAAATACTACCATTTTGGATTTAAATGGGAAGGAAAAAGCAACACTGTGCAGCCTGCTTTGTTCAGGTTAAAGACACCGCACACTGCCGTTGTTTTCTAATCGGAGAACTGATGAATATTCTGGCGCTGCTGAAAGACTTCGGTTCACATCAACCGGAGCATCAGCGTGCATGCAGGCCATATCATGCTTTGCATAAAACCTCAAAGATTTCGTCTTTTATTTTCAAACAACAATTTGGAAACAACACAAGAACATTTGCTCCATAGGTGTTGAACCACTTTTTTTTCCTTTATTCTAGTACATTTCGGACCTGAAGGCCCCAGTTAACGGTTTTCAGATTAAGATTTTACATTGAAATATAAAATAACCTACAGAATTACAATAAGTTTTAACAGTTCATTGATTCACAGTTTGTTTTATGACATCATGTGTTCCCAGTCAAAGTGGTTAGCAGTTCAAATAAAGAGACATTTCTCCTTTAATAACTGACTCAGCCCAAAAACGTCAAATTATCCCAGTTTTCACTCAAAATAGAGAAGGAAAAGAAACATGAAGTCTAATTTGTGTAACGGAACATTGTTTGTTTCATCTGTGTGCAACATGAATCATTTCATGACTCCTCAGATTTATCTTGTGACCCTGTGGGGGGGCCGTCTCCCAGGCTCAGAACCTCTGGACCAAACTGAACTTGCTCCACCTCACAGAGCTGCAAGATTAAAGTACTATATATACATTACTGGAGCAGTAATAATAAAAACCTAAGAACACATTTAAGATAAAATAATACACATTTTTCTGCATAGTTATTTCAACTGTGTGTTGTGCATTTTGCTGATTGTACTTGTGTTAGTAGTGTTTTAAATGACTTGGCTTGTAATGGATTTTTACATTGTTGTACTGGTAGATTTACCTGAGCAGAGATCTAATACAAGCCCTGTGTACAACACAGGACACCCAGCACTGCTCTGGTCTCTTCTAATAATCCTCCTGGCTCCACTCCCTTTATGCCAACACTGACAAAGCACATTTCTACTATTTCTTATAATGGCAGGAGACATTATAACATAATGTCTTGTCTCCTTGTCTTCATGCCTTTTTGCAATGACAGGCAGTGGCAGGGGTACAACACTGACAAAACAACTCAAATCCAGCCTGCCTCAACAGCTATTCAAACATTAATTGAGATAGTTCATCTTATGCCTCACATTTTGTCGGTGTGTGACAGCGGGGAGCCCTCCTGCTCCAGGGCCTGACTCCCTCCGGTTATCAGCCCAGGTGATGGAGAGCACAGACCGCCATCTCTCTATAGAGGGCACCCACAGACCCAGGATGTCTTGTTTGCTAGAGCTGTGTACATTTTGTATTTGAAAGAGCAGCAAGTCAATGAATCTCGATAATGCGAGAGCCGGGCCACATAACTCACGTTGATAGTCCTTACATTGTGCCAAGAGGCGATAAATCTGCTCTGGGAGACATGAATATGCAGTGGCAGTCAGTCTGGCTTGTTCTTGCTTGCATGCCCCCTGATGCACAGTTTACTCCTCTCCCCCATTTCCAAACAGAAAAATAAAACCAATGAGCCGCAGCACTATCTCATCAGCGGCGTTTCTATTAAGCACAAAAAGATGTACCAGTGCATTTTTCAGAATATGCTTAATAACTGCATATTGTTCATGTACCAAAAATGCAATATGGTATGAAGTTATTAAGATCTAAAATAGGTATTTTATATATATAAATTGCAGGGCTAACAAATACTGTATCTGTCTCTACTGTACACCACTCTTATCTATCTGTCTGTCTGCATTTTAAATTCTTCTAGATTTGAAGTAGAGTTAATTAACCTGAAAGTATTTTTTTAAGAGAGTACCAAATGGAGGCTAGGTCCTAGAGGCTACAGCTTTCATCTCTCCAAACTTCATTTCGACCTTTTGATGCTGCTATAGAAGTTTCAGTTTCAAGCAAAGTGCATAATACACTGGAATCCATATAAAACATCCAGGCAGTGCCATATACTTTGAGCCCTTTCTGCCTTCTCCATTGCAGTGGTGAGAGAGACATGATCAGCACTCTGCCTGTGTGACTGTGTATGTAACCTGCAGCTTGTGTTTGACGGCTCTTTGTAAGGGATGAAAAATGGAGAGCCAGATAGGCACCAAGCAGTTACGGAGGTTTAATGTACTCATTGTCACAGACAGCATGCCTCAAATAACAGCGATAAGAAGCCTGCTTTGTCAATGGACCAATCCCCAGCTGACACGATCCATCTTACTCACGCTTCTGTAGGCTCCTCTTTTTTCTCTTTCGTCTAAATCAAATAAAAAGAGTACTAAGTAATTTCCCTCCCTGTGTGGTAAATAAGAAATGGAAAAAAGTGCATCTCCACCGTTCAAGGAAACACCTAGAAATCATACATGCCAAGGAATGTATAGATAACATGATGTAAGTGGACACGACAACTGGGGAAGTAGAGAACCGGGTCATCACTCGGAACCCTCTCACCTCCATAAAGATACTTCTTGGACATAGTTGACAACTACGCGTAACGACGCGTGCCTCTAGTGGCACCGTGGAAGGAGGGTCGTCAGACGCACGCAGATGCACGGCTCTCTGCACTACCTTCCCGTCCAGCACCAACTAGAAAATGTTTTTTCAAATGAACGCTGTGTAACAAAGAGTCTTTTTCAACACGTTTGGACGTTTTTCAGCAGCCAGGCTCGTGCCATCGCCGTGCGCAACTGGAGAGAGAGAGAGAGAGCGCGCCCCTTTTGCACCTGCACAAAGTCTCTCTGTGTTGCACGAACTGTTCTCATCACTGGAGCGGGCGACTGGAGTGATTAAACTGCAACAAGCATTTTTTGAATGTCTGCAGAGCGCTCAGACTCCTCGGCACTCGTCG
This sequence comes from Caranx ignobilis, assembly GCA_021432705.1. NCBI lineage: Eukaryota > Metazoa > Chordata > Actinopteri > Carangiformes > Carangidae > Caranx > Caranx ignobilis. Next base: position 11,269,541 of record MU270012.1, read on the forward strand.
TGCAGCGCGTTTCTGTGTTTCGGGGCGACACAATCACTGAGGCGACCCAAAGTTCCGCAGGCGCAGTTCTCCTCTTCCACGGCGGTGCGGGAGTCTGGCTCGGCTGTTGCCGTGGCACTTGCCAATAGACAGATAGCATCGGCGGTAGGAGGGGATACAGAGACTCCTGCAGGCTAATTGTAGCAGCCTGCGTTCGCAGGTGTATCGCTGATCCGTCTGTGAGGGACTGGGGGGCTTCATCCAGACCGAGCCGCTCTCAGAGTTGTGAGTAACAGGAAAAAAAACAAACCCTGGGAGAATGTTGCACCAAGTACAATGAGCGTAAATTTGTCGCAGACACCAAAATCCATATATGCTCCGTCGACTTCAGTTTTGATGAGCAATTCTGAGCCGTCTTTGGAATTTTAAAAAGTGGATCCCGCGACTTTACAACCATGCGAAATACTTGGCTGTCTCCCCGGAGTGCGATTTGGGAATACTGGACATCGCTGATTGCATGTCTCTTTTGGATTCAGTACTCTTGCGGGATGCCTCATGTTATTCGAATAGGTAAGTTCTTCCCATTTGCAATTATACACACAAACACACGCACATACATACATATATCCTATACACGCACACACAGACACGCGCGCGCGCGTTTGTACGGTAACCTTCAAATTTGTTCCCCACTCAGCTGATCTCAGTGCGGCTCAGCGGCAGCGCTTAGTTTTAGGAGCAGATGAGCAGCTCCCTTCATTTACCATTCCCTTCATACTAGGAGTGAGTGAATTTTCATTTGGCTTATAGTGGAGGGGGGGCAGAGAGCAACAGGAGAGCGGTGCGTTATAGCAGACGATTTTCTCTAAAACTGAGGATGCTTCACCACTCAGAGAGCACGCAACTGAAATACTGTGGGCTAGTGTGACCTCCATGCACTCTGCTTTGTCTGTTCCATTTTCTGCAGCCAGCATGTTGAGTCACCGGATGAATTCAGGCTGGCTGCCATGCCTTCTGGAAGGAAGTTTTTTAATGACAGTCTGGTAAATGAAGAGCTACAGTTTTGCAGTGAAAACGCCATGAGAAAGTTTCAAACTATTCATTCAGGGCGAGACCATGAAGGTTTACGTCTCATCTCTCTTCATCTGTCCTTAACACCGCGGAGACAACAGCCCTCACTCTGAGTTCAGGCTTGTGTCCTTGGCCCCTGATCGAAGCCTGCACAGCCCACAGTGGGACACAGAAAACAAGAGGCTCGCGCTGGTGGTGTCCACCTCTGATCACTCACCGCAGAAAACAATGTGAGAATTGTCATTCAGAGGCTCGCGAGACGATGAAAGATTCTTTTTTTTTTTTTTTTTTTTTGAGAAGAGACAGAGACAGAATAGCGATCGATACAGTTTTTTGTCACGAGGCAAATCGTTTTTGACATTTGGCAGAGTGCCATGCAGGACAATTACTCAAAATGGCATTGGCCCACATTAACATGCCACTTCAACAGCCGGAGAACAGGCAGGGAGTGGGAGCGTCTTAATGGCAGGGATGGGGGGAGTGGAGGAAGGGGTAGGTGGGTAAGGAGGGTAGTGATGGTGGGGGAGGTGGGGGCTTTTTGTCTTCGAGGTATAAAATAATGGGGGAAAAGTGGATGTTTGCAACCAAACTGTGTATCATCATCATATCCAAGTCGTCTCTGGTGTGAAACACCAGCAACAACCCGCTCTTGATTTTGTAATTCATAATTCCAGTGGAGCTCAGTGGGTGGTCAATGAAAAGCTACTTTATTCACACAGAAAGCTATTAGACTTTACCAGGAGTACTGAAGAAGAACAGCTGCAAGCTGCAGTCATATAACCTTGAATGAGGAATTTTTCAAAGTCGTATTTAAATGATGAAAATGAAATAAAAACAAAAATAAAATGCCCCAAGCCGAAACACAGCATCAACTCTGAGACCACAGAGTAATGTTTACTGCTGAGCATCATATGCAGCTGTCAGGCAGACCCAGCATGCCCCTGTGATTGACTGCTGCACTCTGAGGAGCCATGACTTCTCTGACATTGCTGTGTATGGACTTTGGTGATGTCTTAGAAACTGCATAAATCCTTAAAGCTTTCTTTCTACTGATCTGAACTGAAATCGTTCGGTCAAAGGAGCATTTTTTTTTTCTCTTTTTGAAACTGTGGCAGCAGCTCAGATGAAGACCTGAAATAGACTTGACAGGCTTTGTTTTTTAAAATGTCAAAGTGCTGGGACAAATTTACCTTGAAATGTGCTACAGTAGCAATATTGCTTTTTATAGAATCTATCATTGCCTGTGGTGCAGGAGCAGTTTGTTTTTCTGCTGTTTTTTTTTTTTCTTTTTTTGTGCGTGTGTGTTCCTGAGATTGTATTTTGACAGGATGAGTAGAGGGACACGCAAGAGACAGCTGCTGAATTTGCCTCAATGCCAAAAGAAAAACAAAATTCAAAAGGCTGTTTGTTTCATATGATTTTTTTTTTTCTGAAGCGGTGTGTTTATGTGTAACAACCATGTGTTTCCATTTAATTTTGACCATTTGAAAAATAGTAAATAAAAAAAAAAAAGAAAAGAAAAAGCACCATATATGTATGTGTATAGTACAACTGCATAAAGAAAATTTCAATTTCACCTGTTTTAATATGGATAAACCTGTGGGTGTGCACAGAATATGTAATATATGTATATCACAGACATACTTAATATTCCAGTCTGTTCATTTGTTTAAGAATGAGCACTTTTTTAAATGTATAGTAAAAGCCCCCTCCTTTTATTTTTTTGAAGTACTTGGTGTGCAAGTGTGTGTGTGTGCTCTGTGTCACAGCCACCCGACAGAGGGCTCTCTTATAGTCTGTTCACGGTGGCCGATGTTGCTCCGCAGCACTGGTTACCAACATAAACAAACCAGTGAGAACGGTGGTGGTGGTGGGTGGTGGCATTTGAGCGCGGCGCTCTGTGTCTGCTCTTGGTTAGGTGGCCTGTGCACCATCTGGGTAATGGTGGGCATCCAAGGTAGAGTTGTTGCCATTGATTTTAGTGTTTTTTACAGTGCATCGGTCTAAGTTGAGGCCAGATGGTCGCTCCGTCTCATTCTGCAGCTTCTATTTGTTGGAGGGAATAAAAGACTACTCCTTCTGTATTTGTCCTCTCACACGCTGAGCTTCTTTTTGCTCTTTACTCTCCCTCTGCTTGCCTTTCATATTTTCTTTTCTTTTATTTGTCATCCTCACATGTTTTCAGATGCTAATCCCATCTAGGAACCATTTCAGTCATAATGCAATTTTGTAATAATAAAGACAAATGTCTCTAGGATGTGGTTGGGATTATACGCTCTGAAGATAGCGTGTGTCTGCAGATTATCTGTATGTTTGCCAACATGGAAATAAGATGCATTTGAAGGCAGCACACTGATGCTTTCGGTTGTTTTTTGAGCCTCGTTCTGTAACTCCAAGAGCACTGATCTGTGTGCAGTTCATTCATTTCCAACCTTCCCCATCAGATAGGGATTCCCAAATCTGATGAAATGAAAATATATTCATAGTGCAGATTTATATAATGTATCTATTGTTAAAGCACACGGTAATGATATGTCATTATACGTCGTCTCTTTCATCTGTGGATTGATGAAACTAATTCATCATTTGTTGTCTCTGTTTTCTCTCAGTGAGGTTATTCACTGCCTGACAGGGATTTATTGAATAATCAATTACTTTATCTACCTAATACTTGAAGCACTTCATCAGTGCCAGTTAATCAATCTCCCTCATGATTTCATGTTGATTTCATTTCCTTTGCTCCTCACTCTGTTCCTACAACACCTGGCCACATGCATTTTTCATTTAGCGTCTCTAAAATGCTTTAGGCAGCCACGACTCCAGACTTAATTATTGTGTGTGAAACAGCCCGGACACTTAAACATAAGCTGACAAATGTGCAGCACTTGAAGCTGTATGCAGTGTGGCCACTCACAAGCTTCAGTGGGATAAATCGGGTTTGTGGTCACCACTTTTGGTTGAAGTCTCCCCACACAGCCACTTCAGAGGCTTGTCTTTATCCCCGCACCAGTAGAGAGAGAGAGGGAGGACCGAGAAGTTTTCATGTGATTAACTCCTCTAGCGGGCTATAGAGAGTGCACTCTCCGCTCCCATGCTCCCGGAGATCCTCCTCGCCGGGGTTTGTGCAAATGTCTCATCTGAAATGACTCAGACATATTTCAAGAGACCACAGAAAGCTGTAATGGTACTTTGGAATTCTAGTTTTAACAAAGTCAAACCCAAAGGGGTGCTTGTATTGAGGATTACCCACAGGAGGACGGTACAGTTGGCAAAAAGAGGGAGGGCGAGGACATTAAGAGAAGAGCGTTTGATGATGAAAAACAACGAGGAGATGTTGCATCAAAATTTGTATCAAATTAAGATGGCCATCAGTCGCTGAGTGGAAATGAATATTTCATTTTCATCTAAATTTAATCTCTCCCTCGGCACAGAGAGGAAGCAGGGAGAAGCCTGCTGGTGGAGGCTTGGTCCCGGGGAGCTGTCGTGGTGGATATGAACAAATTCTGGTAGAGGTCACAGAAGAATTGGATACAGGCAGAAGCTTCTTTGATGTGTAATTCCATTATCTGTTCGCAAAAGCAGAGATTGAAGGGAGAGGAATACAGTGGTTGTTTTACCTGTGCTAACACACTCCTCTTCATCCACTTGTATAAACATGGGCGGGTAAACACACTCCAAAAAATAAATAAATAAATAAAAAAGAAAGAAATATCTGAGGCCTACAGTCTGCCTCTCCCTCTACAGCCATCTCCACACTCGTATGGACACACACTATATAAACCCATACGCTCCATCCACAACATTCTCCAAAACATATGTCTGGTCTCAGTGGGCCTCTTGTACACAATCCAATTCCATTCTCTCTGTCAGCGCACTCACAGCTCGTCATTAGCTTCAATCTCGCTGATGAGAAACGGCAGATGTTCATTTTGTTAAGCAGAGGGCCCGTCTCTGAATGTGCCATCTCCTGTACCCGCCTGTGATCCTCTTTAGATGTATTAGAAAGGAACATTCTGCCTCCATACACAAATATGAGCTCCAGACGTGCCATAATCTATATTTTATGAATCACAGCACCTGGTTTTAAGTCAGTAAAACCAGTCAACTTGGGTTAAATGTACTCTGAGCCCAAGTCGACGTGTATTAAACAAACAGTGAGTTTATGTCTCAGAATAGGTATAATAAATGTGTAATGCGCTGAAATGGGCTCGTAATGTGTCTGATCACTAACACTAACAAGACTTAACTGCATCAGGGAAGTGCAGGTACTTAGCTCCTTGTTCAGTCACACATAATAATGATCATCCAATAATCCAAGCCACTAGGGGCTAATAGAGCGGATCTACCAACCAGTAAGATAATCCTGTGAAACAGCGGGGCCCTATCTAGCCCCAGTTAGCCTAGCCTAGCCGCTGCTCACACACCAGATGGTGTTTTCATATCGTACAACAAAGTGGGTGCTCTGTAGTGAAAGGTCTGCTGCAAGCATATGCCTCTGTTGCCTATTGAAAATAAATAAGCTACTTCATTTATCATGCCTATAGATTTGAGATTTTTTATTCAGCCATCATGTTGCTGTTATATGAATGAAAGATGTTCATCTGAGGGGGAATTTCATGCATCTCATCTGTAATTATCTGGGGATGAAACAGGAGCTTTAAATGGTCACTTAAAATAATAACCCTTAGGAATACAAAGTCATGCAGATAGGTTTGGTATTATGTGTTACATCGTGTGTATGCAATGAAGGTGAACAACAATTTGTGGATTATTTTAAATTTTAGTGGTAGAAATTAGTTCAGATGAAGACTGTGACCTGTGACAACTTTCGGTCATGCAGAGTAAGCATGATATTGTCCATAGAAAGTCACATTACTATTACTTGCTGTATTTAAGTGGATACAGGAAGATGGGAAATAATAGGGTTTATTTGTATAGCAATACACACACACACACACACACACACACACATATATATGTATATACAGAAAAAAAGACTCATTAAAAGAAGCATCTTACAGCAGCAAAACCTGAGCAGATTATACCAGAATTATCTGATACCAGTCGAATTAAGTGGAAAAAAATGCAAAAAATAAAAAAAAAAAATAAAAACGCATATAATAGGCTTTAGTATAATAATGTAATAATATTGGTGAACCAACCTGCTAAACATCTTTGCACCACTCAATGTAGACACATCCATCAGAAACAACAGCCTGATTGATGTGGCCCACAATCTGCCCGGAGTCCCCCCTGCAGGCCCCTCAGGGACTCAATGTCATTATAGCAGTGTGTGTGTGTGTGTGTGTGTGTGTGTATTTTTTCCCCTTTGCTTCGTCGTCTTCTTTTTTTTTTGACAGTGTTTTGAAATTCATGACATGTCAGTGTTGGCTATTTCCCTAAGAATGTTTCTGTACCAATGCAATGAATCAAATTTCATGCTCTAGCCATTTGTCTTTATTATGTGCCCTTGTCCTTTCCATTTGACTCTCCCATCTCAGCCCTCCTCAGGGCTCTGCTGGAAAAGTCGAATAACATCAGAACAGTTTGAGAAGAAAGCTCGGATCGCGGGGCATTTCACTCTCGGGGTCATGCTAGCAATATAACACAGTTAATTACAATCATCTCGTTGTAGGTAATTTAGAGATTTTTTTTCTTTTTACATTTCAGCATGGAGAGTAATTTGTCTTTACATTATTTCATTGTGTATGTTGGCAAACCACACACACACCATAGGCGAATAAAGTAATGCAGCAATAGAGATGGAGGGGGGTGGGGGGTGGAAGGAGCAGGGGCAGTTACATAGATGAAGCTAGGGGACTCTTATTTAGCTTGTTAATTAGCTTGAACCTTTTGATCCCAATTTTAAAACCCGCCACGTTGCAGTGCTGGCGCCTTTTGTGTGTTGTCCCAAGCCTGATAAAACTAAGCTTTATTCGTGTGCCTTTCAAACACCTCGGCATTCACCAGAGCAGTATTAGCTTTGCTTCCCCCTCCCCACGTTAGTGTTGTCCTTATCTCTTCCCAGACGCTCTGTGTAAACTTGGTCACCTCTGACACCTTGGTAACGTACAGTTACACACATACATTACAATAACAAGACCTTTTTATTCCCGCTGCTTTAAAGCAATCAGGACAGTGGAGATATCAGCTGCAATGCACAGGTTTAAATCCTATTTAACTTGGGCTAAGGACAATGAATAGAGGGCGACACAGTTTCATTCTGCCCTTTTAATCAAGCTCTCATTGTTGTGGGTGCATGGCAAATGTCAGGTCTTGGTTGTGTGATTCCCTCAAATTGCCGTTCCCTGACTGTAGGGAGACGTGTGTGCCCGAGTGTGTGTTTGGGAGTGCAGATAGAAAGAGAGGAAGTGTGAGTGTGTGCATGACAAGGGGATGTATAAGGAGAGCTGGCATAGAATCCCTGGAGCGTAGGGGTAGAGCAGGAGTTACTAATCAACTGTGAGAGAGTAGGCTAGAGAAGACTCACCCTTTATTTTCCCCAAGAGAGAAAGAGAAGGAACAGATAAGACAAACCTCTTCAGGCCAAAACCACTACAAATGAATGGTTATCACCAAAAATATCTGGGGGAGGGGGGAAAACAGAGATCACCTCCTCCGCAGTCTGCCTCACACAGCCCGCTTTGCTTTTCATCCCTGAGAGGACTACTGCAGGAGGTGCATAAGACTCGGGGGTTACCTTTCTAGCCCCTGTGCTCATTCCTTCACTGATGGATAGCCAGGAGGTTGGAAGCCAATGTCAATTTAGTTAACACAGCCAATACCCAGAAGATTCCACTCAGCACTTGCTCTGTGTGCAGCCGAGACAATCTGGGATGGTCTCTCCTGTCTCAGTGAATGTTTTACCGGCTGCCGATCTACTGCCCAGGTTGCCCCCGGAGAGCAGTGTGGTTAACCACAAAATGTTCCCCCGCGACTCATCTGAAGACAGCTTGTCTGCATGCAACCGGCCTCAGATATGGAGCAAGACAGACATTATCATTGACAGGGAAGGGAGGAGGAAGAGGAGGAGGGGAGGTTGTGGGTGGTATGAGGCTGGCAGTACATTTTTAGTAAAGCTGTTAGTGATGCTTGTATGAATTAAGGCCTTTAATGTAAAGCCAGAAAAAGGAAGTAACAGCGATGCTGCAGGTTTCCACAATCTCAGAAGGGGTTTGAGGAGCAGAGATGGCTGTCATAGTAACCGAAGCCCACGTAGTCAGCAAACTAGGACGTGATTGGTGGAGATTATAGCATGTGATTAGACTATCGTCTAAGCAGCAGGGTTTTGTGTTTTCTCAAATCAATTCCCTATCACAGAGTTAATGAAAAAATTGGGTTCTGATTGTTTTGTTCCTAAATTGTGTTTGAGTGTTTCTGTTTCTACACTCCCAGTTTCAAGTGTATTTCTTCCATCTTTTAGAGATCAGTCCTGTGGGTTATTGTTATTTTTTAGCTCACCACTGTCCACCTTCAGTTTTAACTCACAGCAGTAAAACAGTTTGACCAAATCATTATTTTGCTGCAATTTGGAAACAGCTCACAATCCATTTTAAAGTCCTGAACCATAAATTATAACATAATGCAAAAGTGCTTACTGTATACTGTATCTAAACACTTTGGAGAATTTGTGTGACTCATTTTGAAGGTTTTGGTTTTTGCTCAGATGAAAACTTCACATGCAACAAATCCAGAGAGAGAAAATGCAACTTCTGCTTTTTTTTTAAACACATCAACATCAGAGTTGTGTTTATGTGTCCAGAGGAAAAAGAGGAGAATTAATTCTGTGAAAGCTGCCTAATTTTTTTAGAATGAATGCCTCTCATTGCTTTTCCCTCACAGTGAACATAATACTGTGAAATTTGCCTGCACCAGAATAGTCTGCAATCAGCAAGTATTATCTGGTTTGATGAAAAGGATCAATTGAAGTGCGGTGCCTGTCCTTGCCACCTGCCATTTTAGTCAAAAATACCATAAAAGATTAACATTAGGTATCATCAAGGGTCTTTAAAACACATCTATCTCCAATGATTCTGACAGGCAGAATATTGAACATCTGTATTAGTAAACTGTGGTAGGTTGTGGGTATTTGCAAAAATCTCTTGTAATAAATGCCAGATGTAATTTGAGGCCACAAATGGCAACTGTGTCAAACAGATGTCTGTGATGCAAAACAAGGAGAAAAGGAGCTCTTGGCTGAAATTACATGTCTGGAGTTATCTATTATGAAAAGTTAGATATTCAATCTTCTAAATGGCCTTAAGGGGCTATTAGAAATGTCAGTAACTGTAGACAACAAAGGTAAATAAAGACAGGCACAGCCAGCATGGGGCTGCTACATTTCCAGATTGCGTTCACATGCAGGCTTTTAGTTCCAATTCAACAACTAAAACTCTCTTTTCTCTTTTTGTTCCAGCTTTGCCCTTTCACTGAGGAGCTTTTATTAATGTGAATGAATGGTACCTGAGGAAATATATAACCAGCACAACATTGACCACGTTTAAAATAATTGGCATCACGCTGGCATCGCAGAATTAATGCTCACTTAATGTCCTGCTCAGTCTCCCTCTGCACTGTTCACGTATGGATCGCCTGTCTGCCAGAGGGGTAATTACTTCAAATGTGGTTACAACCATTCTACTGTATATATGGACAACACGGGCCACAATACAGATGAGCAATCTCGTAATGAAGCAATTTAACATAGGGCTGAAATCAATCAATGAATTGATCAGTAAAGTCACCAGAAAGATTTTTCTTTCTTTTTGTCCATTTTAGACATTTTGTAAAAATACAAAAAGGTAATGAAAATACACTGAATATCTTTGGGGGGTGGGTGGGTTAGTATATATTTCATAATTGGCATTTTAAATTTATTTTGAAAATTTATGTATGAAATATATAAAAAAAGAAAAAGCAAACAATGTAGGCCTGAAATAAGCAGCTGATTAATCAGTGAGGTGATAGACAGAAATGTAATTAAAAAGAGAACATTAATCTTTGTGTGCTATGTGTAATTTATCAATGCTGCTTTTTTTTTTTTTGTCTAATACAGTGAGTTGATCTTTTTCTGGCCTGACCTGTTGTTCACTGAGATGGTCACGGATGGTTTTTTCACCATTATATCATTTTAAATAGTTATATATGACCATCAATTAATCAGCGATCATCCCAGAAGGAAATCAGCATTAAAGCTAACTGATTCTGTGCAGCTCAAATAAACATAGTAGGTCCGTTTGATACATCAGTCAGCACAAAGAATTGGAAATGTCTTAATAGAGTATTATGATGTAAGACGTTCACGCTCCCCACTATCAAATGTGCGTCTGTCCCCAGCATGGTAGACAATCAGAGACATCACCACACAATAAAGAAAGATGAGTTTAAAAAGAGCGGGGGGGGGGGGGGTCGTTCCCCTCTCTGAGGGTGTTTTGCGAGCTTGGGGACAATCAGCAGGGTCTGTGAGCAGGATTTCCAGTCTGTAATAATGGCTGGCTGGAGCCCAGGCAGATCACAGACCTCACATTCTTTGTCAATATTCTGCCTAAGCATCAGAGGGACAGTGTGAGATGGCAGGACAGGCCTGGAGTGTGTGTGTGTGTGTGTGTGTGTGTGTGTGTGTGTGTGTGCGTGCATGTACATGCTTTCTTGAGTGGAGCCTATTAGTGCAGGGAGCCTCTCCAGCCACTGTCAAACTTAAAACAGGGGACAGGAGGAGATATTACCTCCAATTACATGCTGTGGTGCGTGTGTGTCAAGTCTGAGCACTCTCAAGCTGCTGGCCTGTCAAACTTTTGTCCACTGATTAATTCATTTTTGTCCAATGTTACACACATCATGGCGAGAGACAGAGCTCTCTCTTACCCTTTCCTTTCTCTCTTTTCTCCCCCATCTTTCCTTGTTTGAGGGGAGAAACTCTTTATTTGAAACCGTGTTCTTTCAAGACAGAAACAGATAAGCGTTTGTTTAGATTTCAGTCACTTCCTCCTCCAGGGTGTGACCCTGCTATCATACACTCGTAGTGTTAATCCCTTACCAGGGTAGAATGAGAGCTCCTCTCACCTTCCTTGACCTGTACTCCTTCTGTCTCCTCAACATGCTGCATTACAAGACTTACATTTCAATTTGCAAGACCAATCACCAGGACTTCATGAGCTGCTGCTTGGAAAGCAACTGAGCTTCATTCACTCTGTTCCTCTTGTGTTTCAATCCATTTATGATGATTTAGAGATATTAAATGTCTTGAACAAACCACTTTCAGAGCCAAAAGTGTTTTTTCCTCTTTCTTTCTCTTTTCTTTTATTTATCTTATTCTAACACTTCTTTTGATTGTGCCCATTGAGCACCTATGCCTCCATCTAGTGCTTCCCTGGTCACCGCTGCACCTTGATTTGAAACTCTAAGGTGTGGGGGAAGGGGTGGGGGGAGTAACAGCACATGGAAATGGGATGGTGATTGGCTTCCTCCCCACGTGGTGATGGAGGGCTTGAGTGATCGTGCCCCTCAAGTCCTTCCTTGGTGGTTGATTAGCTGTGGAGCCCTGGAGCTCCGGAGTGACACACTGGCTCATCAGACCCCGCTCAGCCTTCCAGGGACCCCCTTGATTGCACGGCGCTTCATAATTGCCCCCCCCATTCTGCTTTAGTGTCCGGTGTGCTGTCATCTCATCTTTGTGTCAGTGAATGTGCCACTCTATGCTTGACTTTTGCAGCTGCTTTCCAGAAAATGCACACTTGAAATGTTTCCGCATGAAAGGAATATGTCATAAAAATTTCAGCCATCTAGGAGCTTCCAGTTATTAACTGGTGACAACATGGTAATACTTTCTGAGACACTGAATGCACAGAATCTACAGCAGTCACTATCCTGAAAATGTGTCCCCTCTCTGAGACCTCAAGATGACCTCGCAGTCCACATCTACCGTCAATGGAACACGTAAAGGGCGATTATATGGGAGCTAGGCAGAGGAATGCTGTGTTATAATAATGTATATTAAACTGTATGCAAGCAAGGTTGAAGTGAAACGACAGCTGTGGTAATGCATGACACTTTGTATGTCAAAGAGAGCTTCTGCTGCCCCCCTGTCTCTGACTGCCAGCACCAGCAGCTGCAAATGGGTGCGATGTAATGTCTCTTTTAGTAAGGCAATTGGAAAAGAATTGCCATTGTGGCATTTATAATCATGGGGTTGGTATCCATGATTGAGAGTTAAAGCAGTCAGAACGGAGGACTCAGAGGGCTCTGGCTCGGGTTATTGATTCATACAGCTTAATGTGGGTGAACTGCCCAAGGTGTGGAACTCATCAGCTCATGGAGTGTATTCATTATTTTTATGTTCGGGCATCAGGCTCCAGGGACACCTGGATTTCTTTAAGTTGAGACTTGTGTTGAGACTGTCAGACACTGACATTATTAGTGGCATTAGTTTAAAGCAAGTCAAGCTTTATTTGTCACACACACAAACTCAAGGTTGGCTAAAAGATGAGTGTGAAAAATAATAAAAGAAGACAAAACACCAAAGGCAGTGTAGACCTGATGGTGCGATCAGTTCGGCACAGCTGTCTGCTCGGTTTTGCTGACATCCTAAGAGGAGGCCCACCTTTTCAAGGTAGGTCTTCTCATCACTGTTAGTGATCCGGCCCACTATTACTGAGCCATCAACAAACAATGTGTTGCTCCTCGCCGTCTCTCTCTCTCTCTTTCTCTCTCTCACACACACACACACGCACACAGTCACCGTTGCAGGGAACACAGCAGGAGGCCATAAACAACCTCAAGAGGCAGCTGTGCTGAGGATGAGGGTGTTAAGGGTGGGACTGCCCACCTGACCAACTGTGTTCTTGCAGTTAGGAAGTCCAGGTATTTTGTTGTTTATGTCCATCAGCTTTACGAGCAATCCTGTTAGGCTTAAAAGCGTCTGCTTATCAGGCTTCTTCACATTCTACCATGTTTTTAGTGTGCTCTGATGCAGAATCCAGGACTCTCCTTTTGTGTCCTGGCTCAGACACAAGGCCTGTCTCAAACAATCTGCTTATGCTTTCCATCCATCCCTGTTTTTGCCTGTGGTGAGAGGCCCAGCAGGTAAAGTCCATACATAACTGGAAGGCTTTTCCACTCACAACATAGCTGAGATGACCTTCAGTCTCTCAGCCCAGCAGCTGCTTTCTGCTCAGTCAAGGCACATGAAAAAAAAAAAACAAAACATCTCTCTGCCGTTTTGGCTCCAAGAAGCATGCACACATGCATATGCGCACACTTACACATACACACACATGCATAAAGCACCTATGGAGTAAGACATCCAATATAAAAGCCGACCTCTGTGTTTTGTCAAATGACTTGCCAGCTGTTTGTGATGTGTGCAATTGCATTTAACTGCATGCCAGCTTTTATCTTATTTCCTACCAAAGAAGTGGTGACTGCAGCCACAGGCTTATTCATGTCCAGACTTTTTACTCACCAAATAGGCTTTTTCCTGTTGTCAAGCTTTGGATAAAATCACTCACTAGTGTTAGTTGGTGCATTTTCTTTTAGTTTTTACTCTTATTTTCCTCGGCACAGGGGAATAAAAGTAAAAAAGTGCAGAAAAGTAAAAAGAAAGAAATATCTAGTGTCTTAGTTTTTTCCTGCTCCTCTGGCTTTGTGTAATTGTCTGTCTTCATTGCTACATTGGCTTTATTCACCCACTACAGTGACAGTCATTTCACCTGCTCCCTCTTTTGTAGAGTTTGAGGAAACACTTTTGCTTGGATAAATATTATAGTGTTGCAACTCTGAAAAAGGACTGTCGACTCTTGTACAGTGTGATGGACTTTATAGTGCCAGATGAGACTTGTGCTGAAACACAAATAACTATCCTATTCAGTGCAAGGACTTATGTAAGAAGCAGAAGGCTGTAGCAGACGAGTGGCCTCTTGTCATATTACTCATCTTTTCTGTTAAATTAATCAAAGTGTGTCAAAGGTGAAACCTCAGAGAAAATTCTGGCTTTGTCAAAGGTCGATTAAGAGTGCTGTGACCAGGGTAAAAATGGCATGTTGGTTTGTACCACCTCCTTCCTAATGTCTCTGTATCTTTGTGAATGTGCAGCAAAATAATGAAGGTACAGTAAGTGATAGTATAGCATTTATTTTTTACACAAATTGACTGCAGTGCAGTGATATTTACTATTTCCCGCATATTAGTCAAATGATTCAGGTCATGTTGATGATGCACAGGGATCAATTTAACAGCTCACTGTTTGATTTTGTCGCTGTTTTCATACCTATCTCTTTGTGAGCCACATCTAAACACTGCGAGTGCTGTTTAATTGGCAGGGGGAGCATCTGAGCACACCAGTGTGAGCTCTGGGCTCCTGATGATTCTGATCCCAATCTTCTGACAAATGAAACTTTTCTGCTGCACGGACTCAGTTTTGCTTATATAGCATCTGCTTTGGATTATTAGCGAGTCAGAATGACTCAGCTCATACAGAGACAGGAAGTCCCGCTCTTTAACGTGTACTGCGACGGAAGAGCTCTGTTCTTATCATATCAATAAGAGTCGGCATCCCTTCTGATTTGTGTTGGGTATAAATACGTTTAGATACTGAGAACTGGTTTCTAATTTTCTGGAAGGGGAGATTATTTATCAAGTGTGCTTCGAGTGTATGGCAGTTCATCCTCCCACGGGAGATGTAGCTGGAAGCCTGGTGACATAGCAACTACTTACAAGTCGTGCTGTAGCTACTTTTTGTTGCAGCTAGTGTCAATCATGGAGAAGAACAAGAAGAGGACAGATCTGTTGGACTGGTTTGACATTCATCAGAGCGGGCTATTGTGAAATTTGATGGTGTGTCAATCCTAATATGATAGCCTGCACTGTTTTGGACTGCTGGGTTCTTTCCACCCCTTCAAAGGTCACCACTGTCAAGATGATCTAAATGAATTAGTGTCTTGGTTATAAATACTGATGTAACTCAGACCTTGAGATCTGTTGCTTTTCTTGGTAACATGATGGAGGTTTTATGTTCTCATGCAAGCTGCAGTAAGAGCTTGTTGCCTACACCTCAACAAATCATCTCAGTGTGGGAGCCGCGGCTAATACCATTCCTCCTATGCAGAGGTATTTTATATGCGCCCAAGAGCTAGCAGTCAGTAACACTGACAAGAAGTATTGTGTTTGCATTAACATATGCTTAACTGCATCAGACCTCATTACAGCTCTGTGCAGAGCAGATGCAAAAACATTTCAGTCGGCTTCCTCCAAACTGTTGCCTGATTGCTTACTGTATCAGGAGGCATTTGGTGGAGATGTGACAGGGGAATCGCATAATATCACTTATTTTTGTGAAATGGTCTTTGCCAAAAATAATGTGGTTTTACTTTTCACATGTTTTGGTGTCTTTTTGAGGCTCAGATACAATTCCAGAGAAATCAATAACTAAAACTGATAAACACAGTAATGGGTGCTGTTTAGTAGCACCAAGGATGTTTTTGCCTAAACTGAGACATCATTTCCTGAATGTAAATTATCCTCATTCCTCACTTTTAGAACATTACTGCATGTGCCTCGAAATACATCGTATTTTCAGCATGACAAACAAGTATAAGCAAATTCTCATCTACCGACGGAATAAGCTGTAACATGACTCCTGAGTTCAATGTCCACCCTTCCACCTTAATGGACTGAATAATATGTAATGCTTTGCAAAGCTGCACACCTTCCTAGTAATGTGTCATTGCTGGAGCCAGTTACACACACCTCAGTTCAAAGTAAGGCATGTCATTGTGTTGACAAGCTGTAGCTGGGTGCCTGTGAGCATGCTTGTGCCTGGGAAGACGTGTTATTCTGTATCTTCTTTCAGAGAAATCAGCATTGTGACAGAGAGTCTGACAGTGCTGTGTGCTCAGATCACTTAACTGGAGCATCCAGATGTGACAGAAAATCAAAGGCAAAGTAATGATGGAAAACAAACCTGTTTATGCTCACTGATAATATAGAAGTAGGGCAGCGTAGGAGAGGCAGAAAAGACTTCATAGGTGCTCAGCGATACAATGAAGTCATTGAAGTCTTAGTTTCTGAGATGTATGCTGAGATGTATGCTGAGATGTATGCTGAGATGCTGAGGTTTCTTGTAACCTTTTAAAAAAATGCTATATTTATGTTCACTGCAAGCCAAAGTTTTGCAAATAGCATCATTTGCATCCATTTTTAAATATGATACGTTTTGCATTTGGTCGTCACTCAGAATTATATCTAGAGTAAAAGACAATGAGGCCCTCCTTTTATTTCATAGATACAACAGCTTCATTCATGACATCTGATGTAGAGCTCCAATGATTGGTCACTTAATCAATCAGTCATTTGGCAGAAGAATAATCTATCTTTAGGGAAAAATGCCTACAAACATTTTATAACTCCAGCTTCTCAAATGTGAGAATTTGATTTCTTTTGGATTGTGACAATTGGCTTTTTTCTTTTTTACAATTTTCTGACATTTTTTAATAAAAAAAAATGAAGACAAGCCTAACTGAGATCTGATTAATGAAATGAAGATTCATGAAGTGATAGTGAAAATAATAATTAATTATTTGCAAGCTGTTTTGGTGATTTCCAGTTGAGAGAGCGACCATGATTATTCCAGCCTTATGCTCACTGAAGTTATTTCATGTTTGTATTTTTGACTCACATTGACTCAGTGTTTTACCTATTGACCTCTGAGGTTGGCAGGGATATGTGCTGTGTCACTGACTCTGTGAGTGGTCAAAACCTATAGAATTTAAAGAGGAACAAGTCTGGTCGCTTTTCCACTGTTTTGCTAACGCTCCTCTCGGCCATGTGCAATAGTTTTTAACTAAGCCAACAAAAAAAGCAATCCATGCAGTGCTGGGTAACATTATATAACATATACTATGTTATGACGTGTATATTTGTGTAGTCGTAACTGTCATAAACAAATGATAAAGGGTTAGGGAGCGCGTTTGTGTCGCAGTGCCACAGCAACAAGAGCTGGGACACCGGGTCGGTGGCCAAGTGCTGCACTGATGTTACAAGGTTGGTTTTCAGCAAAAAGATGTTAAGATAGAGAGCCTCCATTCTCCCTGTAACAAGTTACAATTCATTTATCTAACCATCACAGTTACTCCAAAGCTGTTTAATTAAGGTAAAAATGTAGCATAGCTACGGTAAAAATTCTACATAGTTCCTCTTTAATCAGCTGTTCCAATGACTGTGCTACAGCTTTTGAGCAGGTGTGTGTTTTAATCATGTTTGCCATTTTATTTAAAAAAAAAAGTGATGGACAGGATATCTTAGCATGTCTTCGTTCTGCACCTCGTTCAAGGGCACCCGTGTAGCATTTTGTACAAATAAGATAAGAACTCCTTCAGGCGACATCAGTGACCTCCTGGTTGCGAACCCACTTGGCTGACCTCATCCCTCGGCACTGAGCCACATGAACAGAAAAGCTGCGCCCGGTGGTGATTCTGTGCATTATGGCCTTGGCCCTCCAATGGAAAAGGTCAGTATTGATACACACACAGTATTGCCTTAACTAGTGTTTCCCAGACCGAACATTTTAATTTCATAAACTCTACCTGGAGCAAGTAGGAAGGTGGGAATCAATATGCGTTGCTCTTGGCATGTGGACATTGTGATGAACTTGTCCAGTGGCTTGAGATACTGTATATCATAAGGCGTGTGCTCACTTCAAGTCAGGAAAATATGGGAGCCTCTTTTTTAATGCGCTGGATACTGGTTATTAACTTGTCGTGATTCAACATCTTTGATGAAGCTGAGCCCTACTTTTCAACCCCTGCAGCCTCTCTCAGTTCCAACCCTCCTGGTGCTTTGTAATTCTGCTCTCATTCAGCCAAGAGTAAACATTATCACTTGAACATATTTATTATCAAAGTGTAATTATACCCACAGTTTCAGCCTGCGTGTCTCCAACTGACACACAATTGTGAGAAATGACCTTCAATTAAATTTCTGCCAGAGTGATGTCGATGTATCTCTGAGTGTAATCAGTGGAAAGTTTGTTCAAATATAGGAGGAGCAGTGATTCTGCTCTTCACTCTACTTTCTCCTTAATTAACAAAGGGGTAGGCATTACATCCTCTCTCATATCACCTCATGGTTGTCATGGTCTCTGACAGTGTTTAATTGAAAAAGGGTGTCTGTAAATTTCTTACTAAGTTCATGATCAGCACTGATCATAGAGTGTGTTGATGTGAAGTGAAACTTGTCTAAAAGTGACACTTTAAAACACATTACGCACAATATCACCATAACCATGACACGCCTCTGTCTCTCTACTCTGCCTTTTCATGGACGCACACACACACACACACACACACACACACACACACAGATAAGACATTTGTGTTTTCCAGGCGATATCCTATCACATCAGGAGAGGACAAATATGAGACAAGCCATCCATTATAAGAACTCGATTGGTTCTGTAGTGGCAAATATCACATCACCATTTAATACCATCACCACACATACACACACAGATACACACACACAGTAGCACAAACACACATACCTCGGCTCTGCCCGGCCCAGCCTCTTTCATAATTTTCTTGTCAAGCATAGCAGACAGCGTAATGTTAAGAGGCCACGCACAGCGTAAACAGTGGACAGATTTTAGATGTATCACTGTAATGGAGTAATTAGCCCGTCAGTGGGGGACTGCACAGGACTGCTTACCAACACTCTGGTTCAACACTATCAAAAGGAATCTTCAAATAAGTTTTTAAATTTTAATTACCAGCATCTTCTGGCTGCTCAGTTTGCTGAGGCTGAAGTCAGTCCATTTTTTTTTTTTTTTTTTTTTACCCATGATGCTATTCCCTCATCCAGCCCCAGAGCACTGATTACGTATGATTTTTAAAGCACAGATTGGTACATGAATATTTGAATGCTTCAGATGACTGTGGACCTGAAATCATTAGTAGATTTATCATCTCACAGAGGATTAAATTGGAAACTATTTTGATGGAGGATTATTATTATTATTATTATTATTATTATTGTTCATGTTTTGAGCAAAGATTTTAACCATTGGATTTGCTGCTTTATTGTGGTTATCACTGTAAACTGAAATATGTGCAGAAGAGGAAGTCGCCTGGAGCTCTTTTGCTATCTTCTGAGATAGTAAGAGTTCATAGAGACCAATAAGAATTAATCAATAATAAAAAAATAAAAGTCAGACCCACTTACAGTAATCACATCTATAAGCAGATAATTGTTATTACCATTCTTTATTTATTTCTCATGCAGATTACCATCTCATTTACATTTGCATATTTATTCCATGAATATAAAGTAATGACACAGACAGCTTCCCTATTTACTGATCTAAAGATAAAATAAACTGTTGGCCTCCTGCTCTAAGCCTATATCGTCTGAGTGGTCAGGGTGAAAGCGTTGCACTCCTGTCACGTAACGTGCTTGCTGCTGTGAGTGTGCAGCAACCATAATTACATAAAAGTCCCAAAACGCGAGCAAAGCAAGAATGGCTGGGCAAAATAACTCACTGAGCCGCGGTGGTGAAAATATCACATGGTGCACAGCACAGACACAGGAATAGACAAACAGTGAACTTGTGTTGTGAAAGCACAGGGATGATCATTACACACTGCAGCAGTCCAAAAACCCCGTACAAGCAGGTCTGAAGACTCAGCATGTGACTGCCTGCAGTTACAACTGCTTCAAAAATCTTTTTCTATATGTTGTCATAAATGAGCAAACTACTTGATTAATTTACTGTAGACAAATGAACCGAACTTCCATTCCATCTGTCTAAGAGGTCTCCACTGTAATCACTTGTTGCAACCCAAGCTGACAACACAGAGATTAGAAATAATGTGATCACAAGTTAGAGGCCTAAAACTGAGGTGATAAACCAACCAGATCATGGTCACACTATGAATATGAATGAATATGAACTATGAATATAGTTAGAAGACAAAAGCCAAACACCGGTCGCACTTATAAAACATGTTGCTGTTGCTCTGTGAAATATCTGTTATTTTGGCTCATTTCTCCTGCAGGTTAATGTTTTTTATTTCTAAAAAAGCTTGAACTTTTACAGTGTTACTGGAGGTGGTTTTTGTTTTAGCTTAGAAGACACTGTGGGAAACAATGCAATGTGTATTTCTCACACTATTGTGTTGCTACTTTGGTCCTGTTTGCTATGTGCTAACAGCATGTTATGGGTGGTGAATGAGCAGTAGCTGATGTAGGACAACATCTTATGATTTTTGCATCAGTGCGTTAATTTAAATACTTTGATCATGGTGTCAACTTTAATTTTAAGTTGCATTTCAAACAGATACGTTTATTCACAACATCAAACATTAATATAATGTTCCATAAGATTTATATTTCCAACATCTGGAAATATCTGTACAGTACAGTAGCACTGTTCTGCAGAGCCACAGGCTCACTAAAGCCAATAAGCAGGTAGCGGAACAGCTGTCAGTTGTTTTGGTCACTTTGTCCTCTCAATGGGAAGCATGCACAGGAAAGCTTGGAATCACCGTGGTGCTCACACTTTGTGGCGGGCTGCTGTACTGAAAAAAGAATTATTAGATTTAATAGTATGTAGCGGAGAAAAAAAGCAATGAATAAATAAGAGGTTATACAGTGGTGCAATTCAAATCAGCCTTGGATTCAATTTGTCGATGGAATGGTAATAGGAAGGCCAGAGAGAGGAGGCAGAAAATGGTATGTGATTTCCTCCACTCGCTTGCATCACACCATGCTAATTTGCGTTTCATGCTCTGGAAGTGAAAGCCAAAACTGCAATTTTTCTCCCCCTCAGTCCTGCTACACGATTAGAATTTTGTTTTTTTGTTTTGTAAGTACTTTAATTATTTATTGATTGATTTGGTTACTTTGAGAGCAATAACCTCAAACGCTGGTTTTGGTAAATATTGCCAGAGCCAAACAGCTGTTTAGGAGTCTCTCGCAGAAACTTTCAGCCCCGAGTGGCAGGTCGCGTTTCATTTTCATGATGTCTGCATAGCCTTGTGCCTCTCTTCAAAGACCACAAAAAAGTGGTGTGAATAAGAAAAGCACAGTGTAAATGGCCCTCCTAATGACTCTCAGCAGGACTACTCCTTGTATCTTTTATGAGCCAGGAAGAAAGGCGCGCATCATTATACAGTGCCCATCTGAAATCCACCAGCAGCATGATGCTCAACAAAAAGAATCCCCTCCTGGCAAATCGGGCGTAATGGGACACATTAGCGTATCGTTAGCCTGTTAGCGTGCCTTGAGGTCAGACTGGCTGCCAAATTCCTGCTGCTGTAGAAAAAGAGGAGCTGGCTCTAGATGTCTGTTCATTCATTTGTGAACAGAGAACAGTAGCAAAGACATGTCTCCGTGAGATTTAGCATATTTTGTCAGGATTTACTAGGGATAATGATTAATTATTACTTTTGCATCTATTGTATCAAGAAGAGACAATCAACTAAGTCACTGATCTTCAGAAACATCCCTCAGAGTGTGTGCTGATTCCCCAGAGTAGCAGCTTAAATGAAGGCAAATGTTAATTAAGTCTCCTGTTTGCATTAGGAGCAAATGCATTACTAGGACTCTCATTTAAAATACACTGAACATCGTATTACTATTCAATACTAGGAAAATCAGTTTAAGGCTTTGGCAATAATGTTAGGCCATGAAAAAAATGTGCTGGAGCAAAATTTCTGTTTTAATGGATTTTTTTTCCACTGCCTCTGTTCTTTAACTCCCTGTTGGGAACGTGCCACAAGTTTCTTTTATTCAATGTCATCAGGAAAAGTTTATTGTTGCACAGGAGAGATACATCGCATCAAAGCAAATTCATTTACACTAAGAGTTGGTAATGGGGCGTTCACTATATATCCTGAAGGAACCTGCCTTTATGTGTTTTGGTATATTCTTCTTGTACAGTAAGACATAAACGTGAAGGGTCAGGATCGGATTATAAGTGACTGTCATAAATTTGTGAAGGAGCACAAAGGACATGCGTCACTGGTGCAGATTGTAGGGCAGCTGGGCAGAGATTCACATGGAGATGGATGGAAACCACAGCAACAGATGATGTTGATGACGGAGGACAGAGAGATAGATGGCTGTGGTCAGTGAGTGGTTAAAGAGGGGAAAGAGAGTGAAAGTGATGAGGGCTCAGACCGCAGCAGCCATTCATCTGTCACTCACTCTGCAGTGCCCTGTTGACGGGACTGAACCCCAAAAATATCCTCTAATTTCACTCACCTTCAAAACTGCTATGCTCCATCAGAGGCACTGTACGCTGCATTATGGGAAAATGATCTTTGAATAGTAAAAATGAATGACCTGCAGCGCTATCATGCAGCAGAGAGTGGGAGATGCTTCAGTTTCCAAGGAATCATAAGTGACGTTGCAATGCATCACTGTCCAATATAGTCGGCGGTGAAAGGTGGGAAAGAGAGGAATGGTAAGGCTAACTAGGGCAGGGGCTAGTCAGCAAATAAAGTCATCTGTGAGAGATGACTATCAATTAAAGGCACTTAAGGCGCTAATGATCAGCAAAGGGACCCTAATGAGGATATGTGAAGGTGGGATCACATCTCTGGAAGTCAAGTGCAGTGTTAAGATTCCAGCAGTACGCTAAAAGCCATGAATGCACACAGGCCCACTCATCACACTATCAAGGTCATTAGATGCTGTAATCAACTTAGGTAGCACAGTTTCAGGGAGAAACAAAGTTACCTCGCTTTAAAGCGGCGATGGAAAACCGTGTGCCGTGGTACAGCAGGTGATTACACTAATTAGTTCCTTCTGTCATCTAGGAGGCATGCTAATCAGTGGTATCACCGTGTGTGATGTTTGGCTGGAGTGGAAACCTGAAAATGCTTGGCCGTTCCTTGTCATACGGTTGCTCATCCCTGCATTATAATGGAGAACTGGAGACAGTCCCAGATTCTGCTCAATTAGCTGATTCAGGATCTATTAATAAATGGTTCAAATATATCCCCCTAAAAACCTAAATAGATACTACCACACAAAAACAGGTAAGAGCTTTTTTTTTCAAACACATGTTTGTTGTGTGTTGTTTTTGTTGTTAAGACGTTAAAATTTCCATCTTGGCATTGAAGTGCAGTTTTAAGCCCCATGGGAACCAAAGGTATTGAATGGCAATGAAATAATCAATCTTTAATCATTGTTAAAGGTCCACTGGTCAACAGAAAGTGGTTGCTCACACGGCAGAGCTCAGAAATTTTCTTTTCCTTTCTTATAATTTTTTTTTTTTTTTTTGTACCATAATAGCTTTTTTTTCCCTCCTTGCTTCCTTTAGCACTTTTTTTCCAGCAGCAGCAGGCAGCCATTTTTAAAGTAGCTGACAAAAGCCATAGGAAAGAGCTGTTGAAAAGAGCAGA
Organism: Caranx ignobilis; assembly: GCA_021432705.1. NCBI lineage: Eukaryota > Metazoa > Chordata > Actinopteri > Carangiformes > Carangidae > Caranx > Caranx ignobilis. Next base: position 11,292,988 of record MU270012.1, read on the forward strand.
ATATGGAGCTAGCTAGAGAGACAGAATCAAGACTACAAATGCTGTGATCAGGAGCTGTTAGATATGAATGTTTGCTAAAAAGTCACCGAAATAAAGCCCTGATGAAACTCTAGTTAGGATATCAAGACAGTGTGGTAGACAGCAATGCATTGTGGATAGTGCTTAAAGGGGGTAATTATATTAATTGTTTATCCCTGTTTTGAACAAACCCGAAAAGATTCTCCCTTTTCTTCTTTTGGACAGTTATAATGAAGACCTCATTTAATTCAATGAGAAACCTCCCTCTAATATGATATAATATGATATGATATGATAGATGATATATTCGAGTCTTGAGCACATCAGTGGAGCAGCAGTGTAGGCGCAGCGTGGATTAAGCCTGCTCTATCTTGGCTTTAGGAAGAGAACATTGTCTGAGCAGGAAAGAGCATGATACCACTGACACCGCACACTCGCTCAGCACCTCCGGGTATTTGATTATCTCCGTAGCAACCTGCTCACTGATGACCCCCATTACCTACCTGGCACACAGGTCAGGTACGTATTGCGTCAAATAAAATGTACTTCCTGACAATCTCACACACAAGGCCTTAGAACACACGGAGAGGCTGGAAGAGGGCTGTCGACAACAATAAAACCATCTGCGCATCTGTGGGTTCATTCAAACACAAGCTACGCTGATACATACAGTATTATCCCTCCAGATGTCTGTGTGGAGCAAGGTGGTATCTCTGAAATATTTATTTGTACTCGGGGGCATTGGAAACTGTTGACACCTGAAATGCAAATGTAATTTCCGCCCCACTTGACATTGTACTCCACTCTCAGTTAGTCTACCTCCAAATTCAGTAATGAAAGGTTCCTACACCTTTATTTTGACAGTTATGCAAATGGTATCACCACCCGTTCTGGCTGTAGAGGATGTGGGTTTGTGAATACAAAGGTGTGATCCCCTGAGGACCTGATTGCTAAACTAAGCCTGAACAACTTATCCAAATAACAAGGTCCACCTTCACAGTACATAGACCATTGAGCAAACACACAATGGTGCATTCAGGCATCCCTGCTTAACTTGTAAGTGGAAAATTATCTTCAGTGGACAGGTGGTAAAAAGTGTGCATGCTAATGTTAAATATATCAAAACTAATATGTTTTTTCTGTGTTGCCTGGCTGATGCCTTGACCTGTCTTCTCAGTATCTAGTTCTGGTTTTGGAGTCACCAGTGACTCATGACCACCTGAGGTTAAAGACATTATAGATACATTGTGTAGGTGACATTTCCTGACTTTGTGACTCACTCATAATGAATCATCACATAGTGGCAACCACAAAGGATATACAGTGCTGGTTACACCCTCCAAACCTGGACAAAACATAACTGCATTTAAAATTTTGGAGGAGCCAGATCTTCCATCTTAGAATAATAGTGAATATGACCAGACTGATAATGGATTAAAGACCAATACTGATCTTTTTTTTTAATCCATTAAGGTTATATTAGCTCACATTTTCCATAAACATAGAGAATGGTTTTCTTTTAAACATTTGTGACCAACAGAGGTGCTGAGTGCCCTCTGGTTGACCAAATATGGCAGTGCCACTCTTAATAATTTGCCTCTTACATATCTGTGGCATTTCTCAGTTATTTTTTGATTGACACATGTGCCTATAAGATATATCTGATAGAAGCTGATATGTGCTGCTTGGTTAATTTATTCATTTATCTGCCAGGCTGTTTAATTGGCTGGAATCTACTACAGATAAGTGTATCATCTCCCAAGGTTAATATTTAATGCTTTATTTCCTTGAGTGTGTTTCAAAACTGGGGACAACATAAATTTTCAGGATACAGAATGACACGTGAGTCTTGAGGTTGAAATCTGGGTCAGGCGAGATACTTGCGGATCTGGAACAACAAGATGCTGCTGTGTGAATGTGGTGTCTGTGATCGAAAGTTGATTGGGAACACGTTAGAAAGAAAAAAGGCTTTTTTTCCCCATTACTTGTTCTGTCTGATGTTTCCACAGGTGTGAGTGCAGGTTTTGCCATGTGCAGCAGAACTAGGGCACAATAGCAGATTAAATGTCAACACAACTCCTGCATGTGGCTCCCTCTGTTGGGCTTGAGGGTATCAATTGTAAATTCATAAGAAATCTTCTCTATACTGGCATCATTTCAGGCAGTTCATGTTCAAGACCAGTACTTGTGTTAATGAGACCAAGCCACCCCCACCCCCACCCCCCCACCCCCTGAGCAACATAGAAAGTGCGATTTTTGTGGATGCCAAAAACCGCAATTTCTCAACTATGAATATCATTTTAATAACAGTATTTTTCACCCTGTTTCCCTTGGCAAAGTAGAAGCGTGACTGAGTATGTCTGTGTCATTTGGCCATGTGGGTGTTTTGGAATAGAGTGCAAGCTTTCACACATATCTTGCAGGTTATTTTTTCATTCACTCGACTGTGTTAGGGAAATGGTGAAAACATATGCTGTACATCATTTATTAGGTTTTCCTCATAATAAAAATATTTTTGAAAATGGCCCTGCACGCTTCACAAAGGATGACGTTTCTCCTGAACTGTAAAATGAAGTTTTTCTCGCCTGCCATTCATCTTAAGGGTAAATAAATAAGACTTTGCTGCTCAGCTCTGTTCATTCTTGCATCAGCGCCACTTTCCCATTCATTTTTTTTTCTCAAAACATTAAACGATACTGTACATCATGTGATGCCATGCACCACGACACAGTCACGCCCGCTTAAACGGGGTAATGTCTCAAATGCCCTGATTTATGATGCAACAAATACTGTATGTAATGTCTGTCTGACAATCATCAGGGACGATAATCTTGAACTAAAGTTGAACAGAGATTTCCTCACTTTTATTTTTTATTGAGGCAACTAATTTTCTTTTCAAAGGAGGACACTTTTTTTGTGATGTATTTATGGAGGCAGCCACTAAGCTTGCAGCATCTGGGTGTACATCTAAGCATTACGTTGGTTACAGTAGGCAAATGGGAGCTAGTGAGCCAGCAGACAGAACTGTTTGCTTATTAAATTTGTATTCAACACCTGCTGAGTCATCGGCAGCTCAGCACACCTCGCTGCTACGTTTGTCTCACATTGTAGGAAGGAGGAAAGTCTTCTAGTGCTTGCTGCATTTTTTTTTTTATTGGGCAACAGACGGTCGAAACTCATGGCTAATCCTGCGACCTCAGCATGAATAAAATGAAAATAATATGAATAATATTGTAGTGGAGTGAAAATAATATGAACGAAACCACACATGGGAATAAGGAAGAGCTACGTCAATGTCTCTCAAGATGCTCAACTTCCCCTGTGACAATTTGAGTTGATGTGATATTACTAAGCACCAGTAACAGTGGCCACACACTGTATGATATCAGCCTGTTTTTACCCTGAGGACAGATGAACTGCTCCTGAACAGGAGACTTTGGATAGTAGGGTACATTTCTGATACCAGCTATTTTTATTGGCCAACTTCATGCTCTCACACAGTTGAAGCAGAGTGTGTGAAAATGCCATGGTGACAGAAAATATGGAGGTCAAGTTGGTCGAGCTGTGGCAGCAGGATGCGTAGGACTAGAGATTTCATCACACAGGGCTGCACAAACTATCAAGTGAGCAGCTTCTCCTGTCTTGTTAGCATTGTTGCTACACAACCCATCCTCAAGCTTTCAAATTAATCTGAATTGACAACTGTCAATAACCAGGATGGTCCGGAGGGGCCGACGCAACATACTGTACATGTACAATGTGAGCACGCAACTTGTGAGCTTTGACTTTGACACATCATGAACAATTTACCCGTACAGTGTGGCATTAAACAGGATTTTTTAAATCATACATTATCTCAGCCTAATGGTTACTTAAGTAACTACAATCCTGGCCACATAAGAACTTTTCAGATCCCTTAAAATGCTGATTTCTTAGCAAATAATTTCAATTAAGTTCTGAAACAACACTCACAAAGCCAGACTGTTCTTTTCTATACAGTATGTAGCCTGCTGGAGTTGACAGTATAGTGGCCTACAGAGATTTTAAATGGCCAACACGGCCCCTGTGGAACCATGCAGTCTTCAACAAACGGAGCTGCAGCCATGGCCCCTAGAAGAGAAGTCCCTAGCACCCTCCCACACCTGCCAGGGACAGGCCTTCCTGCGGTTGCCTCTCCTCTTCCTCCTCCCACTGGCAGCAGGGCAGGCGGTAATTAATTTCCTCATTTTAACTGGGAGGCAAAACGCTAGCGTCCTGGGACTGAGGCGCGTGCCACCAGCCTACATTCTGGATTCAAGGGATTAGGATAATTAGCCCCCGGAAGAGTGGGCAGACAGATGGAGAGAGGAGATGATAGCACCTTGTGGCCGGGGAGGCCGTTCCCTCCTGTTCTTTCCTCTAGCTTATGGAAGAAAAGAAGCTGTAAACAATAGTTTTCTAACTAACAAACAGTTAAAAAAAAAAAAAAAAAAAGGAAAAAAATACTAATCACAAGCAGATTGCTGAATATTTTTGCCTCAGGATTTTCCATCTGATACGTCTTTTATGATTATTTTTACTACACATCTCAGACTGGTTTCCTCTGCTGCAGAAAACTTATTACGCTAACTTATTGCAGGAATACAGGGAGTGTGTGTGTGATGTCTGTGACAGGTGTGTGTGTGTGTGTGTGTGTGTGTGTGTGTGTCTGTCTGTCTGTTTATGGGTGCAAAAGTAAGCAAGCCCTGTTATTTCTCAAAATGGGTGCCTGCTAATGTGTGTTGATGGTTGGGCAGGGCGTTTTGACAGCAGCTCTGCTCTCTGTTCAGCTCAGCCTCCAGGATCCCTCAGTCACTTAATGAAAAAGAGAGTGGACTTGTTGCAAGTCACTGAGGCAGAAAACAGATTAACTCAGCTGGGCTGTACTTGCCCAATATCATGTACAACAAAAGCATCACCTCAAGTGGTGGGCATGAGGGGAGACAGTACAAGAGGGATCGGGGATGGGGAGAGAATTTGATGCTATGAATGTAAGGTATGTATACACACAGTATAACAGAATTGAGGCTGGGTGATACAGCTGAAATGAAAATGACAAATACTAAAGCATCACATGTGTAACTATATATGACAATATGAAGTATGTATTGGAAAAATTCACATGACATAAAATTACCATTAACTGTGTTCCACTGTCATGAATTGCATTAGAACAGAGTGACGCCTTCACCACGGCACAGGTCTGCCAACAGTTCAAATAAAAGGAAAAGCGAAGCAGCCTGATTTACTATCATGATCATACATCATGATCTATACACTGTTTCCTGAGAAACGTACGTCTGAAAATGTCTAAAAAAATCCCATCTCACAATTGAGGAATGAAAAAAAATAAAGGAAATAAAAAGGAAATAAAAAAATCTAGCTCTGCAGCACGGCTGAAAAACTGGGGGGGGCACTCTTTTTGGTATATTGCCTTGGCATTTTATAGACTGTACAAATATAGATTAATTAGAAAAATGTTCTTAATTGGTCTCAACTGAAAAAATAGATAGATAGGAATGGTTAAACACAGCACTTCTAGCAGTGATAAGTTTCTACTGCCTGCCCTTGGATGGCTGCTTATACGAATACATGCAGCTCAGGAAAACAATGCAATAAAATACAATTAAAAATCCAGTCTAAGTCGATCCATTCCCTCTCAACCATGACCATGAGTCTGATGTAGATTTAAAATTTGTTTCCGTTTGAGTTTACATTGATCCTATGATCGTTTTTTGTCTTGTGAGTGGTGTGAGCAGGTTCACATATTGACTCCCTGGGAACAAAGACATTTGTCCAAGTGAGGTTTTTACTTAAGGGCACCTAACAATTCCCCATAGATGAACCCTGAGCTAGTGAGCCACAAACCACAAGATGCTTCATTGTGTCACCACAGCACCCTGTGCCGGCATTTATTGGTGGAAGCTGGAACATGCATCAACTGATTTTCCATCCACTTGGGAGGCAGCACATCAAGCTGACAACAACACTGACACATTCACCTCATAGAGTTGTTCATTTGTTACCACACATTTGATATGCAGCAACATTAACATTCATTAGGAGTCATGTTTCTGGCCATGTGACGGATCTAAGTGCTCCACTAACTTTCTCTGTGGTGTCTGCTGGTGGGTAGCTGGGGCACAGTAAATTTGTCAGAGCTGAAAAAAGCTTCTGTGGATGAGCTGAACAGAGCTGAACAGATCAACAAGACTGAACCAACAGAGCGGGCGTCTGCTTTAAAACCAAAACAAAGAGCCGGAAGATGATAAAATGCTTATAAATACTGATCAGTGAAGGTTTAATACCAACAAAGTATTACAATAGTGTTGAATTATCACCACTTCCCTTGTATATAAATGATAAGAATACAACATCGGCAATACTAATGCACACAGACATAGAGACCTGGCCTTTGACTTCAAATTCCCCTGTAGCACTCTGTAGCAGCATCACTGACAATACTAATGTTACATGACCTCCAGCATGTATATGCCTTAATGATTTCCAGCAGCGTCTGACAGCTTGGGCCATTTCTCGCATGTTTCTGTGCCTTTTGCTCCCTCTCCTCACGAGAAGCATGGGGGAAAAAATAAGTGACAGTTAGCTTCAGAGACTCCAGCGCAGTAGTGCACCATGTCTAAGGCTGGCATCTGACAGGCTGCAATGGAACAGGGGTGGGGTTGGCGGGGGTGGGGGGGGGTGGCAGTGAAGGATGGGAGCCAGCAGCACAGTGAAGGCTTTTGACAGGTAGACAGCAGGTGTGAGTAAAGAGGATATACTTGTTCCTGTGCACAGTGGGCTGTATCACACCGAGTGTTTCTCATATCATCCTTTTTTTGTGTGTGTTAGTGGGCTGTTTGTAAAACTGTGGCATTCAGATGCATGAACTGTGCTTAGTCCTCCCTCGATTCTGTTTCATTTAAGGTAATAAATCCATCAGTTCTCCCTGCTCCACGGGTGTGCACTGTAGATTTAAAGTTGCACTTTTAAAATGTCAGAGTATGGGTTTGTTGTTCAACAGTAATTGTAATGACCTGATGTAATAACTCTCTCAAGCAGTGAATGAAAAACTGCCTTTGGGGTCACATCATAGAAGTGTTTCTGCCACTGTTCTTTAGGCTTGCATAATTAGATTTCGCTCTGGTGTTAACAGGCACATGTGAATTAATTCCTGTGCAACTTTACTCTTAATCAAGATGACCTTCAGTTTGAACTGCTGATTGACTGTAGAACAGCACTTTATTGTTAGACTTGAGAACAGGGTATGGTTTATTCTGAAAGCCATAGCTACACGAGAATGTGTTTTACTTGTCTCAGGTGAGGTTACGTCTCAAAATAAATTGCCCTTTGATTCGTACAGTAATACGAAAGAAAATATGATGAATATCCATGCTTTGACAGTGTGAAGTAAACACTAACCTGAACCTTTTCCTTTATTAATTTTGTTTTGATGAATGATCTCAAAGGATAATGAAATCTACTGTTAGTGTCAAGTTTCACGCAGTAAACTCAAAGCAGATATTGAGGCCAAATATGGGTCTGTGGAAGGAGAGAGAGGTGGGTGTTAGACAAACTGGATTGGAAAGTAAAAGTTGCTCTCAGTGTTTAAACTGGCAAGAGTCAAACAACCTTGCAGAACAAACATGATAACATTAAATTTTATCAGGACAAATGTCATCAACATGATAATGCAATACCCTGTGTAACACACCAATCGTAAATCTCTTCCAGGGAGATGAGCAACATCTGAAGCACATGCATCATTTTCATATGCTCCAGTCTAAACTTAGCTATTTTCATCTTCGGGGAAATGCATACAGACTGTTTTCTGTCTTCTCGACAGCACCTGGCAGAAACAAGATAAAGCCTGTAGATTTTTACACAGTAGACCATGGCTTGAAATAAAAAATAATTATGTCCAAATTACCTGGTAAGCAATCATTTAATTCTCCTTGTCACATTGAATAAGGATTAATTTGCAGGCAAATATTACACAATGAATTATTGAATAACTCATCTCCCAAGCCAAATTAATCTTGAGGATTGATGATGTGGATGTAACCTGTGATCGGAGCAACATATTTCATGAGTCATTGGTGGAGCGCTTCGCATTCGCAAGGGCATTACCAAGTGATGACTTGATTTCGACTGACTGTCCCCGTTTGAATCCAGGTTATATAAACAAATGGGGACATTGTTGTGGTGGTAGACTGAATTATGGTTTCACAGTCACTCAGCGTTTTAATTAGGGCTGTTAAGGGATTATGACAGTGACTGAAACATTACGCATCGCATGTAATGACTCATGAACCATTTCTTCCCGATACCTCGAGACACACAAAATGATTGAGCGCAGTGTCCTTTAAGAGTTGACAGTGGGACTCCCTTGATGTTTGGGATCTGGTCTCAGTGATGCGCAAGCAGCTATGCAGCCGTACAACTTGATTTTCTACAGTGGGCTCCTCAGAAAGCTGTAACAGGATATTATGGGCAAGGTAGAGCGGTTTATATTTAAGTTTCTTCAGACATCTTAGCGCTGCAGGCCATCCCTGCTTTGAATGACAAAACACGTCCTTGACTCCATCCGCTTCACAGTATCTCTGCTTTCACGTTCCACGTGCGGCTGTTGAAGTGACTGTTACTAAACTAGTGCTGCGTGAAAGTCCTTAAGAAAGCGAGTGTATCACGGTTGTTTCTCTGTGTGTTACCGCGCCTTCTCTCACCACAGCGCCGGCTCGCTTTAGGCCGGGCGTTATGCTTGCTTTGGTCTCTTGATCCCACAAGCACCCTTGAGATTGGCCGTGCGGATTTAGTAGTTATATGGTTTTTCTTATATTGTGTTAGATTGGCAGAAAGAAACAATGGCAGTTGTAGGTCTCTCTCTGTTGGAGGCCAGAGGGCACCAGATTTAAAGGGTTTCCATGAACCCAACAGCATTCACTGGACCTCCCACAGTGTAATCATTTCTCCTAAAGGTTCTGTTTCTACATTACTACTGTGCTATGTGTTTTCAAGAGAAATGTAATCATATCTGGATTATATTCTCACACAATGTTACTTTTAGCATCAAAAGTGATGCTCTGCACAAAGCCAGAACATGGACCAGGGTGTGAACTCTCAGTCCCACAAGTTCAGGCGACAAAAGCACTTTGGTTGAAGTTACACTGAGTGTGTATTTGACCACATGGGTCAAAACTCATTGTGGAGAAGAAAATACATTCAAAATCTTTGTAAGACCTCAGGGCTTTACCATAGTGTGATTGGTATGAGAACCTCAACAGTGGATATTGTATGGTAAAAGTGAATGTTGTTGGAAAAATGATGATACACTCTGAATATTTTACAGATGTTTTCTTCCTGATTAAAGTTAGTCATAAAATGTTAATTCCAAACTGTAATTTGCAATTCTGAGAGAATATATTCACTGCTGCATATCAATAAAATAATAATCCTAATGGGTCAGGGTTGAACAGTATGAGGTGTACTGTTGAGTTCCTTTAAAATCTGTGCACCACATTCTCCAGTTTGCATGTACACGCATGTATTGTACGTGTGTGTGTGTGTGTGTGTGTGTGTGTGTGTGTGTGTGTGTGTGCACTGTCTACCTCTTGGTGTCACTTGGGAGCAGTGATATTTCTTATTCTACCTAATTTCCTTAATCATTAAAAATGTCTTCGTTTGATTTTCACTCATATTCATCAAAATGCATTTTGTATGAACTGGACAAGCAGCAGCCTCTGCAGCTGAATAATGGAAGAAAACACGCTTGGTTTGATAGGTTACAGCAGCTACAGAGGAGGCTTGAATGTGAGAAAGGGAAATATGGGATTAAAAGCATGACCTCGATTTGACACTGAGCCACAAGCATTGTGGTGGCCAGACAGAAATTGCAGCGTGTGCAGTTATTTTTGAAACCTTTTATTAGTAAAAGCCTCATAAGGAAAGCTGTTAGCCAGGTGGTTTCAGTGGGTAATGAACTTGTCAGCTCTGAGGTTTCAGAGTTTGTTGGCTTTGTCGTTATTTGTTATTATTCAATTCAGCACCTCGGTCGCTCTTCTCCCCCGACTGATTTCTCAGGTCTCTGCTCGGCTGCTGGTTTTGCACCAGGAACACATTTTAGCCTCTCCCATCGGACACAAGATATCGAATTGCCTCTCATTCAAAATAAATAATCTGCTCCCATAATGCTCCTACTGTGTATTCCCACAAATGCTAAGCAGCCAAAATGCTGTTGTAGCAACGGGATTTTCTGTTCTTTTTCAACAGCCCATCAATAGCATTAGGCCTGCCAGATAAAAGCACTGAGACTTGACTGCACAAGAAGGTGAGGCTAGTATGAGGTATGGATTTGCCTCGGTCCTTTTTCACTTCATTTGAGATTTCTTGCCTTTTTCATTTGGCAGAGGAAAATGCCATCGGCTCAGGCGGCATACATTACTCAGCAGTGGGTGGGATGAAGTTTTTATAATACCTTGTAGGGCCTTTGTGATACTTTGAAGCCAATTCCATGGACAAAAAGGAATAGAGCTGCTGATTATATAATAACTGCCTGATCATGTAATAGCACTGCACTTTCACTACACAGAGTCACACCAAGTGAGATCTATTTAGGGTGAACATTAACCAGCCAAATCTGATTAATTGCTGCTACTGTAGTAAAATATCTGAGAATCTAAAGTACATTATAATGTCAAAATGTTTTAACAAATATTGGCAGAATGCATTGAAGTCAAAATAGAGCAGGTATCATCAGTTACACACATTAACATCTGGAGCTGAATAGAATAGTGACATTTTCATGAACTTTTTAAGGGATAAATATAACGTCTATGTTTATGCAGATATGAGTCCATTGTGTTTCATATCACTGTAGATTGAATAGCTTTGGTTTTGGCCTGTTCATACAAAATGAGATATTAGGAAAATAATTTGCAGTACTCATTGTAATGAAAACTAAATAGCTACAAAACTTGAATATAATGAATACAGTGGAAATCTGTAGTTCACATATGGAAAACAGGAGCAACATTGTCATCAGCAATGACGAGCAACCTTAGTGAGCATTAAAATAAGGTCGAGAACTTAATAATCGCAGGCTTTATTGCAAAATAACAATCATAATATGGAGCCAGGTTTATTATTGGAGTTGTCACACTTGTTTTCTGAAGCATAGGAGAGGATATTTACAGTTACCAGGGTTCTTCTTACTTAAAAATTGCACATAACTGATTGCTTTACCTGACCTCTCTCGAGCTATGAAATGACAGTAATTTGAACAAATATGCAAATACACCACAAACAATAACAATATCATAATTTGTTTTCTGGCACACACACAGTCAATATATTCCACATGCAGCCTGTTCTGCCGTTTCTGGTTTGAAAATCGTCAGAAGTCTGAGCGGAAATCATTATCCTACTTCAGACAAGTGAATATTTTCCACTGTGTTTTTCAGATGAATGATCAGACATGATGCACAGCCTGCTCTATAGGAAATCCACAAGGTGCACCCATGTTATGTGTTCTCTCAACAACCAAGTGTCGGCAGTACTCCACACAGATCTGCTTTAGCAGGATGCCATGTCCATGTCAGGGATCAAAGCAAACAGTGAAGACAATTTATGCTGTGCAGCGTGTGTGACCATCGCTCAGAGGGTGAGGGTGGAGGAAGTGATGTGAGAAAACAAGTTGTTGCAGTGGATGGGGGATGCTGGCAAGAGGACAGTGTTGTTGTTAGGATGCTTGTCCAGCTCTTTCAAGTCATGTTCAAATCAGAATTTTTCACATCATGTGTTGTCGGTGTGATTTGCAAAGGTTTGTCTGATAAGCGTGGACATGAATAGGAAAACAGGGGAACACTTTACTGACTGTCCAACACAAAGGAGGGACTGATAAGACAGTGGTGACATTGAAATCTACTCGTCGAGAGCCGAATGTTTTGTATCATAAAACCTTGCAAGTGAAGCTCCTGAATTACTGTTTAGGAGAAATGAATTTTCCTCAATAACAGGCAACTTCATTGACCTTCAGAATTGGATAAGTGCTGCTGTATTAGAATCATGTGAATTATGTACTGTACCAGGGTGTATGAAGCAGAGATAAATCCACAGGAAGCTAGACAACTATAAACAATGTAGCGCAGCATCTTGGTTTCAAGGACACATAATCTGATTTTTTTTTGGTGAATTTAATAGAGAAAACAAATGAAAAAAACAAAGTATTTCCTACAGTATTGCCTCAGGACTTTATCAGTGAGTGTGTGTAATGAAACACATACTTAATGGGTTTGTTTAAAATGGCCTAATGGTGTTCTTGGTCTGTGTCCAAAGATACTCAGAGAGGCAATGCAGGAATAATTTCGACATTTAACTTTGGGCCGTATATTTTTGTCAAGGGCACTGATCTCATTAGAATTATTCCCTTATGCCACTGACTGACGTCCCTTTTTGTGCTTTGGCTTTGTGACTCACACGTGTTTCTTTGATTTCGATTTCACCGCAACCGGTGGTGCGAAGGAACTTGGCACTATGAACAAAGATCAGTGATGAGACTCGTTGCACCTGTCAGAGTTGACCAGCTCAGGTAATGAGGAAAGTCCCCCAGGATGTTAACGAAGCCATTAAGCGCTCATGTGTGAAACTGCTAGAAATCCGGCGTGTTAAATCGTAGCAGCCAAATTAAAATTCACTGCACATGGCACTGAAATGTAAATATCTTGCCTTTGCAAGGATGAGCTGGCCTCCTTCTCCGTGCTCTAATCGGCTTTGAAAAGACGGTGCAAAGTGCTTAGGAATAATGCTTGTGCTCTGTGATAAAACAGGCAGCTTTTATTATAAACCTACAATAGTCAAGCCATGTTTGAAAAAGAACTAAAATATAAGCTCTGCGCATTTTGTTCTCCACACTGAGAATAAATGACTCTCATTCAGGGCACAATGTGCATGCAACAGTTTTTTCACACAATGTCTCTCTTGTCATGTCATTTTTGTTTTGTTTCATCAACACTGACGTGTCGTGGAGCTGCAGGTTGATACATTTATTTAACAGGAAGGTTTGGAAATGGAGATCATAAAGCGAAGAATCTGTCTGATTCAAATATAGACCTAGGTCGCCTTAGCTGTTTCATGGAACCACATGACCAGCCATGGAGTGTGTTTACAAGAGAGGTTTCATGTAGACTGTCAGTCAAATCAAATGCAGTCAAACATGTTGATTTACATAGTCATGAGGGACTGCTTTGAGGCCCTCTGGTATATTTTTTTCTTCAGTAGCAGGCTTTTTTATATGATGCTTTTTATATAAATTTCTTAAAAAGAGAAAACTACCTGCTCTAACTTCAATTTAGATTCTATAAATGTCAAATTTCATTTTGCAGGTATCCGTTATTGTCCCTCGGTCGACTGGTCCTTCACATTTATTGCTCTCCGCTAATCCTCGCGAGTACGTGGCCCTTTATGCACAAACCCCCCGCGGGGGAACAATCTCCCTCCTCACACCACTGGCAAAGTTGGAGAACGTGGACAAAAATGAGCGCCTAGGGCTTCAATTCAGATGTGGTGAGATTGGTCTTGTTCCAGAGAATGTGAACGTTCTCGCAGACACCGTGAAGTTAATTTCCAATTGAGCGCTGCCTGTCCCAGAAACTAGCCAGAGGTGTCCCCGATGGTCTGACCTGCACCTCCCCCTCATTTGTCTACATTAACTTTGCATGTGTGGTCCGTCCAATAATAAGTGGGGCAGATTTATATTTAGCCTCATACTGCAATGACTTTGAAAAACAGGGTAACTTTTGTCTTCAGACCTCTTTCAACCTCTCAGCTCGTGGGCCTTACTCATTTCTATCGCATATTTTTGCCTTTAAATTTGATAATAATCAGATTTATTAAAGATTTATGTCATAAATTGGATGACAGTCAAGCTCCATGTGTTTTTTTCTCTCTTTGGATTAGAAATGCAATAAAGCCAGTTTGAATCATTTACTGCTTTTTACAACAATAAGACACAGGATCATAAAAAAAGATACTTATGTCCTGTTTTCATTATCCCTCTGGCAAAAGACACTTGTTTCTGTGGGTGGTGGACAGTAATAGCACTGTCAAAGAGTTTTATATGAAGCTGAAGTCAAACTCTTGTTCTAATTATGTTTAGCATTAAAGCAACTAAGCGGTTGTCAAAACTGCACGGTAATAAGGTGGCCTAAATTAAACAATGCCTCTTCATTTTAGTATGGACTTTGAAGCAGCTCAGAGCAATAAACACAAGCTTCGATATTAATTGCACCTTTAGTTGTACGATCAATGTCAATTAGACTGTAATATTTTGTGACCCACAGCGTTTGTCCAGCTTTCCATTTTTTAGATAGTATACATCCAACTGTGGTGCTTTTAACCCTCAGGTCGAGTCAGTCGGTTGGCAGCAGGTTTGCGATGGCGAAATTAAAAGGTTGCTCTACAGTGCTACTGATGAAAACTAAGCCCTCGAGCCCCCAAGGGACTGGACACAAAAGAATATGACCATAAAACTCTGTGGTGAAAGCTTGAGGTGGAAGGCTATTAACACTCAGCCTTCGGTGCTCCTGTTTCACTGACACTCATCACTTTATATCGACTCCAACATAAAATGCAATAAAAGGAAAGTTGACAGAAGTAAAAGTAAAAGTTGTCTTCCATATACAAATTTTATGTCTTGACCCCCCCCCCCCCAAAATTATCACAAACTGTTATTCTTTTATAGAGCATAATAAGAGGCGCATATATATATACATACATACATATATATATATATACATATATACATATATATATATATATTACGCTTTCTAGGGGCTTTGGTGAAAGAGGAAGTGTGTTTTGTGACGTGGTGCTGAATGTTACAAACAGCCCCACTTTAAGGGGCAACAATAGGGAGCTGCAGTGGTGGTGAAGAGTGTCAGGTTCATCACAAACCATAACTGCGAGACAAATAAGTCTTGCTCTTAGCTATGTGTCATCACACTGCGCCACAGATAAAGTGGACGACGGTTCGCCCGGCATTGTTTTTGCGGTGGCATCGCTGCTGTGCTGGCGCAGTGGTTTCACTGAGACAAAAGGAAGGTGCTGTGTTCTCCCACACAGTTGTTTTGTGTATGAACACGTCCTGACTCTGCTGCAGCCGTGACACTCAGAGAAACCACTCTGTTTTGCTTGCCTGGCAGATAAAGGCCACTTGCCTGCACACTTGCGTAGATCCCTGCTTTAAAGTGCTCAGACTGGAGGGAAAAAAAGACAGAGCTGTGTGTTTATGGGTGACAACCTGTATTTCCAGACACATCTTAAACAAACAATTCTCAGTTGTCTGCTGTTTAGAAGCTACGTGCCTGCACTTTGTGAAGACTTGAATGTATGGAGGTTATATAGAACATTTAACGACATGCATGTTTTTTTTTTCTCCAAGATTATATAGTGGGAAACCTTCCGTCATTTGTATTGCAAAAATAGCGTACTTGTACTAATTTCCTACCATAATTACTGCACCATTATCAATCTGTCTGTTTTTTGCACACTAGTATATTGTTTGATCACTGTTGTTGTGTATGACTGGCATGTTCCCTTTCATGGCTGATGGGAAAACACACAATGTGACAACTGTTCAGCTGTAAACAGAAGTGCAGGGGTACTTGAAAGTTTCACATTTAGTGTTGAAATGCCATTGAAAAGTGAACTGTTACAAGCTGTTCAAGTCTTTCAGGAATTTTCACACTTGCCTGAATACACTTGACAATATCAAGTGTACGTTTTTGACAGCAGGAGAGGGTATACATGGCCGGTGGCCATAAGGCTTCACTGCAGTAGAAACAGTATTAAAGTCATGCTGCAGTAAGGTTAAAGGCATACTGTTAATTAGCCTAATAAGATTTTAATTGAGTATATATATTTATGCTGAAAATAAGGCCAGGGAATATAAAATTACAGAACTACATGTAAGTCTATTTCATGGGTTTAGAAGCAGCAGAGTGTGCACTTTATTTTTAAACTAGAGAAAGAGAGGGCAGCCACAGCTGGCTCATGATGTACGCTTGTTTGGGGTCACGATCAAATTGCTTATTGACAAATGGTGCCAAGGATATAATATTTAACTGTATCCTGTAGTTATCTTTATATAAGTCCACCTCCCTAACCACACACACACATGCAGGGGTGCACCTTCCAAAGCTGTTGTTTATGCACAGTATGGAGCTTTTTCCTGCTGCTGGCCACCTTTGTGTCCCACTGTGACAAACTGCCAAGGCTCCAGGTCTGCATATTTTCCGCCACCATATGCGGACAAAGAAGGGTGGCAGCAGGCGAGGAGATGGATGGGGTAGGGATGGTGATGGACACAGGTAGCTTGGCAGAGCGTGGAGCCCCAACTCGCCTGGCGTTAGTTACCATTGTCTCGCTCCCCCGCTTTTCCTGGCACAGCCTTTGATTGAACTGGCGGCGAGGTGAGGATTTGGCATGGGGTGGGTTTTACCTCTGTGATAACAATGGGCCACAGGCAAGGGAGGTGGCTGCTTGTATCGTGCATTGTTGAATGGGATTGTCTCATGCAGGTTCACTGTGCATTGTGCAGCGTTTCTGGAGAAGGGATTTGTGGTTTGTAAAAGGGCATCTGAGTCCCACTGCTCCGTTTGGCTAATCAATTCGCTGTCCTCACTGGGCTGTCCAACAATTGTCCTCATACAGAATGAGGCAGGTTCTCTTTACTAAAGGATTTAATTGACATAGCCAAGTTTTACAGCATACAGGGAGAAAGATACACCCATTACTTCTAATTTGTGGGGAAAAAAAGAAGAAAAAAAAAAAGGTATTTTCATTGAAAGCACACGCCGACACCTCTAATCATGACCAGGGTGCCCTGTACGGTGCAGAGCACAGGCTCCCGCCCTGACAGATTATCCGGTGTGAATGTTTGGGAATGATAATGAGATCAAAACACCTCACTAAGCTGGGAAGAGAGGGTGGAGACTGGAGAGGCAGAGGGAGAAAGGGGAAAGCGAGCAGGGGGAGAGGGTGAGCGATAGCTGCGATAAATTGCAGAAGCAGAACCACTTGAGCATAAAATTAGATTTTACAAATGTGTTGTTACCTGACAGTCCTCTGACAGAGGAGATATCACAACATTATAGGGCTGCATGAGTGCTACTAATCGTATCAAATAAATAAGAATGCCTCTCAGCTGTGATAGAGCGCGATGGAGATTCAATGTGGACAGTGGGTTGGTAGGAAATAACATAATTAAAACAGCCTTTCTCATTATGGACTCAAACATTAGAGGCCCAAATTCAATTTATATGATAATACATTATGCTGTATGAACATTACGACACATTTGTCTAAATACTGTGACAGTTAAAAGATTGTCACTGACTGCTGATGTCACGTTTTGATGAAAAGCCTTTTGAAAAGAGGAATAATTGTTTTGGGTGATATTTCCCTCCGTGATGTACAAGTCTGTTGTTATTCACTGTCTCACAAATGGACCCCCCTGCTGCTATCAATTACCAGTATGTGAGAGAAACTAGATCCGAGCAATGAGTCAACATTCAGACCTGTATGTTTTCCGTTGTTATTACGTGTCATTACATTATTATTCAGTATTCATCTGTTGTATTGTACCCAAATTTATAATCTTTCTTCATTTAGATCTCAACCATATCCTTCTAAGGTTTTGTGACTGTAACGTGAATGGGTGTGACATTTGGGTGGTGACAAAATCTATCCACAGACAAACACCTGCCAAGTGCTCACAACCACCGCTGTGGTAGTTCCCACTACAGCAGATGTCTCCAGGACAACATTTTGCCATGATGACACACACACGCACAATAATGAGGTGAAGACAACTGCTGTTATGGCTGGGAAGGCACTGAGGATAGAAACCACTTCTAGAAATATATTTCAATAAAAAGAAAACAGACAGTCACAGTCACATGCACAGTCTGTCAAAGAAATATAATGATAGCAAACACAGAGCATGATGGACTGCTGAGGGACTGAGCAAATGAAGAGATTTTTTTTTGCCATGTTACTGGTGGTTACAATAGTAAGGTAAATACATCATTAAGGCATGAATGAAGACTGAATGAATCAGTCTGAATGACGAATGGAGGCTCTAATTCAAGTCAGCTTAGCAGAGACACTGTGTGTGAGAGACAAGTCACTGAGACAAGCTTTATCTTCACTATGCTGCAGGAAGGAATAGTGTGTGTGTGTGTGTGTGTGTGTGTGTGTGTGAACCTGCTGTGAATGTGTAGCACTACCAGTAAATATATAGAGCGTTTTATTCCCCAGGGTGATAAATCTACAAGGAAAATATTTCACCTGATGTTTATTGCTTGATATTCCACACAGATAATGATGGTGGTATCTGTTACAGTACAATGGTCTAAACACTAGTCACATCATTAATAATCTATTGTTAGACAGTTTTATTTTTTGTTTTGGAACAGTTGGTTTCATTTGCATTTGGAAGTTTAAGTTTTTCACAGATGACTCATGCCAACTTTCTCAAATCTATACCAGATGACACTTTTGCACACAGGGAGGGGACTGAAGCCCACTTGATACATTTGCATATTTTTGACATATATTAGGCTAAGGCAGATTGCGGAGTCCTTCATAACTTGGGTTTGTGAGTTATAATTATGTGGTTGTATTGAGTGTGCGTGTTTGTGGCACTGTCAAGCTTTGCAGTCAATTAAAAGTAAATCTTAAGTTAGGACAACAGGTATATGTGTGTTTACACTTCCATCTTCACAAACACTGCTAGTGTGCCTCGATAGGATCAGATAAATATATCTGATTTAAGTGCTTGTGGAAGGTGCAATTGTTGTTGGTCGTCATCAAGGTTATGAAGACGAACCTCAGACCTTCTCCTCACAACCATCGTGGTTCATGTTGCTAATACTATTTTGGTTCGATCAGGCAATTGTTCAAGATCTTGGCTGAATCGAATGATCTGTATGTACCTGGTTACACACATTGGTAGTCATTTTATGGAATTTAATACCTTACTGAATAATGGAAATTGATGTTTAGATATGTTACCAATTTATTCTATATGTAAATGCAATGCCCCCACTACAGAGTGTCACTATTAAAGTTAATTTCTATATTAAAGAAAACAAACTGACTGAAATACAAATGTTCCCTTATTATACTTGAACATAATTGTTTTTTAAATGGGATTAAATGGCAATCAATGTAAGTTTAGTATAATGCAATTATTAGGGTGCACATTAGCTGCATTAAATTTAACTTGAGGGTTTATTCTTCTAGTTATGTTAATTAACATGTATTATCAGTGGAGACAGAGACTTACAACAGCAGATGCCACCCATACCATAACATGGCCCATTTAATCCTTTAAGCTATAGCACTCTGTAGTCTTTGTGCTGTATGTAATGTAATCATCCACATTAACAATCACAGTAAGTATGCTCTGTGAAATAATTATGTCCAGCCTCTTCATTTTAAACAAGAATACACTGCTAATACCTGTTTCTTTTCCGTGGCTATGAACATAGTTGTAGCACTGGTGCTACAAAAGGGAGAACTTTTAGGCATTTGTTTGCTAATATGAGATGTTTGTTGATGATTGTTTTGGCTTGAATTAAAAACTTTAACAGTATTGTATGCTTTCAGGTAACACCGCAGATTATAGATTAAAGATTTGCTTTGAACACATTCAATACTGTATGTATTACACTACATATGGCCTAAATAGTCCTGTGTTGTTTATCCATGCCTCCTTCATATATACTTGTACCATATCAACACTTACACTATCAGAGTAATTAATCACCCATTCATTTATGCTCTAGCATTATTGGTTTGTAAAGGGACTGGAACATTATGAGAAATACATGGAAACGCCACAGACAGGTGCGTGATCCACTGCAGGGTTAACACACAGCAAAACACATTCATATCACCACCTACATTAAAGTCTCAGATTCACCTGACCTGCATGTGTTGGGACTGCGGGGAGGAAACCAGAGCAGTGGGGTGAAACCCAAGTGAACATGGGGTGAGGAACCACAGCTAAGATCAAACCTCGAACCTTCTAGCTGTGAGGTGACTTTGCTAACTAATGAGCCAACATGCTGCCAGACACCATTAATTAACCAGCACGCTTAATTTCCTGTCATGATGCTTATCATTGATTAAATGCAGTGGATTCCTGGCCTGCTTTTCGTGATACAGAAAGCACTGGTCTCAGTACTGTAAAACTGCTGCAGTCCCCAAGTGTTGTGTTGTTACCCGTAATTATGAAGGAACATATTCTTTCCGAAATTGGCCGCATTTCTGAATGTTCATGGTGGTTTGCGTGTCTGCTTTGTGCTGGTCATTGTTTGCTGCCATCATTGTGAAACTGAGTGCTGTTGCACATCCAGGGAGACAGGAAGCTATTCACAGGGAGATTGGGAATCCCACCAGTGAAAAGAAAGTACAAAAGAGCAACACTCAGAAATGCAGTGGGCGAGCACACATGTATCCAAGAGCATAATCAGCTACTTTCATTGTTTAGGCTTCGGCACTGGTTTGGCTGGCAGCGAGGAATTTGATTTTACAAGCTCAAGGTATAATACAACAGAGGGCAATAAAAATGAAATCGTTACGTACTGCTTGTACCTAGCTCTCTATACACATGGGTTATTGTTGTATTCATAATCAAGTTGTTAATTTCAACTAAACAGGTCCCAATGAAACCAGTGAGTCAGTCGTCTTGTTTAAGACCCCACAGAAATCGGGTTCCCCAGGTTTAGGAGGACAAGCGAGGTAATGTAATCATGTTCAGTGTTGTTGTGAAGCTGTTTGTAAGTGCAAGTAAGGTCAGATATCTTGCTTGGTGCAAAATAACAAAAAGGTCGGTGATCTTGCCTCTGCTCCACACAAATTCCATGGTGCACAGGGGCAATGGTATCAGACTTAATACTTGAGGAGGGAAAAAAAGTGCAGATATCAAAAATGACCTTGCTTTGCTTTTAAACTGTGGGTGTTGGTACATTTATTTTGAACACATATGGTAGGGAAGAATAAAAAGAGAAAGAGGACAAACACAGAATCACATAACATAACGTTATAACTTGGAAGTTATATTTCCTCAGATGAAAGTCGAACTGATTTCTTGAACTTGAAAGAATGGATGCCAATCTTTGAGGTGTGTTTTACGTGATTACTGTAAGGATAGAGATAAACCCATTCTCGTAAACATCCATGTTTATGCTGTGTTACTTCTCTCCCATCTTCTGGATTTAAGCCCAAACAATTGGATGGTTCATGGAGGCAACAACATATCAGACTGGTCCTTGAGCAATGCCTTCTTCACCATACGACAGCAGGTTAGGTTTATCATTTCCTGCATTAGGTTCAGATAATGGATTATTTCAGATAATGAAAGAAAAAGGCAACGTGTTTCTCCAGAAACTGAATTAACTGTGTCATGAAGTAGAAACATGGCAAAACTAAATTTGTCAGAACCTTGACGATGTATATCTTTAACGTTATGTGGTAAAAGTCATTGAACTAAAAGACAAAAATAGCAAAAACAACCTCTGGCATATTTCTATTTTAATGTTGCTTTGTTTTGGCAGATTGTCACCCTGTCAGTCAGATCACAGTCTTTGAAGTCTCGACTCTGTAAATGCAGTAGATGTAAAAGAGAAATATATTTTCTGTGGTACCCACATGATTCCAACCTAAACCAACTAAGCTGGCTCACAGGCAGTCTGCCACTGCATAACAGCAGAGAGTGGGTTCATGCTTGTGCGCTTGCCCATGTTGTTTGCGGGCACATAACGTGGGGCTTTCATGCTACAACATGTTTTTTTTTTTTGTTTTTTTTTTGCAAGGGCATGTTGAGCTGAAATGTGAGACTTGACTTGGCACAGCCTGTTATCTGTTCGTTCCTCCAGGCCCTAGCAGACCCTTCCACTCCCACAGCTTCTGTTTAAGAATTAAATTCCACTTGATTTTCATTCACACCACAGATTACCAGTGGCTTTCATTTGCATGCAGGCCAAATGTTTTATTAATGTATAATTAATTAGCTGAAATAATAACATTTTGTGCACTTGGAATCAGTACTGTGGTCACATTTGTTGGCTGAACCGTTTTTAAATCTTTCTGAACTTGTGCTCTTGGATGATGTAAGATGTACCTTGTCTTGTCGTTGCCAGGTGCTTTTGTTTTACTACATCTGCAAATCATGAAAGCTTAACACGTATGTTGTAATATATGTTGTAATGGACCGTTATACCAGTGCTGGGATGAACTTAAGCACACGTCTGTCTCAGGCTTGTCTCAGAGGTTAAAACCTGCAGAGAAGAATCTTAACTTGAATACAGTGACACTGAGTGACAAGTGGACAAACAGACAACAACGACAAAAGGATCGTTAGACAGCTTTAACTGTAATAAAGTGCATAATCAAGCTCAACAGAAATTCAGATTTATATTACATTAAACAGTGCAAGTGCTAGTTGACAATCCTCTTTTTGTTACTATGTCTCTAAGCTTGTTGAGTCTAGTTTAATGTATTCTTTGCAGTGTTGGAGAAGTCCTCTCCTCACAAACGTCAGTGTGTGTGGCTTTCAAATACAGCCCAAAGTCCTCAAAGGACAAATTATGGAAAGAGCTGCAATTAGTGGCTGATTTTTATATTGTGGTAGGACCTCGGAGACTAATTAAAGGCCTTTGTGTATTTGTCTCCATAGACATGCTAATCTGAAGCCTTTTGATGGAGATTCACAAGATCAAGTCTGAAATTCATGCATCTCAATCTGCACACACACACGCACTGCATCCACAAACACTGAGTGCAGTTGTTAAAATAGGAACTTGTAAACATGCGCCATAATATTCTGTTGTCTAGATCATTATGCGCAATGTTGAAAAGAACAGTTTATGCTTCCTTGATGCCGTTGCAGGAACTGTTGTACATTAAGCCTGGCTTTAGCCCTTAAAGCAAAACTCTAAAACAGGGGAAAGAAAATTATCTGCAGGATGTTCCTCCCAAGGAGCAGGTTTCCCCATGTTTATTAGATTTGTTAAAGTGCTTCTGAGCAATGCACATTTTATCCTCTTAACAGTCAAATTACTATATACTCCAGCAATTACTTAATGTACTCTAATGAGATTTCCCCATGAAATGGAAGAATTCATTTATTTTAATGTGACGCATTCCACCGGGCGGGTTTATGCATCACGTCCCCTCGCAATCCGGGAAGGCTTTGAGTCATAAATAGTAAGATGAGCTCGGCTTCTAGACTTTCCACTCTGCCCACAGCAGCAGAGGTATATGACTCTGTGATCCAGACACTGTGGATCTGTTCACATACGTCAGTGGGTCACACATGCTATTTTCAAGCTCAGCTCTCTGTAACCAGGTATTCTTGAGGATTAGTGAAATAGCACCAGGCTGATTGTGGGTTAGGCCATGGCAGTACACATTTACACTACACGAAAATAAAACAAACTGCTTTGTGTTTTTTGAAATCCCAGTTGGCCACATTAAATTAAAGGATCTTTAATAGATTTTTTTCCTGTAGCCTACCTTTTAACAATGGTGAATGAATGCAAGAACCCAGTAACTGTGCATAATGTACTATGTGGCAAAATGCACCCGGTTCAAAATTTCACATTTTTAATTTTAAAAGTATTTTAATCTTCCCAATAAAAGCACAAAATGTCGTACGAAAATATAAACAACTCAGCAACTGATCAACATCAACAACTATCATTAATTTTATACTGTATGTAGCATTTTATGTTGGATATTATGTTTGCATTTTATTTTTGGACTAACAGTAATGAACGATGCACACCTTATCAACAGATTAAATAGATCATAAAATCAATGTTTAGCTGCAGTCTAAATACCAAGTGGCATATGAAAATATGTGTCAAGATAAGTAAGTCATTTTTAAAAGCTCTCGCAACACTCTGAGAGATTGAATCGAGGTTTGAAATGTTATTAATTTTCTGTGTGCCTCAGCTTGAAAATACATTTACAAGCAGCAGAAACACCTCGAAAATCACTCCAAACTTACTTGTGTGTCTTACGTGTGTGTGTTACAGCTGTGTGATCTCAATGCAGAGAGAGCAGGTTTTAAAGGAGACATATTATGCCCCTTTTCCACAAATTAAAATAGTTCCCACATGACATTCTTCGGTCAAAAGGATCAAACATCTCAGCACTCTTTTGATCTGCTGCAGCCCTCTTCAGAACTCTCTGTTTCAGTGCCCTGTCCCTTTAAATGCAAATGAACCACTGCTAGCCCCACCCCATCTTTTCTACTGGTACCAGGTAGGGGTGGTATTATGCAAATACGAAAACTAATGACATCATGATCAGACAACCGAGGGAACAGCTGAAAAAACCACATGGATTTCAACCTGTGGAGCCTGAAGATTACAGATTTTTTTTGTCGATTGTCACACTGTGGGGCCAGAAGGCAAGACAAATACCAAATATATGTTAAGGAGTCTTCAAAAAGTGATATTTCAATTATATGTCCCCTTTAAAAGGTTTTCTCTGCAGCTCAAACGATGGCCATAAAAGTTACACTTCAGAACAGACATTTGTAACTTTTCATGACAGTGAATAGAGTTTTTTTAGAAGTGACAGAAGATGGCAGAGACACTTTGCTTTGTTATTGTAATGGATAAAATGATGAGAGTGGAGGTGGAGGAGCTATAAGCTGATGTTCCTACAGGCGTCTTTTTAAGAGGCTGTCTAAACTGTCTTCTTACAGGCTGCAGCTGAGCCACAGAGGAACTCTGCTGTCTTACACTTGACAGTGCTTGTAATGCTTGCTACTTTACCAATTACACAGAAACTGTGAAGGTATTTTAATGTTCGATGCCGAGGACATGACAGTGAACTATTTCAAAAGGAGACACTCCAACTTTCAGATATTATATGAGTTAGAGATCCAACAAGATTTCTCTTTTTCTTTTTCGTAAACACACACACACTACTTTGTAAATGCACATCATTAACACTAGTCATGTTTTAAGTCTAGTGTGAGTGTGAGTATATTTTTAATCTCTTTTAATGAGGCACCTCAGCAATTCAGTACCATACTTCTATGGATTTGGTGAGAGGGGCTTCAAGGAGCTGGATAGAAAAAAAATCTTAATTAAAGCAAAAAAAACAAAACAAAACAAAAAGATAACCATGAGTTTTACATTGGACCCTACATTTCCCATAATGCGCCATTATGATTGATTCACAAAGCAAATAATAGATATCTATGTCTTTCAAAAGTCCTCCCTTTCTAAGTCAGATTTTGTCTCAAAGTTTATACTCAAAGGCCAGGCAGGTATAACACCGATGACATCACTATGGCATCATCAGGGTCATTTTGTCAGACTTTACAGAGCCCCCTTTAGCCCCCCTCCAGCTTGTTCAGTTCAAGCCATGTTCTTCAGGGATAAAATTAGTAGAGCACATTTACACAACAGGTTTTTGATTGTAATCTCTGTTGTATTTGTCCTGTATGCCCAGCACATCCGAAAAAACAAACAAACATTCATCTCAGTTTTTCTGAAACTTCAGGACGTAATGCAGAAACTCTGCTTTGATATGAACACAGACATGTTTTGTAAGTTTTCAGCAGCTGTTGGTTCCATCTAAGAAACAGAAAAATATCTTTCTTTGAATTTTATGTAAAGGCAGAGTACCCAGGTCCAGATATCCACTCCACTGCTGTGTTCCTCATATAAAAGCACATCTTAATGGAGAGACAAAAGCCTAACCTTCTTAAACCTGGCCTGATGGAACAGACAGACACACAGATGCATACACACATACATACACTCCCTTAAATCCATTATGGCTTTACACTTCAAAGCTGGTGTGGTTTTTTTTTTCCTTTCCCCATTCACTGAAAATGGAGAGGGTTGCTCCACGTTTGCTGAGCAAATTTAATATCTTGTATAATGTGCACTGCTGCCCCTCACACTGACTGCAAACCCCTCTCAATAGTTCTCTCCATTTAGTCCCACCTGGAATTGTGCCTGTGTTTCTCCATTTTGTTTGTGATTATGTTTGAGACCGACTGTCATGGGCTTTATATGTCCTTTCTCTTTTGTTTTGTTTTTCAGGTGGGATTTTTGAGCAAACAGATGGACCTGTTTCACTTGTAAGCGCAGAGGAGCTTGCCTTTAAATTTGCTGTCAATAACATTAACAGAAACAGGACTTTGTTGCCAAACACAACATTAACATATGACATACAGAGGATCAATATCTACGACAGCTTTGAGGCATCAAGAAAAGGTGAGTGGCTTGTTTGGTGTACGCTGAAGGATTGTGAACAGACTGTGGAGGAAGACAAGAATCTGGGCGGTTGAAAAGAAACAAGAAATATATCTGCATGATTGCTTTGGATGAAAAATGCCCTACATTTAAGTTGTTACTGTGACAGAACATAACTTGCTTTTCTCTCAAGCCTTCCTCTTCTGTTTTTCTCTAGCTTGTGACCAGCTGTCTTTAGGTGTGGTTGCAATATTTGGGCCCTCACACAGCTCATCGTCGAACGCTGTGCAGTCCATCTGCAACGCACTGGAAGTGCCGCACATCCAGGTGCGGTGGAAACATCACCCGATGGACAACAGGGACACCTTTTATGCCAATCTGTACCCAGATTACTCATCGCTAAGCTATGCTATCCTGGACCTGGTGCAGTTTCTCAAATGGAAAACAGCCACTGTTGTGTATGATGACAGCACAGGTCAGAAGACTTTTAAGTCATTATCCAGTCATTCTATAACACAATGCGCATGTTTAAAACTGCCAACCGCATCAATTTGTGTGTAATTTTCTCTTCTGCAGGTCTTATAAGACTACAGGAGCTCATAATGGCCCCATCCAGGTACAACATCAGACTAAAGATCCGCCAACTTCCTCTTGACACACAGGACACCAGGCCCCTTCTCAAAGAAATGAAGAGGAGTCGGGAGTTTCGCATCATCTTCGACTGCAGTCACCACATGGCCGCGCAGATTCTCAAACAGGTCAGCACCCGGGCCCTCACAGCAGCATCGACCCTCTGATATTCAGAACTTAGTGTCGCGGGACAAAGGAAAGCACACGCGAGCCTCTTCCACACAGCTGTCTCTGAGCTGGTTGATTCCTATTAAGAGGCTGCAGTGAATGAAAATGTAGAGGCTTTGACTTACAGAGATGCTGGCAGTGGCTAAGTGGGAGGAGAGCAGCAACAGAAGGTGCGCCACTAGTGATTAAGTAGCAGGGAAATTTTGTTGTCAGGGAGTGTGGGGGACTTTGTCTTGTGCCACCTGCCTGTTACGGAGCAATTTCAAAGCGGAAACATCAAACGCAATATCGGTTGGCCAGTGGATATATTTTATTTGAGTGAATTAAGCAAAAGGGCAGGTGATGGTTTGGCAATGAGCTGTGATCAGTCCTGAGCTGCTCATGTTACAACTGCCTTCATATTACAGCCGTAAAGCCACACTGATATGTGAAATTCCTCTGATTCATTCATTGTTTGATATGTTCTTTTCATTTGCCCTCCTTCCATTGTTGTTCTCCTCCTACCTACTCTCATACAAAGACGTTTTATGGATGAATTGTTGCCCCCTTTGATTGAATTAATATCCATCCCATAAACAGGAATGCGATCCAGCATGTTTCATTATCAACACTGTTTTGATATAAACAAACAACAGTCAATAAATAGCTGTCAGCATGATGCTGAGACGAGTGGGGACTGTGTAGGTGATGTGATGCTCTATAGATGTCAGTAACAGGCTGACATCCCCTCCATTTAGTTGCTGTCAGCTTCTATTAACATGTTTACAGAACACATCATCTCCTCCCAAGTTATTTAAATAACTCCATCCTCCCATGTTATTGAGATCTAAGTTGACATGTATCCACTTGTGGCCGGTCTGCACATGTCGCTCCAAGAATTCAGTGTCCACTCGAGAGAAGAAGCGAGAAAAAGATTTTGAGGCAAAAATGCTCCAGTCAGCTCTCTTCTACGATCAAACTGTCAGGACACTGTGCTACGGACCCAAGCTCTTCTATTTAAATGGCTCATGAGACAGTTCATCTTGCTATGCCATATAGTAATTGAAAGAGTGTGTTGTTGTGAAACACTGTGCTTATATAAATAATTGTGCACATTTAATTTGCACAACACGAGACAATATTACACCGTAGTCATTCAGTGAAGATCAGGGCAGTTATTTCAGCTGCGTTCATTTTGTGTGTGACGCTGCACCTCTGTCTCCCAGCAGAGACAAAGAGGTCAGTTTTAAAGTGTTTGTACCTTTTGGTTTTATCTGATTGGATCTGTAAAATGTATGGAAATAGCGCACTAATGCCCATGACCAATTTTCAGCTGCCAGCTTGACAAATTGAAATCACTCAGCAGTCAAAGTAGAGGTGTTCTGATATCACTACCCACTCCAGCTACCGTACGATATGGATGTGACATGGCTGCAGTCATTGGCTCAGGTCAAACTCATGAGCAAATACATAAATGCCATTTGATCTATTCTTTTAGCATCTAATTTTCAATTAAAAAAAATAATGCCAAAAATCAAAATCTAAAACTAGGAACGAAGAGCAGCTCCTTGTGTCACAGGGGATTGTTGCCTTTTTACTGATGGAACTTTCTAAAGTAAAGCATTGCAAAATTGCTGTTGTTTTGTAAATGGCTTCCACTATTTCTCAGAAAACAATTTTCCTTCAGCACTTTAAAACAGTTGTCAGCAGTGGCTGCACATTGGAGGCTACTGTCATATGGTGGTGAAGGGACAGATGAAGAAAAGGATTTGTGGAGAAACTGCTTTCATCAAGGTGTGAAGCTATAAAGTTTATTCAAAAATTACATGTTATTGGAGCAGTGCAGACGCTCACTTCCACACAGCCAGCTGATATTGAATTTTGGACAGAACTGGGAGCATATCTAAAACTAGAGTCAGTACCGGAGAAACTCAATTCAGAAAACAGGCAAATATCATATCAGATGGGGACCAAATTTTGGCATTTTACTTTATATTTCTAAATCTTGCCCCTGTTGATAATGCAGTACACATTACAGGAACTCACCATAAAATTATCTGTAATAAACACGTTCTTACTGACAGAAAAAATTAGAACAAACATCCCCTGCAGTTTGAAAAGCACCAGCTACAAAACTGATCAGCCACTGAGCTGCCAGTGTATTAGGATTTCCAGGTGGCTCAGCAACAGCTTTACAAAGCTTTGCCCCCACACATAAAACAGTAAAAACATCTGGTGCATTGAATTCATATGTAATGTCTTTTCATTGGTGCAGGTGCATGTGAGGGACGACTGTATTTCAAAAGGGTTTAGACATCACATCTGAAGTGCCTGTATTATGTTATTGGGATATTTCTTTCGTCACACCACCAACCTCAACAATATGCGAGGCCTTGTCTTTGTTTAGATAAGTTCACCTGTCTTTGTCAGTTTATATTCTCTCTCTGAGTGGATGGGAGAATACAGAAATCATGTCCTCGGTTTCTTTACCAAGAAAAAGAAAGAAAAAAAAAAACACCCATCCTGCATCATCATATGTTTTCAGTTTTAAGGTTAACATGTGACCATGCTGCTGAAAAGAACAGGGACACATGGAGATCAGCGTAGATAAAAGCTTGATGAAGAACTGGAATGTTGATGGAACTGCGTGGCATCATACTGTAGATGTATCCTGCAGCAGTGGGAGAATTATTTCTAATTAATGAAATCTCCTGCCGACAATACAAACCACGACACAAAGTTTCAATGTCATCTATTTGGCTTCATGTCTATTTGGTAGATGGAGAAGTGAATTTGCTTCCACATAAGCATAGCATCTTATTTACATAACCTTGGATTCTTTTTTCCCTACAACAGATGGTACAATTAAATGGGAAGCACAGCCGCCATGGGAATGTGGTGCCTTTGAATGTAGATTGAGTGAAACAAGTGGCAGTGATGGAGTGTTCGGATATGAGACAAAGATTACCAAGCTCTTTTGATTGAAGGCTCTCCTCTCTGCTGGGATAACGTCACATGCCCCCGAGCCATTGCAAACCATTTAAATGCATAGAAAAGCATCAAGTACTGTTGCCGTTCGGTAAATTTTCTGGACCACATATGGCGCAGAAATCACGGCAGAGACTTGCCCACAAAATGAAGCCACATGTTAATCAATATGCTCATTAAAACCTGGCTAGTTTTTCATTGCTGATTAAAGTCATTTTGTGTATCTCTCTTGTATTGTTTGTTGTGAATGTGCTGTTGATTCTATAACACACTGATGTGACAGAGTGACCATTCATTCACACCTTCCCTTCCCTATCCCCCTGTCTCCGTTTCCTTCCAGGCCCAGACCATGGGGATGATGACAGAGTATTACCACTATATCTTCACCACTCTGGTAATGTACCGTGCTTGTTAATGCAAATAGAGTCTCATTTGTTCTCATCTCCCCACCGCTTGAGTTTTTGATGAATAGTGGCTAATTGCCAATGGGCTTTGGATCCAGTCCATTATATCAATTTTGTTTGACAAGCTGGAGGCATAATGGAGTCTTCAGTGTGCTGTAGTAAACACTCTGCTTTATAGTAAAGTCAACAAAAGTCTTTAAGGTCGTGGCATTAAAAAATAAAGAAAAAAGGAAACAAATGGCTAGAGATTCAAAACTGAAAGAGGTCTCTAAGTTTTTAAAGGATTATAATTGGTCCTCTGTGAGCTTTTACAGGATACATAATAAAATGAAATGCCATCCGTTTTTAAAGTGAGCCACTTCCAAATGTAAACAAAATAGTAGCAGAGCAGTGGCAACATTAAACCTGAATTTTAAGCTGATATTATTCCTCAGTTCATTGACAGGGCTTTTAATCAACAGACTCTATCGAGGGCTAAATTGAAGTTATTGATTTCAGACTCTATGAAAGGTTTGTTTACATTGATAAAAACATGAATACAACAGGCCTGTACTCTCAGTAATGACTTCAGTAATGACATGAGAAACACTAGTCACTTGTCATCAATGTGTCACTCTATTAATAAAATATATGTACATAGATTATAAATATTGTTGTTGCATGAGTCTGGTGATATTCCATATTTTTGTTAGAGTTGACAAATCCTATGAAAACAAAAATCAGCTATAGACTCATCCTATGCAGAAGTCTGTTTTTCCAAAAACGACAGTGAAAACTATTGAAAACACACATGAGCTTCACCTCTCAGCTGGGTGAACAAACAAGAGCACTTCATGTTACATTGATCCCACATGTGCTGTATTACTGCAGGAAAAGCGCAATAGAGCATCAAATGCGGATTAATGCACATCTGAAAATACTCCCCAACAGACACGCTATTTACAACTGTTTCCTAGAAACTACAATAACCAGCATCATTAGGAATATATTCTGCCTTTTTACAACCAAAGACAGGACGATGTTAGAGTGCACTGATTTGAGCATGTGCATGTCTTCAGTTACAGTGAGAATGAGTGAGAGTTGTACTCACACACATGAGCCATGATTTCATGATGATGTCATACATGTTGACATCCTGAAGGTGTTACATTTATATGAAACAGGAATGGTTAGGAATGTTACAGATTCATCCCCATGTTGCATGTTGTCTATGTTTTTAAGTTCTCACACTGATAAAAGGATATTGTCTGACTAATGCAAGCAGACCCAGCAGGGAGGTGGCACTGCTCTTCACTGTGACGCTGGCTATCTGGTGACAAACAGACTGAATTGGAGTGAAGACCAGCATGTTCTGTGCCGTTTTCCTTCACTCCCACTTATTGTCTCCTTTTCTGCCTCCCTCATGCACACACACAAACAAACACATGCCTTCTCTC
Organism: Caranx ignobilis; assembly: GCA_021432705.1. Classification (NCBI taxonomy): domain Eukaryota; kingdom Metazoa; phylum Chordata; class Actinopteri; order Carangiformes; family Carangidae; genus Caranx; species Caranx ignobilis. The sequence goes on from MU270012.1 coordinate 11,324,917, forward strand.
TGGGCTCGGCCAGTCTGTTGTGATAATGTGATATGACATAGGGGTCCAAGCATGATGTGTGTCATCTTTCACGCTTGACAGCGTGGCAATGGCATTGTTCTGCCATGCGTCATGTTTGTGTGGCATGTCTATTGCTTTAATAGGGACAATCCAAAACTCCTTTCCTTTATTGCTGGTGCACTGGTTTATTTGTTAAGCGGAACGGTGTCCACACAGATGGAACAGAGAAATACTTATTTGAGGATTTACTCTTAAATTTCTGTTTGATTTGATTTTCTGCAACAACAATATTTTCCTCATGAAGGCAGGAAATCTTTATAGAATCAGAGTGTGATATCTCTCTAAAGCTGCAATACACTGACATATTGATAGACAGACCATTAGGAAGATTATACCTGGCGGCTTGATTTGATCTAAAATGATGAATACTTGCATGGTTTACATGGCAATACAATTTCCTCTCGATGGAAGCCAATGATGTCTGCGTTTTATCTTCTGAGGTGAGGGAAATGCCGACTTATCAGAGCATGAAAAGGCAACAGCAGAGTGGTATAGGGTAATAACTTCCTTGTCCTTTGAAATGAGTCTGTCATAGCTCACGTCTTGCCATAGCCATCTCTGAGAACCTAATGATGAGAACTTTGTTATGTTTGCCACCTCAGAACATGTCTGCAGGTACTCAGAGATATACAGTGTGTTCTCCAGCTAAAGATTTCTGTGCAGTGCTGGTGTAGGATTACTGCTTTTGTGCCACAGTTGTGTGCACAAGGCAGAGCTGCAAAAACAGTGAACTTATAATTGGAACAACTTTCCTGACGCCCCCCTCCCCCACCAAAAAAAAATGGCCTGGAATGAAATGAGGATGTCACAAAAGATGAATTGTATTTTACAAACAATTCTGTCCCAGTTAGTTTGTATTCTTAGCTTCAAAGCTAAAAAAAACTTGTAACCTGATCTACTTTTCTGAGTGTTTCTGAATGTCATATAGAACAGCACTGATTGACTTTGATCTCTGTTCATAAAAGATAGTACAGTACCACATTCTAGTGAGAAAGAGAAAAAAAAGCAGCGAAATATTTCAGTGACTGGCGGCGACCGTTCTTTAGTAAGTGTCTTACACGCTCTCGTTCCCCCATCAGCACTAACCCCACAGGGTGCTAATGAAATATCCATGTTCATCCAAATGTCTTTTCCAAGCCCCCTGGCCCACTGCAACACGACATGTGTCAACATGTGACTTCACACTTCAGCTACAATGGCTGCCCCAGAAATTACAGCAGCTCAAATTGAATTGCTTTTTGCTTAGAAGTCGCCGAGGGAATGCAAGTCTTGAATTATTAATATGATCCAACAGAACTGGTGTTTTCGTTTTTTTTTTTTTTTCTTACCTTCTTAATTATTTCTTAGCCACGAACAGTAATTATAAACTTCTCAAATAAGAAATCTGAACCTGTGGAGATTTTGTATGACTGAATCTGATAAAGAAAGCCAGAATATATCGCACAAGCTTGTAGTGTGTGCAGTATAATTCATTATTATGTAGGTACAAAAACAATAACAATTTGTCAATGCTAAAAGGATTTGCCAGCAGAAAAGCGTCTCCACCACTGGAGCCTTTTTAGATTTAATTTATTACACACACACACACACACACACACACATACATACACACCTTCAGACACCACAGTTAAATCTCCTGATTTGACATTGAAAACTATATTTCTCCTTCCTCTCACTCCATTTCTTTAATCAGCTATTGTGTCATTCTCTTTTTATGTGAGGAGAAAGCATCCAGGATAAATACTTAAATACAAAAGATCGTCAGTGCTGGCAGACTAAATGAGAATCCATCATTCATTATTGCTGTGTCTCCACACCAACAAAAAAAGGACCTGATGGCCATTGACCTGGAGCCATATCGCTTCTGCGGTGTCAACATGACTGGCTTCCGTATCCTGAACGTGGATAATCCCCAGGTTGCATCTATTGTGGAGAAATGGTCGATGGAAAGGCAGATACCACCTAAACCTGATTCAGGCCTGCTGGAGGGCATCATGACGGTATGTTTTATTTCTTCTCTGTTGTTCCAGTTAAAATCAGCTGTCAAAATGTCATCACAAATACATCACATCCGCCTGTCAGTCTGTCTTATCCATGGCTTTTTGCTGTGGAATGAAATGGTTTTAACCCCAAGAGCAGCCAATAACAAACTCCTCTACCCCAGCAATTATTATCACTGGATAAGGCAACCACTTTATTAGGTACACCTTCTAATTTTCCCAAACAGCGCTCTCTTTGAGGCTGTGGCTCATGTATGAATAAAAGATAAATACTTTATTATGCATGTAAACAAATTGAGTGTTTTTTTCCTACAGTTGGACTAAATGTTAAATGGGAAAGGTGCATATTTTAAAATTTAATTAAAAAAAAAAAAAAAAAAAAAGGTGTATGACCATTGTTACCATACTGAGAGGTTCCAGCCATATTATCAACATCTAATCTGGGATTCAATATACGTCAATATCTGCTATTTTAATCAGTGGTTCTTCTGGACCCTAAGTCTTTTTGATTTGAGTTAATAGACAGAATCAGCCAAGCTTACACAGAGGTACGGGAGATTTGTAAATGACAACTAATTAGGCACTTAGGTATAGAGAGGGCCTCAGAGAGAACACGCTCTCTAGCTTTGAACCTGTGGAGCACAGTTTTCACCACTGCCAATATCTACAGCTAGTCAGCCAAAATCTCTGAACCTGAACAGCTAAGCGGGAGAAAATTGCCGCCTGGTCAGAAATCCTGGTTGTGTTTTGGCAGGCTGAAGGCAGGGTCAGATATTGGCAAGAACCATGGAGTTATCGTTACGCTTTCAACATTACAGACAGGGGTGATGTAATCGTGTGGAGAACATTAGGCCCTTTCACACCAATTATCCTTTGAACATGTCTGTCTCTCTAAACATTGTCTCTAACCAAGGGTATCCCTGTACAGCCATTCTTTTTTTCAAATGGGTAGTTTATAGTGGATAATGCACCATTGTCCCAGTATGTTTCCAGGAAAATGAAAGTAAATTTGGGGTAGTCCACTGTGTCAGGTCCAATTTGTGTCACACTTGCACAAATTAACTACAAGATTTAGGTCTTTGACAGATACTAAATATTGACAATAGCAGGTTTAACCTTTTTTTATTATTTGTTCTATATCCACTAATGAGGAAATACAAATAATATGGTATTGGCATTAATATGACTTTACAGATATGCAGTCCTGTTTATCATCTAGTGTAAATTACCAATTTGTGTATTTGAGCCAGCACTGAAAACTTGTACAGCAACTTAATCCAAATTACTCATGTCCAATGATGTTTCTTTTCTTTATGTTAGTAAAGTAAAATTCTTTAATTGTGTATGAAAACTTATCTTAAATGTATTGACCTGAAACATTTAGCGACTAGCCTTGATATAGGGACTGGAACCTTCATGTGCGAGAATAAAGGATTAATAGTATCTGTATACATTATATAATTGACTTTAATAATGTAATGAAGAAATAGCAATAAATAGAGCAGTTCAATAAAATAATAGTGTCAAAAGGATGCTATTAGAAAAATAAGGAACTTTTTTTTGTTTTTATTCTTCCCAAATCAGTGTGAAGTTGATAACGGCTGATAACGACCCAACTACTTATGTCTTTCCACAGCCATCAGCTGAAATAATGTTCACCCCTTATTTCAGACAGATGCAGCTCTGACCTATGATGCAGTCCACATTGTGTCGGTCTCATACCAGCACGCTCCGCAGATGACGGTAAACTCGCTGCAGTGTCACCGCCATAAACCCTGGAGATTTGGAGGACGCTTCATGAGTTTCATCAAAGAGGTGATGGGACACCTGTGGCCTGTTGCTATTTGATTTAAGTGTTATTTATTTTACTGATTGAGTGCTGAGCATGGCAATGGGAGTGGAGTGAGGACAGTGTAGTCATTTGGGACTCAGATATTTACCCAGCAAATCAATAATATCCACATACAAAGAAAACCAAGGCTTGATAGACACATCAAAGCAGCGTTGTTGTCAGCCTTATAAATTCCCTGTATTCATAACCTATTTTCCAGAAAGCATGTACTGTAACCCTTTGAAAGCACAACTTGTGTAATCGGCTTTTATTTCATCTAACACAAGAGTCTGACAGTGCTTCAGAATACACAAACAAGTCTGTGCGAAATGGCAGATGAAGGTTGTGCAGAGATGCTACTATTTGTATCTTGATTTGTTCAAACAACTAAATCATTTGTATTTGTCATGGGTGTGGTCTAGGAATGGCAGGAATTCCATTTCTTTTCCCCCTCTTTCATAAGCATTATTGCACAATTAAAGCAAGAACCACCTCAGTCTATATTTTACAGAGGCTCTACTCTCAATCCAGGTTAGCATGTACTGCCTTATAAATTAAGGATAGAGAGGGAGAGCATAGTCCTGGTGTTCTCAGCCCTATCCACCTCATCCACAGCATGGCAGCATCCTCTTCCATCAAGATACCACCATGTGTTTGGGTGGTAAAACTACATAGGACTCTGGGGCAAAGGCAGCACAGGCTACCCTTGTGCCTGGGCAGGCCAAAGAGTCTCAAAGGTGAATGTGACTGTGAGGAGATGTCTGTCTCTATGTGTAAAGCCTTGTGATTGACTGGTGGCCTGGAGAGGTTGGTAGCCCATGTCTCACCCAATGGCAGCTGGGACAGGCCCAAGTGCCAACACAACGCTCAAGGATAAGAGCATAGAGTTAATGGATGGATGGATACACTGCCATTGCTTGGCCTGCATTGTGCCTTCAATTAGACAAGGATCGAGGGGACAGGTGCGCGTGGCTCCTTATGTTGTCCATCCGATGAAGAGAATACAAGGTGACCCCACACTCATGGTGTAATATCAGCTGCCACTCCCCCTCCAGGATAGAGGAAGCTAGGTTTGAGGTAACTGCTGAGCTGGCTGGTGGTAAGCAGGAGCAGAATCAGGGCTCAATAGGAGAAAGAAGAATAACCTTTTATTTCCCCTAATGCATCACTTTGAAAGAAAACTTGATTAAGCAAGAGGTTTCACTTGGCTCCTCCGGGTCATTTCTTTACCAGCAGGCAACGTCCTTGAGAGAGCAAAGCCTGACCTTCCATAATGGTGCTAGACCTTCTGTTCGCTGGTATCAGGCGGCTGTGGCTCAGGAGGTAGAGCAGGTTGTGCACTAATGAGAAGATTGGTGGTTAAGCTCCTCCAGTCCACATGTTGAAGTGTCCTTGTGTGACTAGCTGTGTAAATCGCGGTCATTGAGTCTAGAAAAGCACCATGTGAAAGCAAGTGAATTTACTATTTACCATTATGTGAATTCAAGAGCAGTGTTTGAAATCGTCATCACCCAAATCCTCAGGTTAATTTGACAAATAGAAGGTGATCAACCTTTTTTTTTAGAAATGCAAGTATAGATGGAGAGGGATGGGTGTTCCCAACTTGTTTCTAGTTTCCCTCCACCTTCTGTCTGGGAGCAAGGATGACAGGTCCATCTGTCCATGTGTTCAAGACAACCACGACTGAAGTGCTGATGCTTGTGTCTGTGTCTGTGCACAAAGACCAGTGAGGTGTTGAGTTTGCCCACCATCATCTGCAGTTTTATTAGGAGTGTGCCTTGTGTCTCTTGACCTTGTGCTAAACCCGTCTCACTTACCCACTCCAATGTGACCCAATGGCCTGACTTTTTCAGCATCACATAATGGAATGCAGTTATCCTGCATTTTCTCTTAGCCTACAGTTAGCCTGCTAGATGGAGTTTGTGTGTAATAGAAGAATTATAACGTTAACTCTGTCTATGATATAGCATTGAGCAACAGTACCCTTTCTAAGGACTTAATAAGTGGTGGACTGAAGAAGGTGGCAGTGGCTGTGTGAGGTAAAGTACTCAGAATCTGATTTTCAGTTCGTGCTTGGACAGAAATGAGGAGTCAACCTCACAGTACGGAGTACTCGGTGTAAATAGAATTGGAGTTACTGTATGTAACCATGCATTTATAATGACAAATAAACAATAAATGATTTAGGAGTAAATGTCACTTTTGTCCTTGCACTCATGAGGAGACTGTTTACAGCAGTTCCCATAACCTCCTGAATTTACTGTGCAAACTGTGCTCTGAAATCTGATGACGCCATATTACAATGTCACTCAGCTACATATCCCCAACTGGCACAAGATCCATGAATACTACTGTTTGTGTCTGAGTTGCAGGAACAATATCTGCTTGTCTGCCAAACACAATTTTGCTTAGGCTTACGCCATTACAATGCACAATAAACAGTGTCGGTGTGTGTGACTGTGGTCAGTTGAAACAATGAGCTTGTTGGCCGCCCTAAGAATATGCACCATGAGGAGTTACGTTAGCGTCTTGCAGTGATCATGACAAAAGCCACTGAAGTGTTATGACAGTGTTCCTTTTATGCAAACATACTGTAGTGTTTGGTTATAAAGACACTTACTCAGTCTTGATTTATGCTCAGCTTCAAGACAAGAGTCTGACATGTTCTGAAGGTCGAATTGGCCCTTTGGATGTGATGTGGCTGAGGCATTTATGTCATTCTTTGAATTAGAGCTGTTTGAACATGCCACCCACCTCGGTGGTGTGAGGCGAGATAAAATGAGATATGAGGCGGTTTGGAAGAGGAGAGTGCCACAAATTTCTCCTTGAAGCTTCGATCTTCTTGCAGCAAGTTCTGACAATGTACAGCGGTGATGGGAGGGAGCCATCGCCTGTAGGGTTGTCACACTTTGGATTTCAAATGTCAGAAAACTGCTGTTGCTTGACACACAATGATTGATTACTCTGTTGTTCCAAGACCTACTAAGAAATCTAGTGTCTTCATCACAGAATGAAAGGGGCAGCAATGGAAAATTAAAAGTCTTTTTTTCTTTTTCTTCCACATGAAGATCACAAGAGACAAAATAAAATAACATGTGACACCTTGAATAATATAACCAAAGTGTTATTATGGCATTTGAACAGAAAGGATTCCCCCTGAATGGCAGGGTATGATGTACCAATGCCAAGACTAAAATAAAACAAACAAGAGCAATGACAGAAGAAGAGTTAGCTGATAAATGGCTACTTCTTTTGTGGAAGTGTGAGAGGACTGTCATGTTTGCTTATGCACACATCTGTGGAGGTGGTGGGTATCAGGGAATAGTAATAGGGGGCAGTTATGTGTTTTCCCCCCTCATGGGGAATCAAGCAAAAGGAGATGGTTGTTAATTAACTCTGTAGTCTGGAGGGAAAACGCTTTGGAGGCGTTGAGATGTAAAATGTAATTAAAAAAAAAACACGGAAATGCAGCTTGTTAGAGTTTATGTTTGTACTTTTGGTCTGTGGGCGTTCGTGCATGTGTGGGTATGAATTTTCTGTCAGTGAAAGAGAGAGGGTGTCGTCGTGTGTTTTGATGACAGCACATTGCTATTATTTTTCTATTATTTGTATTTCTGTGTGCGAGTATTTCTACATTATTCTGATTTGCACCAAATATTTTGTTCTGTGCAAGTGGTGTGACAAAAGGCGCACAATAAAAGGCAACATGATGCAATAATTGTGAATTATAAGTTTTAATGTACTGACAAGTTAGGTTGGACAGAAGATTAGACTGTGTTGTGCAGGATTCCACAGTACCTCAATAAGGTTGATGGTGTGGGATTTGTTTAATGTATATGGAATAAATATGTAGATCTGTTATCTTTCAGTCCCACTGGGATGGTTTGACGGGGAGACTGTCGTTCAACAAGACAACTGGTCTACGTACAGACTTCGACCTGGACATCATCAGTTTAAAGGAGGACGGACTTGAAAAGGTACATCTTGTTGAAAAACCGTTTTTGAGGCGCCATCTTTTTCATGTATCCTTCACTGAGACAGAATAAAAACCAAGAAGCAATGGCGCATCACCACATGCAGTGCATGAAAAAAGTAGAACTTGTGAGATGATTATAGCATGAGAAGTTAATGGATTATTGATTTCAGAAATACATTACAGATTTTGCTCTTGATGTGCAAGAGATAATGCAAATTTGACAGTATCATTTACCTCCTAACAAGGAAGCAAATTGGCTGTTTCAACATAAGCATAAGTTAGTGGATCATAAAGCAAATTGGATTAGGGTACACATTAGGGTGTTAATTGCAGCCTCTCTTAATGATAATTCGAGGTGATGCCCAAAATGCTGTTTGGTGGTAATGAGCTGTATAAACATTCTTTACAAAAAAAATGGAAAAAAAAAACTAAATGGTTGGAAATGTAGAACTTATTTTATTATACTGGAAGGCAAAGTACCCTCTGGACTATAACAGCTTTTCTCTACCAGAGGGCTTTCATACATTATGAATACATCAAATAGGGATAAGTCCCATTATGACTTGCTCAAGTACTCCCTAAAGGCTCAAGACCATATAATAGCTGGGGCTTTTCAGCATGTAACCCTTCTGTTCCAGAGAGGAGCTTGTAACACTACTGCTTTGAAATGATTCTTCTTCTGCCTTTCACTGGCATCTTGTCCTGCGTGCGGTCAATTAAGCTGAAGCACAGTCATCTAACAAAAAAAGTATTTGATGGCATATTAGCATCCTCTCATTACGTGTCTGACAAATCCTGCGCTCGAGCACGCTTGCGTTGATCCTGCAGATCCTTTCTCTCTCTCTTTTTTTTCATTTCTTGTATATCCGTGGAATCGGCTTTAACTGTATGAGCCTGTTAAGATGTGGACTTTTCTCAACTAATCCATTGTAATTGAATATTAGCCCAAGTTTGAGCTTTTGCTGGAATTATGAACAGGTTCTCAGAGTGCCACTTTCACTCAGTGCAGGCAGGCTCAGGAGAGTGAAATAAATGCAATGCTCTGCATGTGGTTACGTGAGTAAGTAACTTTTGAATCAAGTCTTTTGCTAATCATGTTTAATGAATTGGGCTAATTGTAATTGGGTACAATTAGGAAGAATTTTGCAAAGCAGAGTGCATTCACAGATATTTTTAAAGCTCTCTCCTGGAGTTCTCTTTGGTTGTGTGACAAGCTGTAACTAATGTGCTTTTTAAATTAAAGCATATGCCTCTCTCTGGATTAGGCAGTGAGGACATTTACAAATGTTTTTCATGCTTTTTTTTTTTTTTTGGGTGTGCTGTATGTCTTTAAATGGATCCACCTCAAGCACAAACCCCTTGTGAATATTAAACGCTTGTGTCTGTGGTAATAAAGAGAGCAGCAAAGATGGAGGGAGGGCTTGACTTGCAAACAGAGACTGTTACTGACGGCCACAGGACTGTTTCTGCTAATGATATGTTACAGAGTGTGTCTCTACAATATGCAGAGCTTTGTTGCCTGAGGGCTTCTTGTATGTATAACTCCTTTTATTTGTTCAAATCTCGCAGCTTATTTTACTGAGACTGCAGAGCAAAATTACTTTCACAACGTCATCCGACCAGCAACCACATGCTGCACCATCAGCATTCAGATTAACTGCAGCCATCTTGCAATATTTGCCATCTTTAATAGGGTTTCTGTTTGTTTTTGCTTCACTGTTAAGCCTTTTTTTCTCTTCCATGTGCACATACACATCTGAAACACCAATATGACATTATATGGATATATTAATATACAGTAATGCTGATAATCTAATATAATCTGTTAAAATTGAAATTTTTCCTGTGTCTTTTCCCCTAATTATTGCTATTGTTTCCATACTTGCAAATTACACTATTACCTTTAAATCTTGTTTTAACACACAGTTCATCAAATGATTCTGGTTTCTTTGATTTGCCCTGGAAGCTCAATCTCTCTTCATACACATACACCTTAACTGCGCTGTGCTTTCCAAAACACCTTGTTCTGCTGATATGAAGGTGACTCATCCGATACTGCCGGAGGTGTGTTCAGCCTGGCACTAATCTGGTAGACTGGTTGGCGGGGGAGTCTGCCAGGGTCACACAGCCCTCCAACAGACACAGAACACTCAGCTACACACTTTTCATCTTCCACAGGTGGGGAAGTGGAGTGCATCCGGAGGTCTTAACATCACAGAAGTGCCGAAGCGAAAAGGGATGAACATCACTGACTCCCTGGCCAACCGCTCCCTCGTCATCACCACCATCCTGGTAGGTCACCTGTGTAGCCTGGCATATAATATGTCCTCGAGGATGTCCTATTAATATTACTCTTTTCCTCTTTTACTTTTAATTCATTCTACCATTAAAAAGAGATGCACTAAGCTTACATCTGTATTCAGTGCAACTGTCACAATATATTATAACATAGTGTCTGATGTATATATCAGACACTATGTTATAATTGACGGTTGTCTAAACCCTCCATCATATAGCAGTTGTGAAATCACACTGTAACTATGTTAAACCTTGAGTTTCTGAAACAACACAACAGCAAGAATGACTCAGAGTGTGTGTGTGTTTATCTGCTGTAACGTAAGCTGCAAATCTTAGCGTTCCTGGCTAGCAGGCTCACATTTACAATTACAATTGTCATGACATTTGAAGCCTGACAGCAGCAGGTGTTTTATCGACCTCTATTGTCCTTGTTGATATGAATTTGTTTGACCCAAATTTAACCTTACTCCAACTAGTTTCCTCCTCCTGAGCCTTTGGAATCTAATTTCTACAGTAAGCAAACCCAGTGTTTCTTCTAATTTCAGCCAGCCAGCTCATCTACAATGTAAAATTAGAAAATTTTATACAGCAATCCTACTCTGTAATATAAAAATATAAACGGGACGTGCGGTATAGCCCCATTCTTTTTGCATGGTGTCAGTTTAATATTTGACATTTTATTTTATTTTATTTTTTACAAAGTTCCACATTTGCCTGAACAAAATAAATAGCAATATGGCTTAGCACAATAACCAGATTGCATTCACTGTGATTTTTTTTTGTTTTTGTTTTTTTTTCTTTCTGAAAAGGTACAATATGTCATTATGAATTGTGGTGCTACAGAGATAACAGAACATGCTTGTTTGGTTCAGATCCCAGCACAAATCATACCATCATAACTAAATAACATAAAACTTTATTTGTACCTCAATCACAGTATTAATCTATACTTATCAATATCCAAGATGTGTCTACAGGAAACATTAAAATGTTTTTTGTTTTTTTTTTTGTTTTCCCAGCTGGAAATGGCATACTTTGGTTTTTAAAATGACTAAGAATATCAATTGGTAGATCTTCTATCATTAACATTACAACTGCATACATGCAAGAACAGAAATGTTGACGGGCTTAGCACCAGTGTCTAAGTCAACGAATGTTTAATTATCAGTGATCCAGGTAAGGTTGTAAACGTTCGCCATGATCACGTTCAGTGAAATGATCCAGGACATGTAAAAAGAACTAGGAAGTGAGATACAATGAGCAATCTTTAAAAATGGAAGTAATTATATATTCAGATGTTCTAACACACAACTTAACACTGTCACTGGATGTTGGGGTCTTTATGGGGGGGGGGGTTGCTGCTGCTTACACAGATGTCCCCATGATGCACCTTCTCAGGAAAGATATGCAGCCTGCAACAATAAACACTATCATTATGCCTATGTTGGATCACAGGGTTGTAATTATGACAAGTGAGGTCAAGGCAGGACATAATTAATGCCTATCAGGTGTGATCTATGTTAATTCTGCCTCAAAGTGCAGAAATGGAGCGAGGATTTAAATGGTGGGTTATTGAACTGCTGTACAAGGAATTGCCAGCGTTTTCGATGTAATGCTGAAATTAGAGACGTCTTAAGACGTGTTCCTCACCAAGCAGTTCAAGTGTCTCAAGTTAATTTTCAGTTTCCCCCAAAAAATTAAAAAGGCATCTGAATATTTCTGACATGCTCCTGGATTTGCAATTTCATTGGAAATCATTAGTTTAAGATCATAAAGTTGCCTACTTTCACATTGCTGATGAGTGTTTCAGCTTTAATATCAATCTCTCCTCTTAGCGTAATGACACTGCATCAAACTGATTCCGGTGATGCATGAACAAGACGTCTGACAGCTTTATAGTGATAACTCTGTCAAAGAGATTAAGGCACTTAATGTGTTTTCCCGCTTACATTAATTGTTTGCACTCCATTGCCTGTAATGTCTCTGCACAGGCCCGACCTCCCTCCTCTTTCTGTTATGCACGCCCATGCTGCGACTGTGAGGGTAGAACTGGTATAAACACTTTGATTTGACTTCAAACCTTGGGGAATAACAAGAATTGGAGGGCTAGAAACAGATGGTAATGACTTTTTCCCTTAACATGCAAACTTTTTGATCAAGTTAATTGGACAACTTGAGCAAAGTTTGTGGTGAAGCACTTGCTCTCTGAATGCATTGTCATCAAGTATTCATAACTTATTATTTATTTAAGAGGCCATCTTAATTGTAATGTCCAAACGGCTTCATGTTTTAATGGCAAACAATTAAAGATGTTTATCATTTCCTGTATATTTTTATAGGAATTTTTATTTTTTCCCCAGAATTTATGGGATACATAATGTCTTGCTGTGTGTTAGGTTCGGTTTATAGTACTGTTTACAGGGAGCTAGCCTCCACAAAACTAACAAACAGGACAACAAGTGTGTCCACATGCCACCAGCACATGATGTTGTATTTCTGTTGCTCCACCTTCACCCCCCTCCCCAAAGAGGGACACATTCCCAGGGAGGTGCAGTGACTACCTATTTTCTCCTCTTTGACTGCACTGTTGAAAAAAGAAAAAAGAAAAAAAAAAGCAGGGTCACCTTCACTAGAGAATCAATTACTCTGCTTCTGAGCTCAGTTTGTAAATTATACATCTGGCTATTTGAGGCAATAAATTGTATTACAGCCCTTGCATAAATGGACCAACATGTTTTGAAGTGCACAGCGGGATATCCAAGTCTATCTGGCAGGGAAATGGTAACAGGCACTAAATAAAGGAAATCCTTTATGAGCTTTTCGGTGTTAGTCATTGTCACTGCAGGCATCAGCTCAGCTGCTCTCCCTTGGAGGTTGGTGACAATTGATGAAGGCGACGTTGTGGGCATGTTCCATTTCACTGCTGCATTCTGTTCCTAATCAAGCTTTTATACAGCTCAAATTATGAGCAGTCAGACAGGATATTACAGGCCAGTAAAGAGTGTCAGCCACCTGACCATAAAATGAACCGACCTGTGCACCAGCTATATAGGTCAACACGCAGCAGTGTAGGAGAGAGTGTGGCAGGTTTAGTTAGCTGAACACTGCAAGCACATTGATAGTATAAACATGCCTTCTGTGTGCATTACTGTCACTGTAGCAAATGCTGGGTACAGCTTTGCAATTTAAAAGGCATTTATTTACATTAGAGACTCAGGTCTCTTGTTGCCTTTACATCAGTGTAAGAAAAACCTCAGCATTCTTTCATATTTTAACGCTCCCTGTAGCCGCACACTGAACCAGAATCTGCTGTCACTGCCTGTTAAACGCAACAGCGGCTCATCAGCTCAGATCACTTTGCTTCAATTAGGTGCATGTGCTGAAACAAATTGAAAAAGCTGACCTCACCATTGCTTTTCATTTGATCTTTTGGGTCTGTGCAGGAGGAGCCATATGTCATGCTTAAGAAGTCTGACAAGGCGCTGGTTGGGAACGACCGTTTCGAAGGATTTTGCATCGACTTGCTGAAAGAGCTCTCCAACATCCTGGGCTTCTCCTATGAGATCCGCCTGGTGCCTGATGGGAAATACGGCTCTCAGGATGACAAGGGCCAGTGGAACGGCATGATCAGGGAACTAATAGAACATGTAAGTTGAACTCCATACTGTCTGCTTCACTTTTGCTTTTTTTTGCTTTCACCTTTCCTAAAGGAATACTGTAACATTACAGGAAATGTGCTTATCTGCCTTATCTGCAGAGTAAGATGAGGAGATTGATGCTACAGCCACTGCAGCTGGAACAAACAGCCTGTTAGCTTAGCATAGCAGTTGCCAGGCAACTAGAGAAGAGGTTACTGTAACACTCTTAGACTTGACCTTTAAAAGTGTGGGTAGGTGGATCTTGTTACCTTTGGAGCAGACTAGCTCCCCATGTTTTTATGCTAAGCTAACCTAACTGCCTTACCCAAGATATTTACCGTAGAGTGGTATCAATCCCTCAGATTAGTCTGGACAAGCAAATGGTTGCATCCCCTAAAATGTCAAAACATGCCTTTATGCTGCTGCTGCAAAATTATGCAGCTCCATCTCTTACATCATCACAACTTGAACTTCCAAAAGCAATACCACTGAAGTGAAAGGCTGGTTATGTCCTTCATGTGGACAGTGATATAGTTATGATTGAGCACAAGTCAGGAGCAGCCTGCAAAGCTGTCAGTCACATTTATGGCACAATTATGTCAAGGTTGCCTAAATGTTACAAGTGTGTTGATGCCATTCGGTGAGACAAACCACTTCCTATACAGATGGATGAATCACAGATCTGGGATGAGCATGTAAACACTGCATATATTGTCAGGATGCAGACGAACACACCGCCAATCACCTTGCTGTGGCACAGTGGGCAATCGCAGCTGTCTGTATCAAACTCAAAGGATTCAGCGGCCATGAAACAGCCCTACCTCGACGTGATGGTGGCAATTCTTCGCTGGCATTTCATAAGTGCCCCTGTCAGTGCTCTCTCTTTGTCCTCAGCCCCATCAGGTCAGCGCTGTACTCAGCTGAAAACTTGTAATAGCTTAAGTGGCATTTAGTGCAGGGAATCGTATGGCAGGAGTCAATGGCTTGGTGCTGAAAGGGTTGGGAAAGGTGGGCTCCCACTGCAGCACTTTATTTCTCCATCCAAGCTTTTTGCTAGATCCACGTTGATAACAATAACCTTGGGGGAACAAATGGATTACTAAAGGCAGGGAATGTTGGCGTGAAATGGAGATGCATGACTCGATCATTAAGCAGCACAAGTGCTCTTTGTATTAGTCCGGTCTCTGATTTAAAGGGAGACGATGCAGGTGGTCGCAAAGAGGCTGTGCATTAGCTTATGGCCAAATAGGGGGGAAAGTGTGACATAAGGTTATGTGTTATGTGCCGACTGGACTCGGTTTTGATATAAATCTAAGCTGTTTTGCATTAATGTGTCGCTGTATTTGTTTTTGGTTTACAAGTTTAGAAAATAAATAATTTTACAGCAACAGTTAACTGGTTTAATTGATTTTTTCCATATAACATACTAATATTAACCATGCTTTTAAGGCCTAGAGCCTTTGTAAATGGCAGCAGAAGAGAAGATTAGAATCTAGACTGCTAGTTATTGCTTTTACTGCTCCTTATCGCATGACCAAGGATGCATGACGTCGTCTTTGTGGATTTTTAGTCGGTTCTATTTTGTGGTCTGGTGCTCTCCTTACCCGTGTCGGTATGGATAAGCTGATCGTGATTCAGCAGACCTGAAACATAAACTTTAAGGCAAGCTCAGGAGATCTGACCCTGGAATGATATGAGAGGCCAGTGAAGCTACAGATTTTATGAAACTACAAAACTACTGCAGCAGTATTTCCTCTCAGTTTCAACAGGGAACTGTACTCTAGCTAGTCGCTATTTTCTTATATATAGGTATTTCATTTTGTTATCAGTTCAATTTGTATTCATGACCACTTTCTATTAACCTCTTAAAAACCCATTGCTCCCTCTCTGTAATGTAGATAAATAAGATGTATAACAGTTTACTGGGGATCGGCGAATTTACTTAAAGAAGGGTCATGATGTTAGATAAGGTCTGAGGTACTGGAGAAACAAGGAAAACATTTGGTTTAAGCTGATAAAGTGGCACTGAAACACCAGACTCATGCATTCTTAGCTCACATAGTCTGCCCTCATAAATCACAGTTGCTTTACAGAATTACACAAAACCGTTTGACTGGCATCCTTTAAAGAGAACAAGGCCTGGGCTTATTAAAATCAGTTGTAAGCCTTCATTCATTTCTGTAATTCATCAAGCTTTGTCACACACGGAAGGAGATGTGACAGATATAGAGTAAAGCTCTGTGTGTGTATGTGTGTGTGTGTGTGTCCATGTGTGTCTTTTTATGTTTTGGTCTGAATAGGATACCATTGTGCGATTTACTCCCATGTACTGATGCTTCTCAATGACAAAGTGCAATGTTGCCAAGAGTGATGATTTAGCATTGTGCTACATACAGCCCTCTATTTTCCTCTAGCTCACTGTGATGCCAAAGGGCATTGTTTGGAAGGTGCTAAATGATGCAACAGGCCTTGTTAAACTTGATTTAGTCACAATAAATGATCACTTTAATCACGCTGTGATGCAAATGTTAATAGCGTGCTTAGCACATCATTTGTTTCTGTCATGGCAATTAATCCTAGCTTCGACAGATAAGTTATAGCCAGCCCACATCCTCCTCATCTTCACAGACAGATAGTCCAATAGATTTAGGTTCGAGTGAAAAGTACAGTACAGCACTTTGTTTTTAGTGATGGTTGGACTGATATTCAGTGATATCATATTAAAGTCATTTTAAAGTGTCAAATTTTGCAGCACTGCTGAGTTGGATGATCATTTTACTGTTTTGTTACCTGTACTTGGTGCCTTGGCATGTGATAAATATAACTTTCAACATGTACACCTTAAGCATAAAAGCAAAAATGGAATTATGCATTATTTAAAAAAAAATAGTGAAAACATAAAACCCTAAAACAAAAAGATAGCATAATTTTGTAATATTTGAACTGAACTGTGTGGATTTTTGGATCTTGTGAAAAGCCATGGCAACACACACATAATGGTTTACCAAGGTATCTGAGGATACTTTGGTACATGGGGGCAGCACATGACTGCAAGTGGACGGACAAGTGTGATTTAGATTTTTATCCCAGAAGCAGGATGAGCTGGTGGTGAGAGTGGCTGACCCATAGCTGGAGGAGCTTGAGTTCAACAGCCACAACACCAAACATGTTTGTCCCACTTGCCAAAGCACCCTTGAACAGATCACAGTTCCCAGCAACTCTCTCTCACACTCTCTGCAGCCTGCTGCTTATGCAAAGTGACAATTTCTTGATTACATTGTGTATGCTTCATCATTAGCCCGTTGTACATTTCAATATGAGATGTTCAGGCATATCTATACCATTGTTTTGTCTCAGCATAAATGTCATGCTGTGTATTCATTCCCAGCCACGGCTTTTGTAACTGCGTGTGCGACTACCCAATCAGACCTTTTAGCATTCCATCAGCATCCCTACAAAAAAACTTACTGTTATCTTAAGTAACCACTGAATAGTTCAGCAAAGTGTGTTTCTGCAAAGCAACTCGTTTCTCAGAAGCACATTTGCACCTCTGTCTGTTCCAAAAGAAAAAGGTGCAATAAAACAGCACAACACAGTGCTGTACAAATCACACTGGTGGCTGCGTGTTTGAAGTTGTTTATTGACCAGCCTTAGTTGTCAACTGTATGATAATAATGGTGATAATATTCTCCACTGGCTTAATGATTTCATTAAGATAACGATAGTAAAAAGCTCACAATACCATTTTTAGTACAGTGAGTCAGTGGGTTGAAAGAATGTGGATCGTGTTAGTTGCAACTTCATGAATCCTCCAGGCTGTCGTCAGGTGAGGAGGTCCAGGGGGAGAACACCACTAAGCCTACCATCTGCAAACCCAGATAACGCCAAGCCATGTGGCACACAGCGGGGTACTATCAGGTTATCTTGCTCGTGCCCACTTTGTGTGCCTAGGCAGTAAGCAGAACAAGGACATGCAGCATGTATATTAGCCCACCGTGGGGATGTCTGGGATCGCATGCTGGTTGATCTTCCGGCTGAGTGGCAGGTTGTTTCAAAGCTGCAGTTGGCAGCAGACAACAGAGGGAGCAGTATGTGATGAACAAATTTGAATAGTTTAAGAGAGACAGCAGATGCACAGCAGGATGCACCCGTTTTCTCATCTTTCCATCTCTTCAGAGGCCACCGTGCATTTAGCGACCACGGCGCTGACCGCAGGAGCACATAATCCACAGTGCCGTGTGAGAAGTGGAAATGTTTCCTTTGTGACCTTTGTTTACTGCTGTGTGGAACTTATCATGTGCATCTGTGGGAAGAGCTGTCTAAGCCACAGGGAAAGTTTAACTCATGTTAAGAATAGCATTAGGGCCAAGGAAGTGTGTTAAAAATATGATATTTAATGGTGTTAAAACAAACAAAAATGACAAAACACATCAGTTCAGAGGAAGAAGGGAGGACTCATTAAGACTGTATGTTATGCTGTCAGGACAAGTCCTATGCTTTTGCCATAATTACCCAAAACAAAGAGCCAGTCTCATATTATTTATTGAAAATGCAGCTGAAGTCCTCTTCCTCTCCTTGCAATCAGTATGTAGGCAGTAAAGTAAGCCTCCCTTTGTGAGCTGTCTTGTTTCTTGGAAGGAAGAGGAATCCACGCGTGCACCAAGCAGCTGGTTTCATTAACCTCCTGTCCAGACATGGTGCAGGGGAGTTGTGCAGGCTGCCGATATAAATGGAAACATTCTGAATATGCAGTCATACGTATATTGTAGGTGACTGAAACTTATTTGTCATGCTTGGCCATGTCCATTGTACAGTGTAATGCTCTATGGTGTAGGTATGTCATTCCAGTGACAGTGGAGAATGCATATGGAGAAGGAACTGCATGTGAAACACAGGAACGATTGGTAACATTGACTATGTATGTTTATTTTTATTATCAATTTAAAAAGGAATATATGAATACAGATGTAATCATGTGTCTCCACACTTTATAACCTCCTATTGCATAACGCACAGCATCAATGAATTATAATAAAGACAGTCTACTGAGACTGAACATATGCTCAATACTGTTTTGGGTTAATTATTCATCTCAGCAAGGTTAATGTTGGAGATTAAGGTTATACTAATACATCTAATGGCTGTGGGGATAGTTTATGTATTTTATCAAATACATAAATGTCATTCTGTTAGTAAATGAAAAATCTGAGGATCGCGAATGTGACTAGGATTTACCTTCAGGGCATCATGAATGTTTGTACCAGGGAAGAAATGGAATCATATTGCACTTTGTGGCAGATACTGCAAACTCTCTAGCACCATTATACCATATTTGGCCACACTGTGATTTCAATTAATTGTTAAGTTTTAGTCTGGACCAAGGCAGCATCTGACCAGCCAGCAGACATTGCTTTCATCCATGCCATGCTGCTAGCTTGGCTAAAATAAAGTCTAATATGAAAACAGAAATCAGGGGAAATGACTATTCTCTGAACATTTTTGATTTTTCACAGAGGGCAGACCTGGCTGTGGCTCCTCTCACCATTACCTACATGCGTGAGAAGTTCATTGACTTCTCCAAGCCCTTCATGAGCATGGGCATCAGCATCTTGTATCGCAAACCCAACGCCACCAACAACGGCTTCTTCTCCTTCCTGAACCCAATGACTCCCGACATCTGGGTGTACATCCTTCTGGCCTACCTGGGTGTTAGCTGTGTCCTTTTTGTTATTGCCAGGTAAGTGCACAAGTTACATTCAAATTGTCCTATCAGTCCCTCACACTTTTCTCCATGGGGTCCTTCAATAGACAGTAATTTACTGTTATCACTGCAGACTGAAATTTGAGTGCTCCAGCCAGTCTCTCATACTTTGTTAGCTGCTGGGCAGTGACCAAGGCAGTTATGTCTACATGGGCTGTGCAGCTCAGCAGAGGGAGAAGGAATATGAAAAAGAAAACAACTCTGGCTGAGTTGCAAAGCTGAGTTGTTTCCTGGGCAATGTCTTTGAAAACACCATTGCAGCTTCAAATGATGAAGCTTTAAAGGATAATTCAAGAGGAAAAAATTCTAAAAACCTGGAAATCATATTCAAATCATAACATTCAGCAGCATTAAAGGAATAAAATATATACACCTCAGGAGAAATTTCAAAAGATAAATCTATTTATAGTTGATCATCAGCTTTAAAAAACCCTGCCAGGAATAAAGTATGACGTTATTATAGATAGAGATCATATGTGATTGAATGAAAAGTACCTCACTTGTACTTTTTTTGGTAGTGAATACCCAGTTAGTATCATTGTAAGTATTTCCTGCTGCTTCTCCTGCAAAATGGTACTTGAGGAAGATCGAGAAAAGCGAGCGCTGAAAGCAGTTCTGGGGACTTGAGAGCAAACAGCTGCACTCTTCTATCCTCATTTGTTGTCACGAGACCAAACAAATTCTGAAGTAGCTTCACATAAGCACAAAATCATCTTAAATTGTTGCATCAGTTTTTTTTTTTTTTTTTTTTTTTTTTTGGAGGCCGTCCTAGGTAGCAGAAAAGCTGCAGCCCTAAATCTGCATCATGTGAGCCCAAAAAACAAACAGCAGAGAACAATGAGAGGACTACATGTAAATGCTGGACAGAGGAGTCAAGCCATCACCTACAGTGTCAGGCAATAAACAGTTTGGCTTGTTCTTTTAAACGTATGTAATTATTTTTGCAAGGCACTTTTTAATTTATTTGATCAAAGGCACATACTGTATTGTTGCATAGGTACAAACAAATAAAATGTACTATGGCACTCATATATGACTGTGAAAAACCCTGCTGCCTTTTATTTGCTTGTATTTGCACCTCTAGAGTTCAACTAAAGATGATTTTAGAGGATTTAAGGAGAGAAGTGCCTCTTAGTCTATTTATTATTCAGGAGTTCGAGGAATACATTTTACAAAAACAGAAAGATAAAGATAAAAAAGCCACTGAATACATATTAATAGAAGATTTCTGTAATGTGTTTATGTGGATAAGCTTTTACACTCCACTAGGTGCACAATGATGGAAGCTTCTGACACAGGTATTTTTTTCCATGTTTTGTCAGAAAAGAGTTTTGACTTCACCTATATATTCAACATACTGACAAACAAATCTTATTGTAATGTGGAGAGAGTGACAGTGGTATTATCTAAAGTCTAAAGTCTAGACTTTTCCGTCCACAAATCCCACTGCAAGACCACAAGCAAAAGTGAAATGATTTATTGCTTCTTTCATTCACACTGCACTGTAGTTTATTTAGTGTTATTACTTAGTCAATCCCACATATAACAATGGCTGCACTCCTGCTGAGAATGTTGGCTTCAAGCTGCACGGCACAGTTGCTGTAGGAAGATCTTTAGCTTTTTTAAATAACTGATTCCTCTTTTGAAAGATTTCCATCTTCACTAGGAACCAAGGGGATTAGCACTGCAAAGCCACAGACAGGCCGGGGGAAGTTGAAAATGATTGAGAGGCGGATTAAAGCATTGTTGAATTTTGTCTTTTTGTAGGAATCATTGACTATAATAAAAACACTGAATATTTCCAGCCTTAATATTTGAAAGAATTGTGCTGTTCAGATAAGTTAAGGTTTTTATTACTTTTAATTTTGAAAGAGGCTAGGAAAATACAGGTTAAATGTCACTCTTTAACCAGTTTAAATACAGTGTGAATCAACTTTTGGCAACTCTTTGTGTTTCTATAATGCGTGTGATAAATTTAAATTTAATTCAGATTGCATGACATGAGTCTTTCTGTAAACCAGAAAAAAATGGCAGTGTTGTTAGGATGTGAAAATAAATATAATTTAATGACTGGCAGCATGTGAAACATTAGTGCAAAGTGCATTTTGCATGATTGGGTTGGAGAGTGCAAATTCAACATAATGCTTGTAAATGCGAACATGGCGCTTTTGCTTTATGTAATGTCTGGATGCCAAGCAGTCTGCAGATCACCTCCTCTGTGTAGGCTGTGGCTTGGCCGACAGTTAATAGTGTTGTTGAGCTGACAGTTTTGTATAAGGTTGTACAGCATGCAGTCTTCTATCTTATGGCTCTGCTTGCCAGCATAACCTTTTTAGAAATTAGCAGAGAAGTGGTATTGAATCTGCACTGAAACGACTTTTGTGTAGAGAGTGCTCTCAAAATTGTGGAAAAAAGACACTGCTCTTTATTCATTTCTTCCCAGGTTATGTGAGGTTTTTTTTTTTTTGCATGTTCATGCCACAGTCCTAATGCCCATGCCTCATCTCTATCACACCACCATGTTATCTGACCATGGCTTTCAATTTAGCATTAAAGTAAAACAAAATGAGACCAGGGAGGATTAATTGAAATGGCAGGGAGCACCACATTTGTACAGCAGCTGCCCAAGGCCTCTCTGATGGAAACCTTCGGAGAAACACTCTGATATAGAAACATGAGTGCAAGTGCATTTGTCATTTTAATGCATGAGGAACGGCACTTAGACAGGCCAACATTGGTCAAAAAACCCTGTTATTGTTCATCAGTTCAGATGTCTAATTGCTTAACTATGGTGAGAATTAGTGCAATGATGGCTGGAAAAGACTCCATGATGAAGCCAATTCATGATGAACCACCAGTCCTGTTCAGTGGCTGATTAAAATAGACAATATTACCAAATATTTCTTCTGCATATAATTAGATTGAAGTGTATCTATCTCTTGAGCAATATAAGTTTCAGCCTATTAAATCTTTCTATATTTCTCTCACTACAGCCTAGCAGAATTCAAATACGCACTCAAGATTTTTGATAGTGGGTTCCAGTGTCGTGGACCATTTTACCTTTATCTGTTTTTTCATTGTGTGTGTGTGTGTTTTTTTTTTTTTTTTTTTTTTTAGAAGAAGGAGGTTTTCATCTGTCAATAGCACTTTCAACTAAATCTCTCATCAAAGTACCAGATATGGCATATTTCGAAGTGATATTATCTGGGGTCTAAGGGATCCAGTTCTACTCCGCACGATGACTGGGATAAAAAGCCAGAAAGCAATTTTTCACATTATATAAATACATTTTTAAAAGAGGGAAAGTAGTGACATTTAGCATTTTTTATCTCAGCATCTGTTTTTGAAAATGACTTGTGCAATAATAAAGGTCTGAAGCATTTCCAGCAGGTGTCACACTAAATGGCAGAGACATGGAGAGAAGCCTGCTTTGTGGTTTCATGCAACTTGAAGAAGAGACCTCACATTCTCAAACGTGACATTTTATGCTCTATGAAAAATATTTTTGTGGATCGCTGGTCACCTTTAACTACAGAGAATATGAGAAATACTTGAGGGGATTTCTAAAGGTAAAGCCCAAAAACCAGCTGCAGTTGACTTAAAAATGTTTTGATATGGCATTTCATAACTGAAGTTTTTACCTCGATAAAACAGCTAAATTTTGGCTTGTGGTCACATTGTTCCCAACATCACCACACAGTTACATTATGAAAGCTGGACTAGTCGATGTTATTGTGTGAACGCTGCTCAAAGGACTGTTTCATGTGTCAGCTGTTGTGTGTAGTGATTGATCCACAGAACTGTTTGACCCTCTCTGCAGTCGCCCTCAGCTACACTGAGTTTTTGTGTTTTTCAGCTCATTGTTTTTGTTTGACTTCTTACAGTTTGAATGTTTATTGCTGTATCTGCTGTATCTGAAAATAAGCAACTGCTGTGTTCCTCATGTCAACCTTACAATATAAGCTAATAATAGGCAAGGTTGTGTTTATAGCTTGTTCTGCTGGGGCAAGTGGCCCAAACAAAATCAATCAGTGCTGCTTTAAGTATTGCTTTATAGAGCTGTTGCCCTAATGCAGCCAACAATAGTTTGGTTTCTCCAAAACAAAGGTGAATGTCTGAAATAGCTGTAACACTCAGAATAGCTCTCAAGCTATTGTGATTCAGTTTTTGAAATTCTTCTTAAGGAAGAAGTGGTGCTCCCACAAAGATAAAGACTGGATCATTCTTCCATTCTATTAGATCTCATGAGTTTAAAAACAGCTTTCCTCTTCCCGTCTCATTCCCAGGTTCAGTCCATACGAATGGTACGACGCTCATCCTTGTAACCCGGGATCAGATGTGGTGGAGAACAACTTCACCCTTCTCAACAGCTTCTGGTTTGGAGTTGGTTCCTTAATGCAACAAGGTACGGTGGCGCACACATGCATTTCCTTGTCAAAATCAATACTGTCAAGCCAACCCTCTTCCTGTTCACTACTAGCTCCCACTTTCCACCTCTTTAACTGACAAGCTCCATGATTTCCATTCCGTGACTGTTTTATAAGACATTTACCTGTCAAGAACAACTGCAGAGCTCAGTCTTACATGACAAAGGAAGGCTGTTGTCACCTGCCTGCTGTTCAAAAAGGGGAAGAGTAGGTGCCAGACACTTGTCAAAGATTGGCAGGTAAGGATGGAAAACAGTGCTGCATTTATTTGCCCATAACACAGTTGCTGGCCCTGCCCTACTTTCTGAGTGTGGGGACAAAAAGGGTAACTCGAGGTACATGTCTGACAAATGCCAGCTGTCAGCCATGCTACAACTGGCTGGTGTGATGTTTTCAGTGCTGTACGAACTACACCCACTATAGAGGATCCATATGTTGCACTCATGACCGCCAAACAAGTAGCCTGCCAATCACTGCTGTTGTTTGATAGATTATTTATATTAATGCCTGCATTCATAGGATCAGAACAAAAGCAGCACTTTCTTCTTTCAGCAGGAGAACTCTGCCTGTTTTGCTACACTTCCCAGTACACATTTAATTCTACCATCTGACTGAGAAGCCACAGGGATACAAATAGGTTTTCACTTGCTAGGTGTCCCTTAAAGGGATAGGAAAAGCAAATAAGCAAATGAAGGCCCAGAAATAACCTAATGAAGTCAACTGTGGAGGAAAAAGACCCAAGTAATAAAATGTTTAACCTCAGTGTAACAAGACAAATCAAGGAGGCTCAGTGAGACTCGGGAGTGGATCTGTGCCCGTAAGGATAGCAAACACATTCAGCAATTCATTAAGCACAGAAGCTCGGCAGCACTTAGCACTGAAACTGCATAGCAGCTCTGCCAATTTGCCAGTGCAGGCAGAGGGCTACGAGTGTAGCAGCAGCATGCCAGGAGGAAGAGAGACGGGAGAGAGAATCAGAACGAAATGAGCTAGTTAGTAGCCTATATTATTAAACTAAACAGGGGAGAATTCTCTATTATAATTCGTACTGTGGCTCACAGTGTTGTCTGTCAACGCCTGAGCCCCTGTGTTTCTCATATTTGCAGTAGCTGAGTGAAGCATCTGCTGCAAATCAGCTCTTATTCATAGTCCCCTGAATTATTTAAAAAAAAAGAAAAGGAAAAAACACACTGGGATACTAACCTTAATGAGGTTTATGTGTGTTTTCTCACAGATTTGTTTGTATTATAAATAAATATATGAAGAATATTTTTGTGGATTTATTTTTTTACATCTTGACAGTAATATTGAGCATTTAACTGATTCCAGCTTTCCGTGCCACTAGGTTGTCCTACAGTACCTTGCAACACATGCTGCGCGGTGGTATCTGCAGCGAGGTATATTTTGTCTGTGTCACATAAACAGGCATTCCTTGCTTGTCTGCCAAGCACAGTGACAGCAGCTGAGACGGAAGCCATTTCCTTGACATGTTTAAAATGCAAATGGATGTGTTTGAGGGGATCCAAAAAAAAAAAAATCTGCCAGCTTGTCTGTGGGAGGGAGGTGTCATAGACAACACAAAGAACACAAAATATGAAGAGGTGCAAAAGCAAACACTTTCTGTACTTCAAATGCATTCTTGGGGGTCTCAGTAGGCTTAGGCTCACAACAAGCATATGTCTGATCATTTCCCATAAATTGGTTTCCCCAAATTAAATAATTTTTGAAAGTATGTTTGATTATGAGTTGATTTATTTCCAGTCCTCTCATTCTCTCAAGCATTCTTCCTTTCATTTTCTATCCATTGTTTCAAGCCATAAAATATTATATTCTGTATTTAGTCGTTCTTGTAAGAGAGACAGTTTGTGGAGGCATTTTGTCTGTGGTTAGGAGACTGGAGTAAAGACTTTACCTAACTTTGAGATTCAGATCAAGATTCACTAAATTCCTGTGTGCAGGTGTTATTACTTGAATGCAATTAACAACTAGTAAAAGCCCTCAGCTTTTTTTTCTGGTGATCTGTAAAGAGAGAGTTAAGTGCAGGTAATTGGCCTCTTGGGAAAGCCCAGTTCTCTCATGGTAAGGTGTGGCGATGCTAGTGGGGAGAATCACTTCAGAAAAACCGGGGCATCATGTTTAGCACAATACACCCTGAGATCCACAGTGAACTGTTTTTCTTCTTTCCCAGACTGACAATTCAAAAAGCATCATTACATGCAAAACAGTCTGTTCATTTATTCAGAGGAGAATTTCAGAGTCAGAATGGTTTCTTTATGATCTCCTCTTAAGAAATGTGGTGTGTTATGGAGTTCGTAGTAGCTACAGCTACAGACATAGTGTCACATGCTATAGTAATCACAGATGGTGTGACTAGGACGTCACACTCAAGACATGAACAGACAGCTTCCCAAAGTACTGCTCCACTAAAAATATTTATGCATTACAGAGAAACTGACTCCAACATCAGATGGAAACACAAAGACTCAAAACTCAGTATTCATCTTGATATATAAATTATAAGATGACACGAGAATATAAATCTAACATTAGACAGTAACAGTAAAAAATGCATTATCACAGTTTTCCCTCAGATCTCAGTGAAGACAATCTTCAATTCTCCGACACCACTTTTCAGCTTTACTCTGACAACTGTTAATGTTAAAGATTAAAGCTACCAAACTCTCACAATGCCAGCATTTTTTCATTTAATTTGAATAATAAAAATAATACAAGAAGAACATTACCTTTACTGAAGAAAAAAAAAGTTGTGAAAGGGCTTTTTTTATTCCCAATTCCTGAACCTCATCACAAATGATCAAATTCTGTTTGCCAAGACAAATCCCGCAATGTATGTAGGCTACAGTCATAGATATCTCTTTACAGCATTCATGTGAATAAGCAGTGCAGCAGCCAGTGAGATATATGGGTTGTTTGGGTTACTGAAACAGCATCAATATCGTCTTGCCTGAAAGAATATTTATATTTCCTTGGTTTACAAGAGACAAGACCTTCCTCAAGGAAATGTATGGCATATTGACACCGTTTTATTTCCCTGGCACTGTATGACTGATATGCTTTTTGTATTTATTAGTGTTCTGATGCAGCGCCATATACTGCTCCCTGCTGACAACAGCGCTTTATAGTGTGGAATTCAATTGAGTTACCCATTGCTTCACTCCATTTTTAGTACAACCACAGAATGCATCTGGGTCTTCCCTCTCTGAAGTCACAGTGAATTAAGGGATGCTACTGTCTTCCCTTGTTTGTAACCATGTAGTCTATGTCAAACCACAAAGGACAAATACAATCAAATTTGGTAGAGGAGGTTAAAGAGCTGACCAGTCTGCCCCCCTTCTGTGAGCTTGTTACTCTTCAGAATTGCCCTCATAAATCTTCTCACTAAAGTAACAGAGTGCACAAAGCGCAAGGGTATTTTAAAGGTTGTCAGAGATGAGATATAAAGTAACTTTAACACCAGTCAGTGAGCCATTGTAAACATACTATTACTCAGCAGAGGACCACTCAAAGTCAAGGCTGATGCAGAGGAGTATTGTCATTCTAGCTTGACACTCTTAACTTGATTTTTCTTTTTCTATTTATTTTTATTTTTATACAGGCTCTGTTCATTTGTTTGCAAAATGATATACATCTAGCAAGTGAAACTGAATCATTGTTTTTTTCAGCTGCATGTCACATGTCACAACAGTGTAATTTGTTGATCTTGCGCATTCGAACCGACATACCACATCCCATAGTAATGCTGTTCACATAGCTGCGTACTTGTATGGCAACCAGTTCACCAAAACTAATTTCAGTAATTGAGGAGGATCAACTGCTATTAATCTTCAATAGATAAGTCTAAATTGGCAACTTAAAGCTGGCAGTCCTTTATCAACAAAGCTGTTCACTGTAATTACAGTCCTGAGCAGTTGCTTGATTGGAGACTGCAACTGAGACATTTGTCCATGTTAAAGTGATCAATTCAACATTCACATACCCAACATTTTATGTTTATTCATTAACATTTTGGATTCAATTTTCAATGACCACACAACCACAGTCAATTCTGACTCTAGACTTAACCAAACCATGACTATACACCGAGTTCAACCATATGTTTATTACTGTGCCCATGACAACGAACGTCTGCTGAACCTGGTGTCATAGGGGCACTATTTCAGGAGAAATCTTCAGGGTCATATCAGAGGGTAGGGTCAAACAATTTATTTAGTTGTTAAGGTTTGAGAGACTACAGAGTGAAAGTTGTTGCTGTAGACTCTGAAGTCTTACATGAGCTGAGAAAAGCTTTCACACCTAATGTAGAACCCCGGGCAACACACACAGTAGCAGGTCTGATCTGCCCATTTTGAGTTCTTAGCTTAGAGTTTGGCTAACCTGCCAAACTGGCTTCATTTTCTGTTTCCTCACCGTGTGCACCTTGATCAACACCAGTGGAACTGCCAGAAACATTTGGAGGCTAATTAACAAAACTACACGTGATCAGGGTTCTGGATTTGTTGAATGCAGTTACAGTGTTGGCAGATACAATTTACTAGCCTAATACTTAATCACTTTGTGTTACCTGCAGGCTCAGAACTGATGCCCAAGGCCCTGTCGACCAGGATCATTGGTGGAATCTGGTGGTTCTTCACGCTCATCATTATATCATCCTATACTGCTAATTTAGCAGCTTTTCTCACTGTGGAGAGGATGGACTCGCCTGTGGATTCAGCTGATGACATCGCCAAGCAGACAAAGATTGAGTATGGTGTGGTCAAAGATGGTGCAACCATGTCATTCTTCAAGGTAAAATGCAAATATTGATGAGAGGTTATGATGGCTTTTTAACCATTTACAAGTTTCAGATTTAATCCAACATAATTAGTGATATTAAAAATGTATAAAACAACATGTCATTCATACTGAAACTGATTTCATCATTTTTGAACAGTCATGCAGTAGCTGAAGCAAGTGGATAATACAGAGTAATAACAACGCTATATATTTTGTGTGTTAAGAAATGTGGAAGGTGTTAAATCTGAAACTATATACTAGGCCAATGTTTCAAAAGGAAGAAAAGAATCAATACCATCCCACAAAAGAGATTTTATATATATATATATATATATATAGCATATGTATATATATGTGTGTGTGTGTGTGTGTGTGTGTGTGTGTATATATAAATTTCCAGTTAGATCTTAATTCCCACAGCAAAAGCAAATTCTTCAGCTTCTCCACTTCTCCACACTGTTTGATGTGTTCCTCCATAATGATTTTTTTATTCCAAAGTTTCAGCGCTTGCCTACAGGGTCTTTGACTTTATTTTATTATTTTGAGTTTTGCTTTAGATGCTGTTGCTGCTGCTGCTGCTGGTGCTGGTGCAGAATAACACATGTAACAGAGTTACAGTTTCTTCGAGTAAGAAAATGAAAACACTGCACATTTCTATTGAACATAGTCCGTAAGTTTATGACATTAAATAGAAAAAAAAGGATTCTTCCAGGGCATCTGTCTGCCCCAGTTTTTACACCCAAAAATGTATAGTTGAGCTCATAAATACTGTATGCTTCATTGTTGAGTTTGCTGAAAGGTGTATAAACTACATCACCCACACTGGATTATGTAACTGTAACTTTTATAATATATATATATATATATATATATATATATATATATATACACACATACATATATACATACACACATACATACACACACACATACATATGATGATAAATAGTGCGCCTGGATTCATTTAGCCTTTGAAAAAAAATCAGCTACGTCAGAGGAAGTTATTTTAGATTGTGTACTTCAATTAATTGTAGTTGTGATTGTCGCAACATAAAGGAGAAACAGGTGTCTAATTACCGCATCACAGCTCCAAGGCTCAAGTGCCCTCTGCTCCCCCTTGCTCTTACAGAAAGGCCTAATGATGTTGACTCAATGAGGCAGAGAAGCATGATAAATACTGAGGAGATCAGGGAGTAGATAAAGACTTCACAGATGTATCTAGCTGGATGGATTTGGCCCTAAACTTGTGTTACAATGACATGCTTAATGCTCCTCCGTAACACACCCCCAACACATGGAAGCCCATTTCAGAAATGTTATGCCCATAGTTCTCCTAGAATTCAGAGGACTGCAGTCCCATGCAGTAACTTATTTTCTAATGCGTATTGACTGGTAACAGCTCACTAAAGCAATCTACTGCTACTGTTGCATGATAGCTTAAAAAGAAAAAAACACACACACACACACACACAAACAGAAACAGGTGTGACTCTAAATATGTCTCATGACCACAAAAGACTGATACAGTACAATGCAACTTCAACAAGATGCATACATTTTTCCCCAGCAAGCCACAAACACATCAAAGATGCCTTAAAAATACAACAACACATGGGCGTGCTGTTCAAGTCAGCATGTCAGTGGTGTAATGAAACGGTTGAAACAAACATGTCGCATTAGGAACATAATCAGATGTTTCAAGCCAGTGTCAGCCAGGAGGTTGTGGTGTCACCTGAGAGCTCGTCTTATGAGGAGCAGTTGTTTTGTTAAATGGCACATTATATCAAAAGTACTGCAGGGCACATGCAAGTGAACTGCCTCCAAGCAAAGGCTGAAAGAAATTGCTGGCTATGGTTGCATGCCGTTTTGCACTGTTAGCAGAGAGTATGGAAAAAACAGAGAAACATTCTTTATTGTGATACCTTTCTGATTTACACATCACTGGATTGCAGACAGACTAGAGTTGTCAGAATTTCAAACTTAACACCAATACCCAGGAAAGTACTTGTTACTCGATAACATTTTCAATACTATGGGTGAAAAAGCAACAAAATCAAAGAAGCATATTAGATACATCTGTAGGTATGATTAAAACCAGCGTTTGGGGGCGGGGCCCCGCTGCTCTAACCTGTAACATGAGCCACACTGCTATATTGTCGTAATGTAACAACGGCCGACTACTTTCGGCTCCCTCGGACGGTCCAGCTGAATCGCGCCCAACAAATCATCACAGGTCGTCATATTTACACTCACACGACGCCAGTCAACATTTAATCACTTACACTGTGTGGACTTTGAATACAGCAGGGAGCTTTCCATCTTCTTCTTTGTTTTTGGTGTGTATGTTACAGTGCCACACACACAGGCCCAGCATACGTACTACAGCATTTTCAGTAGATATTTCTTGAAACGATGCCATATTTATGGAGATTGGACTTGTTTTATTTCTGCCATTTTCTGACAAAACTGGTCAGGAAGGTCCGTCTGCCGCATTCACCATTGTTTGACTGCTGAAGTGTGTGCAAATGGGATCGGTGAGGGGCGGCGCTGATCCCAGCAGGGCTGCCATTTTGTGAAGTTGTGTTGTGAAGTATCGCACTCGATATCAAATTTTAAGTATCAATTAGTATCAAGAATCGATTATTTTGACAACCCTAAGACAGACATCAATTTTGTATACTGTGTTGTGCCTATTTTGTTCAATTTCAAATCTGTAAAAAACTAAAAAAAAAAAAAAAAAAAAAAAAACCTGAGATTTGGACAATTATTGGTCATGTGACCAGTAGGCATTTAAGCACACCTGTTAATGCTTTGGTCATCCCTGGGGTGAACCTGATGATGCTGAAAGCAAAACCCATTGTTTGCTCCTAATAAATAGTAAAGTCTATGTCAGTGTGCGGTGGTTTGTCTATTTCAAGTTGATGTCACACGTTCTTGCTGCCTACCAGCACCTGACTCTACCTGAGCCCGTGCATCGATGTATGATTAACTTGTTTTTGATTTGTTCTAATTTTTGGTTTTGGTGGAATGGCTTTATATAGTTGTTATGTTTCTTATATCATGAACCACTCTATAAAATCTGCTCTTCTAGCTGCTATGTGAATCTTGCCAACAACTGAAGTACATCCTAAATGGTGCTTTTAAGCTTTAATATCAGACCATCTTATCACCTTTTAGGTAACCAACCCTGCATTTACACTGGAGTTACATATAATAGAGGGCTTCTTATAATAGCATCTTTCACAATTTGAAATGGCTTATAGTCTTTAGACAGTAATTATCTAGGATTAGACATGGCATAAACGTGACCCCATATAAAATTGCATGAAATACCACATAGCCTGATGCAAGACTAATGGAAAGGCATTCTATTATTGCAGCTGCAGTAGCACTTATGAGAATAGATGTGCGCAAAGCTTCAATTTACTCTCCTGTAATCCTGTGACGATGGAGATCTGTAGGAGAAATCTCATAAATCTATTTGGTCGCTGGCTATAGAATCTGGACACGTGTGCTGTCAGTTGGTGCAAAGGTGTCATTTTCTAATGAGGTTTTCAAAGAATCCCCACAGATGTAAAGTTATTCAGCCTGTTACGTGGGCACTGAGCCAGATTTGATGGTTAGCAGTACTCCCAAGTTCAACACTTTGGGCTATAACATTTGAAGGGTATTTTGCTCATACCCTTTCTGAGTGGTAAAAGTACTGTATATATTGCAATGACTTTTCCTCAAATGCAGCAAAGCAGGTTGTACAAGTGATGTTCAAAGGCACATTTTTTTTTAAACAGGCTCTTTCCATTTCTTCCAGAAATCTAAGGTTTCTACTTTTGAGAAGATGTGGGCCTTTATGAGCAGCAAGCCAAGCACATCACTGGTGAAGTCTATTGAGGATGGGATTCAGAGGGTGCTAAAGTCAGACTACGCCCTCATTATGGAGTCCACTACTATCGATTACATCACTAGAAGGAACTGTAACCTGACACAGGTGGGAGGGCTCATCGACAGCAAAGGCTACGGCATTGGCACTCCCCTCGGTAAGACCTTCAAATACAATTGAGACCACTTACAAATGATAAAAGACGATTCAAGCTCTCTTATAAAGTTATGCATTTCCTTTTGAAGGATGAGTGTGAAGTATTGCTTTTTGGACGACGCCACAGGACAAGACGTTTTTTAAGCCACTAGTCAGACTGAATGCTACAACGTGTTTATGAACCTTATTATCACAGAACCCAGCTGGTGTTTCTTCCAAAAGTAAAACAGGCCTTCTGTTGCTTCCAGGCTCCCCGTACAGGGACAAAATCACCATAGCAATCCTAAGCATCTTGGAGGATGGGCGCCTACACATGTTGAAGGAGAAGTGGTGGAGTGGGAGCAGCTGCTTGGATGAAGAGCGTCGCGAGACAGGCCCTATGGGTATCCAGAACCTGGGTGGTATATTCATTGTGCTGGCATCTGGCCTAGTGCTGTCTGTTTTTGTGGCGATTGCTGAATTCATCTACAAACTAAGAAAGACTGCAGAACGCGAACAGGTA
Organism: Caranx ignobilis; assembly: GCA_021432705.1. Lineage (NCBI taxonomy): Eukaryota > Metazoa > Chordata > Actinopteri > Carangiformes > Carangidae > Caranx > Caranx ignobilis. The sequence goes on from MU270012.1 coordinate 11,358,237, forward strand.
TGTGTCCCCATAGATCACATACAGAATGCTCTATTCTCTTAATTCGATCTTTACTCTGTGGTTTGGATACATGGAAAATTAATCTCAATAATTTAATTACACTCTGCTTTGATTTCAGTTTATTTCACCCTGGATTTTAGCAAAGAAGTTCCTAACCGTGCCCATTTTGTTATGATACTCACCACATAGCCTCCAAACCAAAGCTGTGCTCTATTCATGGCTTTTAGTTCAAACATGTTATAAAAGGATTTGCATGCCTTTAGCTAATCCCTAGGAGTACTTGGCCATAACACTACAACATTTACTTATTTTAACAGGCATAATTGCAAATTGGAGCATAGAGAATTAATCCATTATTAGTCATTGGAGATGTTAGAATAGCATGAACTCTTTACTGCTGTAAATCACTAATTTGACTCATGCTAAGTGAGTAGTTGCATGCATGAAAATGCACCGTACTTGTTCACTCTTTCTGACACAGCAGCAATAATGAACTGCATGCAGGCTACATGTGGCGGTTGCTGCGATTTGACATCGCTGACAGCTGCAGAATGCACGTGTGCACACATACAGGCATTAATACAGTGTGATTGTAATGTTCTAATGCATTTTGCACTCTTTAGACTGTCGACACTCTCTGCTGTCAGAACAATTTAAAGCTAAGGCATTTACCCCCCGTCCCTTTCCCCTCTTCTCCTTCTTGCTCCCCTCCCCGCATCCTCCCTTTTTGCCCAGAGGTCTTTGTGCAGTGCCATGGTGGACGAGATCAGACTGTCATTCACCTGCGAGAGGCGGGTGAAACACAAGCCTCAGCCTCCAGTCATGGTGAAGACGGATGCAGTGATCAACATGCACGCCTACAACGACCGACGACTCCCAGGAAAGGACAACATGAGCTGCAGCACTGGGATGACACCTGTGTTCCCATGACATTGTGTTCTCCCCAGGGCAAGAACCTCATGAGTAATGTGTCAGGGGCAGTGCCAGAGACTAGAGACAATGGCATAGATGGGATCACCAGATACACCATTAACCACAGTGACATAGGGACACTAACAAAACATGGGCAACTCAAAATGGCAGCATCAGCCACACAGGTATGACAGCATTGACCACTGTAATCCTAAACCACAAGAGTTAAAAGAAATATTCGGGGGAGGTTCTGGGAAAACAGTACACCCAAATAATCAGTTTGAAGTCTGATGTTTACGTGCGCAACACAAAAACACAAGAAAATACACTTCATTCGAGGAATCGTCAATCAGTGAAAAGACTGAGAATCTTATTGGACTGAAGTAGGACGAAAGGCTTTGATGAGAACGGCAATAAATGACAGATATACAAGAGGACAAGGAGCAGTTTTTGTTTTGCCACACATCAAAATTATGTTATCAAGTTCTTACCTTTATCATGTTGATTTACACAAACTCCTGAATGGCCTTTGACAGCAGAAACTAATGTTACCTCAAACGTGTTGTCTAGGCTTAATGGTTACCTTTGGGTCATGAGTTGCATGATATGGGAGTGGATCTTTTGAAAGCATAGTTCACAGAGATATCTAATGATAACCCACAAGAGTACTCTGTTACTGGTGGAAACCCATTAGAAAGAAACATGTTTGTCTAAGTTGTGCTATGTATTTAACGACACTGTTGAACACTGGCAGTTAATAATTGATGCAGAACAAAGTTGGGTACATCCATATTAAAAATAAGAATCCATCATGAACTACTGGATCGGTATCATGGAAATGGATTTATTTGACCAGAAGAAAATTTTATGTCAAAATGCTTTTGCTAATGATACAATTCTAATCCTTTAAACTGCCAGAGATGTGACCATTCAAGAGAACTATACACAGACCAGCGTGACCAGCCAGGATTGAGAGATGACTTTTTTGGGAACACTCATGTTGTGTTTGATACAGAGTAAATTGGAGTGGTTTAAATTTGACCTCAAACGAATCTTACTGTCACCATTCTTTCCCAAACATGCCTTCCCAGCCAGAGTAATATGTAGTAGGAACATTGTAGTTGGCACGATCACAGTTGTGTGTATGATGGTGTTGCAAACCAGCTCCTCTCAAGAACTTGTTATGTAAAATAATCAGTGCTATAAACATGCAAAAAGAAGACTAATGATTCCTGATCCAGCGCCTATAGCTAAACATACATTTGGCCCTTAAAAAAGGATAAATTGTGAAACACTGAACAATTACTTTAAGTCCAGTTTCACTTCTCAAACATGTGATTATAAAATGGTAGCAAGGCAGATAATGGAGGTGTTAGATCTGGGTTTATATATTGGCCTTATTTAAAAAGTGTAAGGCACAGAGACAAAAGGTGACAGACTGTGACCTTAAAAGAAAAGTGCATTTTTTTTCAGTGCATTTAATTGTGATATATCTATCATATCTATCAAGCTATGTGCTGGTCTTTATCCATGTGTGGCTACAGCACAAATGAATGTCCTGAGTACATTTGAACACATTTTACAACAGTTACTAATTTTTTTCCAGTTGTGAAACTGGTTGTTTTGCATTATGAGCTACATGAGAGCTGGCCAAGTGTTAAGATTTAATTTAGAAAACATAAGGAAGGTTATCTCAATTTTTTTTTCATTTACTTCTTGGTGTGAAATTTTGAAAGAATGTGGTGAGTAGATGGTGAATAGACAAGAAAACAAGATGATTTTGTGTGTTCCTGTTATTGCCTATCGAGTACGTGTACATCTTCAACAAGTGTCATGCTGTATGAAGATTCAAGGAGTCTGTGAGCTGCTGTCACCCGGGAGCTGAATGAACAGCAAACCTCTGTGAGGTTTATGTTGTCAATATGTCAAGACAAAAGAAAAAAATAAAAAATAAAAATGAACGTTACTATCTATGATTCAAAGAAACTCCGATCTGTAAAATTTAGCATTGGTTTGGTAGAGATTCACTGTATAATCGTTTATCGATTCCCTTCTGCAAAGTAGAGTATGTAGATAAGATCAGCAGGAGAAAATGTATTTTGCTAAATTTATACTGTTATAAATGAATTCTGTTCACAGTCAAATGTTATAGATGATATTTATTTCATTAGAAAGGTCACTTTAACCTACTTCCTCACTTTACCCCAGTTCCACAGCCCCAAAACTCTGTTTATTTATTTAATGAAAATGCATTATATTATGGTGTATTGGATAACTGTCATCCAGATGAGAAAAATGTATGTAAATCTTTTATGATGGCTAATATATTTCTACAAGGTGAACATGAAATGGAAATGTTGAACTTCCCCTAGAATTTAGGGGGACACTCCCTTAGAGTAGGGTTTTATCTTATGTAACTGGACCTTTACTCCTCTTGAAAATCCGATTAGGACCTGTCCAAAGTCTGGCCACAGCTGATGTGTGGTTATACTGTATTACTGTTACCCTCATGTGTACTGTAGCTTTTCATGCAGGTCATTCAAAGACTCAAGTTTGCTTGTATTTCACTCCTGTAATATCTGAAAAGAATTGAAAATATCATAATCAAAATTAGTTGGAATTACAACAGGGTTTCTGATTTGGCTGATTCAGTCAGTTTGGTTACTGAACATATATATACATATATATATATCTTTTTATAAATCAATGTGAATAATAATGTCATTTTACACAAAATTGTATGAAACGTGAGAGAAAAGTAATGCAAAATGTAAGCTTCATAACCTGTGTTCCATTAGCAGTGTGTGAGTTTTGATTTTCCAGCAGTCATGACGGTATGCCTTTTTATGGACACCTTTCGTTTCAGTTGCACAGCTTCTATCATTTGGCAGAAAATCTCTCAAACAATATGATGAATATGTTGGTGCCAACCAGGGTTTTCTTTGTGGACATGCAGAATTTCTATGAATATAGTTTTTGTAAGGTTTTGTACAAAAAGGAAAAAAAAAAGATTTTGTTTTCCTAGTAACTGTATGTGTTAATAGAACATTAGAAATGACTGGCATCTGAGTAAAACATGGGGATTCAATTCAAACAAAATGTTACAGAATAGCTTCTGAATTATTTTCTTTTTAACACACTGTGAATAATTCAATTGTACAGTTTGCTGTATGGGTTATATGAAGTTTTAAATAAAAAATACAAACTATTCCTATCTCCTGTTGGTACATCGATTGATTAGTGTTGTTTGGTAATGGTAATGTCCCATGGTAATGTCAAACAGGACCCCTTTGTATTTTTATATTTTTCTGATTCTCTGTGAAGGAGAGTTTAGAGATTATCAGCAAGGTTGTGTTTGTTTGTTTTTTGTTACAAAGCAGCTCTCACCTGCTTATTTTACCTTAAACTTAGTATTCCCATTAAGAAAGTTTACTCCAAGTTAAATATCAGCTCTAGCCGAATAATGAGACCTGTTTTATGCTGATTTCCAAATCACAAGTAACATTATCTGATCAGAAAATGTCATGAGGAATTTTAGATTGTAGGGATGCCCTGCTTGATCAACTGCTGATCATTATCAGCTGAGTTCCATAAATAATATGTAACTGGAGGATAGATTGGAGTCTGAGCATCTATTTACCATGCACCTTTAATCCAATCACCTGTGGTTAATATTCGGGGGGTCTGAAGCTAAGAGAAGCCTTGTGTGCCATGCAGTGTCAGTCCCACCTCCCATCTTATTCAAAAACAGAGCACAACAGGGCATCCAAACAAAACACAAGTGTTGCTGTGTGTCAGACTGATGATACGTGACAGATTGTCTATTGGCTGTTGTACCAAATTTCAGAAATGAAAATGTTGTACATGTTTCCACACGTACAAATGAGAATGCATCTTTCCCTATCTGTGTCCAGAAAAGTTTCTCACAAGTTTACAGACAGACAGACAGACAGACAGACAGACTGCTGTGGGACTAACAGGTCTGTCTGATCCCAAACATGGATGCCAACCATTGAACAGTTTGAAGACTCTCTGACTACAGTTCAGTGTGGCATTATGTGACAAAACTCAAACTAAAAGGACACAGTAAACAACATGAACCCAGACTTGGCAAAATGCCTTATATAACTAGCATGATTAATGCTGTATCTTGACACAGTATTATTAAGGCTAAACAAAGGCGAACATATAATGCTTTATATGTGAGAGATGTGAAAATAGATGTGAATGTAGCCGCCTCGCAAGATAGAGGTCAGTAACTGGCTAACGCACATAGGAGATCTGTGTGCTCAGAAGCACAAAAAGAGGAACCTTTGAAGATCTCTCAAAAGGTTTCATGGGAGAGGGAATGATTCAGTACCATTAAATCATACCAAGGGAATGGACTGTTTGTATCTACTGATAATACCACATAAGAAACTAGAAAAAGTACACTTTGCTGGGTTTGAAATTTTATACTGGTTCTTACTTTGAAATCTCTGAATTCAAAACCATGTAGGCTACGCTCACACCCAACATACAGCCAACAGTGGCTGTATGATGCTACTCAGGGCTCATGTACAACACAGAGCTAATGTAGAGAGTAGGAATGAATAAACAAGCTTCAAATGCTGTTCATGCATGAAGGCGTCTGTGTCGTGACGTGAGGTAGCCCATCGACTGCGACGAGGAGAGATTAACCTTGCTGGCATTGCGATGGCAGACGCGCATGTTAAAAAAGCAGGGGAAACCCCAGGCCATGGCGTTGAGGAGCAGCGGGTGAATAATGAGCGATGGGCAGGGGCCTTCCGCCTAATGGGAAGATTTATTATCTCTCACTATCAATTAATCCCTTCGGACAGACCGGGGCCAGCAGGAGCGCATCAGGAGTATGTAAAAGAGAGAGAGAGACTGAGAGAGAGAGAGAGACTGAGAGAGACAGAGGGAGGATGGGAGCCAGCCAGATGAAGAGAGAAAGATGTGAAAGGATGTGAGAGGTGGAGGGGAACAGGAGCAGCAGGGACAAATGAAAAAGGATGGGGTGAGAATTGGAAAAAGACAACAAGAGCGAGGGAATGATTTGACGGTAATACCTACAACAATGTGACAGCTATACAACGAGTGATGTGAAAACAACAGCTTAATGATTGAGTGAAGAAAGACGAGCAGTTGGTTAGAAGACCTGAGCAATGCGAGACAATGAGGGAATTAGATGAGATAGAAATAAAATGGAGAACATATAATGAGTGAAACTACAGTAGATAAAGAGAAGGCAAGAAATCAATGACAGACTCTGCAAACATTAAACAGAATTTGCAAGACTGATACAACACCAGCAGCTACTTTGTTCCCATGTTTTTAAAGATTAGCTATATGTTCAGCTTCAGACCTCTCAAATGGACTGATGGGGCAAAAACATTGATAACAATCTCTGGAAGTAGGTCACTGAATTTTGACTAGTAAGAAATAAGCCTTTTTGAAAATAACCTAGTACTAACTGGATTTCAATGAAAAGAATTAGGAAAGATTCGATTTAAAGACAGCTCTATACTGTGGTCAATTATGTTAGAGTGACTTTTTAAGAAAAGGGACATTTTTCTGATTTCATGATTGAAAGTCTATGTTTGATTTAATGTTAATGGGCTGCAGCCTAATGTACAACCATAAACTATAATCCAGAGCAGCTTCAAGTAGTGTTGCTTATGCTGTGAATAGCTAAGGCAATGAATGACATTAGGACTTTGCAGCACCGTTACAGATTCATTCACGTCTCATGATTTATTTCACTGTGCTGTATTGTATGTACAATAAATAAGGCAGCGCATGGGAAAAGTACAACGTAAAGCTGACCTCCAGCCTCTGAGCCATTATGGATGCTGCCTTGGTCTGTTGCTCATGCACGCTTGTGGTGGATTTCTCACTCCGATGGCACATATCCAGACCAGTGCACTCTTTGATGACCTTGACAGGGCCGTCGGTGGGTGATGTTCTGCTTGACACTCCAGGGTGATGTGCTGCAGACCCATGGCTGTGCATCATCGACCCATTTGGGGGTGAGTGAATGCCCGATCTGTACCATGCCCATCTCTGTGGACCCAGTGGGTGAGAGGCCCATCTTAGCTGAAGCTGCACCAGAGGATTGGCTTGATAGGAGGGCTAGTGTGCACTGAACCTTATTATAGGCAATGTCATCATCCCAGAAAACTGAATTCCCCGCAGGAAGTGCAGGATATGTAGCTGTAAAGGATGCAGCTAAATAAAAAATGTTCTGGAGAAATGAAGGTAAATTTCACCTTCAAATAAAAAAACAGAGGGTATTAAGAAGTGGAGCATGCCAAGTTAACTTATGAAATAAAACCCTGTCCCTGAAACTGTGACTGGTCTGAGTGCTTTCAGCAATAGGCATTCACTGTATTTGTAATCTTTAATTGCTGCTATACAATATATAGTAGCTTCCAATGTTGTATTCAAATGCTGGTCAGTCTTCTATTGCTGCATCAGTTAAGTTACTGCTTAATGCAACCTTAACTGCTTCAAACTAAAAGCAAAACTAGCAAAAACCAGGAGTGGCTTTTATGGTGGCGCAATTGCAGGAAACTCGACTTACATGTCAATGAAGCACGATGTGTACTGGGGCCCAAAAACTATTGATGAAACATCAAACACAATAGCTATTACTGTCCAGTGTCCATGGAGAGAGAATTGCTGATTTCGTATTTTTGTATAGCTGCGTAGTAGAAGCTATTAGTGACTGCAGATAGCTCTATTACAGGGGAATGCACAACAGGAAGTTGTAATCAGGAAGTTGTTTTTCTCAAGGGCTCATAGGGGAAGCATCTGAATGCAGAAATCTGATCAATCAATCCATTTAAGTCCACAAAAATGGCTTTATCTGAAAGTGCTTTATTATTTACATTCATAATGACACGTTTGTGTAGCTATTTCTTTAGTTTTAGCACATTGATTTTGATGATGGATAGATGCTCTCTGCTTCATGCTGCTGTAGCATTATTGTGTCTAAATTATGTTTATTGCTATATTTTTTTTGTTTTTTTGTTTTATTTATTTATTTTTTTAAATATCCATTTACATACTGTAAACTTGGGGTGTCAAACTCAAAATACACAAAGGGCCAAAATGGAAATCACTAATGCTGGCCAAACAGCATTGACATCTATTGAACTAAAACTGACATTGTTTTAAAGCCCCTTTACCCCTGAGGCTATAAATTAGCATTGAGTTGTTGCTTCACTAGCGAGTAAAAACTGAAATCAATTTCATCACTATATTTTCAGCATGGCTGACACTGGGACAGGATCTGTAAAGAGAATCCTATTGCTATTGTCCACAGGGGTCGCCAAAATCAACACAAAATGAATGTTCCTTGTAGGGGCTTAAATCAGAAATTTGAATTTGAGCAGCCATCATACTGTCAATCTTGTCAATAAAAATACAATTAAATAATAATATAATGATTGAAAATTGAAAAAAACTTTATTTTTCAGTAACAGTGCCTTCAAGCACAATGAGAATATATCGGATATGAACAAGCTGGTGGAAACTGCTGTGTGATTTCAGAAAAGGGTGTATAAAACAATAAAAATAAATAACAGGACAGGCACATGTACTTAGCCTGGTTTTCTCTCCTATGCCATTTGTCCATGCCAGATACTTGGCATCTTTTCTTGGCTGAAAGTTCATTTATGTTTGGGGTTCGGTCCTGAGCTGAGTGGAGGTGTGTATCAGTGAGACAATGATGTGCCGATCTGTTGTCAACAGAGCAGCAGTTAGGGCTTGGCACTTGTCAATCTATTGTTTGGTCATGACTGTACAGTGGCTGTTGCAGTGTATAATGGCATTTGTAGTGTGAGCACTATACTGGCAGGCCATTAATAAAAGAAATATGAAATTTTATCAAGGGCCACATAAAATTGTATCACAGGTCAGATCTGGCCCCCGGGCCATATGTGCTGTAAAACAGCTTAGACTGATTTATGCGAGTTATCTTTTCTTTATAGATGTATTACAGACATTATGTAGTGGTTGCTAATTTATCAATTAGCTTTGTGTTCTCTTTTGTAGTTTTACAAATGTTTCCTCATTAAATCCTGACAAACACAACAAATGGCCTGCTTCTTTAAGGATGTAGTGCTGAAGAATATGACAGCAAGCTGACTGTTTAGCTGAGAAAATCCATCACATACAACAACTATTATTGACGACAGCATACTATTTTTTTTCCATTTAAATTAAAATCTGTTAAGCACCCTCCTCCCTGATAGTCACTGCTGAACATGATGTTTTACTGTAGACATCATCATATGCCCAACCAGACTAAAAAGCATCCAAAAAAAAAAAAAAAAAAAAAAATGACAAAAAACAAGACAACAGTAATTTGCTGGGCTTTTTCATCAGCGCATCATTTTTAATTTCCACTGGGGAGCAGTCACAGTGAGCAGTGTGATGAAGAGCTGCGGGCGACAAGCTGCACATGTCCAACTCCTCAGCAAGGTAACATTTGTGTTTAAATTACAGCTCATGGACGAGTAAACATTTTATATCATTCATGCACAATCATAATTAAATCAGCCCACATGCCAAAGAGGGGAAGACCCGAGAGTCAACACGTGCACAAGTGATGCAAGTCAAATGTCGAAACTATATTGACACCGATACGTTTTCACTTTCATACATGGGCAGTGTGCCAGAGCTGGATTACAAGACTAATAGAGGGTCGATAGCACTGTCCATCCCAATAACATTAAAAAGGATGAACAGTTAATGAGTGTGTAATTACAGCACACCGTATTGCTCTAATGAAGTGGTACCACAGTGGGAATACTCATGCATATTCTCCCATCTATAATGAGCTTGGCATTACATGTATCGTGTTTGTACAGGGAGACACCATATGGCAGATTGTCAGAATGAGAGAAAACCATTGTTTATTCCAGACCCCATCTCTTTCATTGCAAATCACTGACACCACCAGTATCAGAGTTTTATCTTCCCACCATCATGTTGAATTATCCATTTGACTTAAGGTGAAATAGTGTGATAGAGACATTGTCCACGAAATGCCTTCGTGGCTTGCTCTTTCTGTTCTCCTTCTTTGACCCTGATAATGACTGGAATATGGGCTTTTCATGAATATAAATATAAAACTGGATGAAAGGCAATTTTCTCCTGTGCACATAAAATAACACTCTTGAACATTTAATGCAGAGCCGTGTTTGTCAAGAAGGTACTGTGCTTTTGCAGTTTAATATGACGTTGTGCACTCAGCGGCCACTCTATTAGGTTCACCTTCGGTTCATTTACGTAAATCACTCAATCCTTTAGAGGGTGAGTCACATGTAAATGAAGTCGGGGCATACTGCAAAACCCACATATACACATGCTGCACATAATGCAACACACACATGTAGTCAACTTCAAAAAGGAGCAGTTGTTTATGGCTAATTTCTGAAGCCAGAGCAAGAATTACACAGCAGACAAAACACATGCAGTCAAACCACAGTACTCAGGGCAAGAGTTCATAAGAGGTGTCAGAAAATTATAAGACTCACTCAAGCTGACAACATGGGTGTCTAGTACAAGAATATCAGAGTGCAACAGTAATGTGCAGAGGGCATTTCATTAATACACAGCTCAATGAACCTTAACATTGCTAGGTTTAACCAAAGAAGTAGTTTAAGCTGTAATGTTACAGCATGATGAAGCACTATGTAATCTGAACTATGTGACTCCTGATTGCTGCAATAGCAGCAGCACTGGTGATGCTGCTGTACTGATAAGGGATTGTTTTTATTTAACCCTTGCACATCAATTATATATCACTTGAATGACATATTTTTCTTAAATCAGACTATGGAGGCATTTGCTAGAGATGCACCGAAAATTTGGCCACCGAAAATGCATTTTCGGTTTTCAGCCGAAAGACTTTTAACACCGAAACAACATGGCCGAAACAGGATGTTGTGATGACGCAAGCAAAACCTGCCAAACATGCCGATCGGTGTCAACAAGTACTAGAGTCCAGGCACTGATCTGACACCATGTATCTGTTTACCAGTTAGTTCCATTAGCGCGGCTACAGTCCAACTCTGGAGCGTCTGTTTATAAAATGAAATGAGCAGCGATACAAATAACCCACATACATATGTACAGCGTACGTGTGCCTCTGTTGTTAAAGTTTAGCGTTACTTCTCAGAGTTTTCTTTTTACAATCGGGAGTGATGTAAACATGATGTACTGCTCGTATTTTCTGGTCAGTCGTCATGGAAACATGACGCTCTGCCAGTGGTGCAGCGTTTGGAAAACAAATGTGCGTACAAGCCGAAAATTGAAACAACATATCACTGTATACAGCCAGTATGTGTGAAGACATGCTGTGACAGCACTTAAGTTTATGTATATATTTATATAACATTTAATTCTACAATCTTTCAGCAGCCAGTAATAGGCCAGTCAGTTATAGGCCGGTAGGTTATTAAATAAATTAAATAAATACATTTTTATTTTATTTTATATTGTTGGAATATCAGTGCTAAATAAATATTTTCATAATTTTGTAATTGATTTCATTGAAACATGAATATTAATTTAGGCAATTGCAATGGGGACGTTTCTGGGTGGAGAGTCTGTGTTTTCTCACCAGCCAATGACAGAGGTTAGGTGAAATTACATGCAGGGTGAGTAGGAGGGCCGCTAGCCCCGCTAGCTGTCCCGGATGCTAGCGAGTGCTAGTGCGAATGCTATCTACCACGGCTAACACCTACTAGCGTGACGCTAACTTCCGCTAGCGGTAGCGGCTAGCATCCGCCACTACCACCCGCCGCTACCACCCGCAAAGAAAGATACATAAGAGAGGAGGAGAGGAGATACATAATTCAATATACTTTATTCCATATCACACTTAATAACAACATGGCAGACATGAAAGATACATACAATGAGGTGGGGGCTCATGTTGACAGCTGTACTTTCAGATACCTCCTCAAGACTAACTCAGTATGTCTGTCTGAAACAGAATTGCTGCAGCTGAAGAGGATTACCATGTGGACTAGTGAATGGCCAGTCTGCTCCCTCTTCCTGTGGATCTGCAGACCTCTGAGTTACAAGCTAACATCCTGAGTTGTTTTGCATGTAAAACATAACAGATTACCCAAGTGGCCCTGACTAGGGTTACCCTAATATAATGGCCACATGGTATGTTTATTTTAAAGATGTGGATTTGTTGTGTAGAGCACTTTTCTCATCATCAAACAGCAACTCCAAACCTCTTTGCTCGTTTCTACCTGTGGAGATGCTGTCAGTGTTTTACCCCAAGGTTGCCTGCAGACTACAGCAGGGCTGTTTGATGTTGGCCCAAGACCAGATTCCATTCGGTTCCAGCAGGGCATGAGGTTCACCAGCAGATAATTTGCTATTCTCTATCAGACTCCATCCCTTCATTTCTATCCTTCATCTTGGGAAGCTGCCAATGCAAGCAGCAATGTTCTTTCATGTAAACCTCGCAAAAATTTGCTTACAACACAGAGAGAGTGCTTATGAAAAAAACATCAAGACTGTACAGAAGCAATATTTACCATTGATGGTTTGAATTATCCCTGACCATTACGGATGGTTTCGTTTGTTCTGGGTTCTGGCACACCCTTTTCACTTATAGTACATTTCAAAAGTTGGCTAGCAGCAGCTATCCTTCCTTGGCCTATTCATTATAATGACTTTATTATGGACACTTTCCTTTTCTACAAGACGATGAGGCCAATTTTGCTTTGCCAGTGCAGAGAGGAAGTAATTATTCCAGAAGCTATATTCAAGTATGTCTTTTGCAAAAGGCTCCCTTTGCCTCCTTGGTAAAACATGATAAATCCCTGGTGATGGAAGCCAGACAGACTCTTCTTTCTCTTGTCTCTCTTCTATAAGAGAGCATTATATGGTCTGTCCATTGGGAAGGTGCTGGAGGATGTCTGGCTAGCTGGGGGAAACTTTATGGGCTGTGAAGGCCAATTTGAGCAGCATGTAGATAGAGTCAAAAACCGCCTCGCCCCCCCCCCCCCCCCCCCGTTGCTCATCCTTTTTAACGTTGAAGGAAAAAGGAATGATTGCCAGGCAAAAACAAAACTGTGGTTTAAAACTATTTGACATTTTGAGTGGCATGGGTTTGTGCACCGTTAACTGCTCATTAATATTAAAATAAGGAAGTGACAGTTGGAGGGACTTGGCATGCACCTCTCTTGGCGTGGCACCTTGTCTGGGATTTCACGTGATGGCTAAGTGCTTTGTTTAACCAAACACGTATTGGTTAAAGAACAGCTGCTTTGGATCTCTACAACCGAATCACAATGACCTAAATATCTGATGTGAATTTTTACAGCAAACTTCACACCCCTTCTATTTTTGTTTTATATCTCATGCTCTGTTTCTACATTTGTATAGATAAATTATATTTTGTTTTAGTGTGATGTCTTAAAATTGATTTTGGACATCTGAATGACAACATAATTAATTGGTTCACTGTTATTTATTTGTAAGCAGTCTTTTTAATGTCATTCTGGCACACATTCACAGTTGATTTCAAGCCCTTTTGGAGCTAGCCTCTGTACAAGATCCTGGCAGGGTTTCCCTTGTTTCAGACAGTTAACTCACATTGCCTTATGCCACACAATAAATATGCAGTAGAAACAAAGTCACACACTGTAGCTGTAAAGTGCGTGATTAAAACGTGTGTATTTCAGTATTTATGGCAGATGACTTTGGTTGTGCTACACTGGTTTTAATATCCACACAAAGCTACAAAGATGCTCATGTGAGGCCACTGAAAATAACACTTTATGTCCCCCACTGTTCTTTATTTTTGCCGCTCCTTATTGCCTGTGTTTATGAGTAAGGCCAAATGTAAAGTCATATTTAATTACTGAGCATTATGGCTCAATGAGGCTTTATTAATGCAAGCTAGTGTCTCAGATATAAAAGATAAAGTGGCAGCACCTGTAACTGAGCATTAATAGGACGGTGCAGTCAACATGGAATGACTGAGTAATCCAATTTATGAGTCTATTCACAGCAATGAATTTGGAGATGTTTGTTATTCAGAACTCTGGATTCAATTAGATGAAAAACACATTTATGTGTGTATGTTGCACTGCTGTCTGATTTACTGATCAAAGGGGATCAGACTTAATGTGTGTCAGGAGGTGGACCCAGAAAGCTGCTTAATGGAATTCGTCCATGCACTCAAGTCATGCAGTGAAGTCTCCGATTTTGAACAAGGATTTCCGATCCCCACACTGCAATCCAGTTCTTTGCCTTTTCATTTCTCCGACGAAAAGACCGTTAGGAAATGCTGTTTGGCATGAAACGAGTGGCATGGGCTTCGTTGGCAGTTTGTGCCATTGCATATGGGAAGTCCTTCAAAGTCAGCCGTCGTGCCGCAGGCAGCATTCTAATGAGGTCATCAATAACCTGCAACAGCTGCTCAGAGAGAGAGACCTCATCCGTTGAGCTCGAGCCACCAGTGACTCTGCTGTAACTGAACAAATGGCTCCAAAATAATGAGAGGTATTCTATGGAACACGCAGCAATGGCTGACTATGAACCGTTAATTGGTGGAAGGAAAGCAGATTCTAAAATGTGACAGGAGTGACAGTGAATGAGAAAGCTACAAGCAAATCCCTCAGGGACTGTCATTTAGTCCACTGTGATACTTTTGCTAGAAATGAGACGCATAAAACAAAGAAATGGTAAACATGTCATCCTACATAAATTCTACTTTGGGCCAATCAGGAACCAGGAACAACTTAACCTTGCAGCACCACCCACAGGCAGATGATTTAAAAAAAATAGTAACAAAAATTATTTTTATTTTATATATATATATATATATATACACACATACATACATACATATATATAGGAAAGAAAAAACAATTAGCATTCCATTAGCATTTGCCATTATTCATCATTGGAGAGAACATAGGTCTACCTACCAGCCTAGGAGAACTGGTTGATTTGAGGCAATAATGACTCTAAGGTTTTGATACTGGCCGTGAAATTTGGATGAATGGCTTCTTCAGTCTTCAATTTCCTACACTAAAACATGTCAGTGTCAAGCTTTAGCCTGTATTGGTTTCCTACAGTATTGGTTTTCATCATCATTGCATGGTTGACCCCTCCTTCCATCATCCCTCTCTGTTGGAGACACCATGAGCTCATCTATTTGTGTGACATTTGCAGCATGGCACCTGTAACCTCGGGACTCTTCTTGTGCCTCTGTAGCTGTCAGAGGAAAGACAGCAATCTTTTGCTCTTTCTTCTTCTCTGTTGTGGATTTAGCCCACAGTTCATTGTTGCTTGGATAAAGCAATACTAAGACACAAAACAGGTGCAACTCTGCTTGACAGTAACAAAATATCTTGCCAGCCTATTTAGAGAAACGTTTCTGGGGAATACTGTTCAGGTTTTATGAATGTCTAGGTTGCACTTACAGTCAGAGAACACCCAGTGCAATTCATATACTTGCCAGGAGTACATGTGCTGAAAGTCTGGAGGATTTTCAGATTTTTAGCCTGAACATATTTACTTGCAAGCAGAAAGAAAGAAGAAAGGCCTCTGAGACATTTGTGTGTAGATATTAATCCTCAGAGGTCTTGACAAGTAAACACTGAGTTGGACATTATCATCACAGATACAGAGCAAATGTTTTTCTAGTTTATTTGATTCAATGAATTGTTAATAAAATATATATGAAATTCTGTCCAGAGTTTCCAGTCAAAATGGGTTACATATAATGTCATCATGTGGGTTGGCTCATAAAATCATCACAACACATATAAGTGATAATGGCATTTAAAATGTTCCATTGAAGTTGAGCAATATTGTCAAATGGTCTAGTTTCATGGGGTCAAAAGGCTGCAATATTATTGTGATGAATAAACTGTGTAAAATGGACCTTGTTGTGTAATCCTAATCATAATGGTGCTTTTTAAGGGGCTTGGAGATGTACTTTACTTTCTTCAGAGAAATATTTTCCAGTCAAATGTGGACCACACTTGCCACTGGCAATATGTCTTAGGTGTCCTACATTAGTTGTGTGGTACTATATACTGTATTTGCACCTTGCAACTCTGCAACTTCTTTGATAAGAAGTTTCATCTAGTCTCCTCTCCTATCAGCCATCCATTATAGAGCTGTCAGCGCACCATGGCAGGGAGCTGCAGTGCCTTTAAACTAAAAGAGGGGAGATATTCGATTTGCCATGACTAATGTTAGCTACCATCACGCCCACTGATAACTCCCACCAAGTTTCTAACTGAACCACAGGTGTTCCACAAACCTCTGGCCATAAAGCACCAAATATGGACTACGGGCTGAATCATCAGTTTACACAAATAGCACCACAAGAGTTTTCATCTTGGGGAAGAAAACTGAGACAGCGGTTATAGTAATTAAATGTACTGTAAGGTTTCTAGTGGTAATTGTTTTAGTAACATTACAGAGATATGAGATTCAGCATGTCGACTTTATGAAGGATACAGCAGTGTTACTGAAAAATGACCACCACTGTGGATTTTATAAAAAAAAAACAAAAAAACAAAAAAACAAATACAAACAATGAAAGGAATAGAAAGGAGAGGAAGGCAGAAGAGAAGGATCTATTTAATCTCCTTAGAAACTAGCATTGTTTTGCTCTACAGATGCTTCATACCAAGGTCAATTCACTAACTATAAGTAAAGCATTTGAACAAGAACCAGGTTGATGTCAACAATGAAATAAGCAACGCAGATCAAAGATGAAAGACAAGTAGCCCCTAACTCCACCTGAGTAACATTACAGAAAATATACTTGATAAGAACATGCAAATAGATGTATCTATACTCATATCCATCATTGCACAAAGATAGCATGTCCTTAACATGTGTGGACTTGAGGCAGGCTTTACTACCTGAGAGGGCGTTAATGATACATGAAAGCTATCAATCTCAAAACAATTGACAGAGTCCTTTACAGAGAGACTAATGTTACATACTAAAGCAATCAATTAATGTTACATATTTCAGTGCAGTCTATCCCTGGGGCGTCACCAAATTTACTCTCTGTAGTTAGTATTATTGATTCAGGTTGTATTTACCAGAAAGCCAATGAACCAACTCTACTTTGCATTAGTGTGAAAAGCACAGAAGTTACTACACATGGGTTTATTTGCCCATTTTAATTCTTTTGAGATCAGACTCAAGGAACAAGATTCACCCTTGAATGGTGAGTAGGCCTTGCTCTAACATTGCACAACATGAAAAAAAATTCTGATAAGCCTCTTTTCTTTGTACTTGTGCCAGGATGGCTCATGAAGAGGCAAGTGTGGATGGCGGTGGAAGGATAAGGAAGAGGTTATATGTGAGGCTCACTTGCAGCAGTTCACACTAAGGGTGGCAGTACAGCTTCAGCAGCTAGTGGACTATGTCCACGTTGTCACGCATTAGATATGGAGGCCAGTTTTAAGAAAAGCAGTCACTGACAGCCTCGCTACAACACTAATATAAATCCATAGTAGAGTAATAGAATGAAACCAGATTTTAAAATCGATGTGTGTGTCTTTTCTTACAGAATATTCATGCAACTCATAAATCTGCTACTGTGCAGTTTAACAATATCCATTTCTTCTGAGCTTTTAGTCCCTCCTTACCTCCATTCTCTCACTTTTATTGTAATGGTTTTCTTGTATTAATGTACCTCATCTGTCAATTAATCATTTTGATTATACATTTATTTACCTAATGGAATCTACTTAGCCCTGCCAGTCCTCTTTGAAATGATGTATTGCCTTATTGATGGACTGATTTCTGTATACTGCTTGTGTTCCACTAATTGTCCTCATTGATTCATTTTCACTATCTTGTCACACATGTCTCCTTTATTTAGCAAGTGCATTCATTTGTGTATGCATGTGTGTTAAGAGCCACAGACTCCTCCTGCAAGGCCTGGTTTACTGATTATCTTATCATCAAGTGACGAGTGATCCCTGTTTGCCTGATGAAATCTGGAGGGAGGGAGGGGTACAATGCAGGGAGCACTGCAGTATTTTCAAAATACACCTGGCTGCAGCAGTGAGAAGACACCGTCCACTTAGATGAGATGTTGGGCACATTCGAGTAGGTAAAAAGTGAGTGTAACATGCAGTCTGACCTCTCCTTGTCCTCTCTGTAACTTCAGCAATAGTTAACATCATAATGCTGCTATTTATGGCACCTGTTAAATAAGGCAATATCTCAGGATCGATTTTGCTGCCGCTTGCTCTCCCCTTTGGCACTCTCTTCCAACACACGTTGGATTTGATAACTCAAGCTATATTGATTTTTCTATAAGCAAAAATAGTCTGCACTGAGGCATAAACAAAAAATATTGGTTGTGTCCACATGTTTTTTTTTTTTATTATTGTTTTATTATTTATGAATATTTAAATTTGTTGTTTATTTGATTTGTGTTGGGCATTGTAACTTTATATAGTGTAGTATGCATATTATATATACATATTGAAACGATATTTACAATTGATGCATCGAGTCTGGAGCGTGCAAAAGGGCAAAATTGAAATTAAAAGTCAATAACAATGTATAACATTTTATTATAAGGTTATATCAATTTCTGGGAATGGATACACATACTAACTGAAGACATGTAAGGCATGACACTGAAAAGAGTGTTAGCTTTCCAACTGTAAGACTGTCTTGTATGCCATACATCATGTTGATGCAGGCAGGAGGGGAAAATGTGTTTTGGGGGATGAAGCTGATAGAATCGAGAGATGATATACAGGGAGATTGCTGCCCAGATACAAATGGAAATACACTGTATGCAACAAATGCAGAGAAGGCAATGGTAAGGTGTTTGGAAAGGTCTTGGGGGATGGAAATGAAAAAATAGTAAGGGGGGAAATAGAAAGAGAGAGGGACCGTAATATTCAAATGGCAGATTGGGATCTGGCTTCCTGAGTTGGGGAGAAACTGACAGAGACTAATGGATTTCTGTGCCTGGTGTGATTAAGAGGCTGTACTAAACCTGAGATAATGTGCTGATATCTGCTGGGAGCTGCTTGACGCAGGCTGATCATAATCGGTGGACCCAAGACAGTCGAGAAGCTGCTCACCTCTCTGCACCACTCAGCTGGCCCTACATGTCCAGGCTGTGTATGTCTGCAGAAAGACACCCATCCCCTCCATCATCCCCCACTATTAAAATAATACATGAAGATTTGGCTCAGTGGTTTTAGTAAGGTTTTATCATGATGGACTGCAGCTCACCATTATGAGTCATATGATGTGCAGTACGAGTATAAGAACTGTTCTATCTTGGTGATGCTATTTAAGCACCAGTGTAGAGAAGAACTCAAAATACCACTTGGTAAGAATTGGCAAAGCTAAACTTAAAATTTCATGCCATAAACACAGGCTGTGGTGCATTAAACCTTGCTGATGTTCTTATGCATGGTCCTTGGGCTTCACTGTGCCGTTGCGCATTTTGATTTTAATCTTAATCAATGTTCCGTGCTCTAATGAGAACACTGGTTTTTACACGCTTGTTGACCTGCCAGATCAGGATGTACTAAATGTGATCAGAGTCTTATTAGCCTTGGGAAGGTAGGCGCTAGCCTCTAGCTCTATAACAGCTCTTACCAATGCTGTGAGCCTTCATAGGAAACCCTCATAGGAAATGCTACCATCATTTCATTTTCTGAGAGAATTAAGCTATTTGATGAGCCAAGGTACCAGTAAAAAGCCCAAACCATCAGAGGGACTTCACTGCAGCACCTGTGGAAATATGACTCTCGTCAATTCATCCCATACTGTCATTACTACTTAACTGGTCCCATGGGACTCCTTTGCTGCAGAATAACAAGTCTCTGCATCACAACAACCATATGTCCTGGGTCTCCCTTGGGAAGACGCCCTCTGGCTATCCACATCCCGTTTCCTTCACGTCACTTTCAGGCAGGAGAAGCCTGACAGCTATATGTCCTACTGACAACATGGATCAGGATGAGGTACTCTGCTTCCTAATCTAAATAAAAAATTCACAACTACAGTGTGAGGTCACTAGTGATTAATATTCTATGTGATCTTGTAAAAACATTGTCTGACTCAGTGCAACATGGACTATGAATTATTTCTATCCAAATCAGGTGAAATGACCAACAAAGGTATGTTATTTTTATGATACTTGATAACTTTAGGGCTGTAACTTGTGTTAGGCAGCTGCTGTACAAATGATGCATAATTTTCACCACATTAGATCTTAAGCCGATCAAACGTAGATATTCAGGAAGTGAATGATATTTTGAGTCAGTTTCAGGCTAATCATCTTGTCTGCCCCAGAGAAAAACTTGATTGGCTTGATCTGGATGTAAAGTGCAGGAGTAGAACAGTACAAGCTATGTTTGGTGGATAGGAGTGGGGAAACCCCAGCACAGCTGTACCACCTCTCTGAGAATCACTGTGTCTGTATCAGCAACTGAAAGTGTTCAAAGAGTATTAGGCTTATTCACACTACATACTGTGCAGTCGGAGGCATTCTAAGTGCAAGCTTTTAATATAACACACACTCTCCATGTACTGACACTTACAATATGATGTGGAATTAATTGCATAAATGAGTAGGATAGCTCATTTGTTTATTTTCCCCCTCTTGTTCATTATTGAATTAAATGACACAATCCAATTAGTAGTGTGCATTACCCTTTCTTGCAGTTTGATTAAGCAAGTAAAATATTAAGGCTGATGCTCAGCCAAATTATGTTGCATTACAAATCCCTTAAATCACAGGGCTTTTCATTCATTTGCAAAGAATACCTACAGAAACTCTACGCTATAGGCTGAGAACAAGAAGGCCTTTATCTGCCAGTACAGTTTGGATAAAAGCTGTGGAGGCTGTCCACAGGTGTTAAGTTAAATATGACTGCCTTTAAATGTAAATAAAACTCTGGCATGCATCCATTTATGTACTTCATTTTCCCATGCAATTACGAAGAAAATTTGATATACAAAATGAAAAAGATTTCTCTTCACTGGTTGCTGTCTGACAATGTTGTTATTAGGCAGAATATTTCCATTGTCATCATAGCTATTCTTGTAATGTCTTTTCCCTTCTGTTGGATCGCCAGGAAAACAAATATTTGAATAGAAATGACCTCAATTTCGAGGGAACATTTCATTTGGCTGGAGCGCGTGTTGTACATCTTGAGGAATGGCAACATGTCAGGCCTGCCAAGCTGATTCCCAGAGTAGCTAAAAATGACAGCGCTCACAGCCAGCACCGTCCTCACCGTACATGTGTGCCGACTGCTTTGGATGTCACTACAAATATTTTACAAATCAGGCGCAGAGGATGTTTTGTTTTCCTCGCACTCTGATTATATTCACTCTTTTTCTTTTCCTCCCATGGAGAACTGTGACACAGGCAGAGCATGTTTTCATTGTCAATCAAATGATCACCTGACAAGGTGTCCAGAAAACACCTTTTCACTGTGTCCTGGCCTATTACTGGGACAATATGTCTGCCGGAGAACAACAGCTGTTGGAATACTTGAAGGTTATCGCTTCTTATTTTCTCCACAACGTGGTAGGTGTCATTTATAAAAGCAGTGACACACTGCAGCTGGCTCTAAAGAGAAGCTGCTTCAACATGAGGAGAATTAAAACACACACACACACACACCAAAGCCATCTACTGGGGTGAATAAACTGCCAGAAAATACAACACATGACCCCAATTTGTCCAGTGCTTATGACAGATTTCTCTCCTTGCAGGTCAGAATGATTGTGAGGAGGTTTACTTTCTCTTTTAACCAATCTTTAGCAAGGGTTGAGACATTAACTTGGCAGAGTGTGTGGTTTGTAATCTGGGTGAATGGCTATGTCATATATCAAAAACTCTTGGCAGGAGTCCTGGGTTCAAAACGGTTGCAAAACCAATAAACAGCGAGTGAGATGCCTGCTTACTCCTCACAGTCCTCCTGACAAAAAGAATGAATCTGTCCCTGCCAGTGAAAGTAGTTCTTGCTTTTAGTTACAGTAGTACTCTGCAACACCGAATGATTGATTCCAGGGCTTACCATTACCATATGTTAGACAAACATATCTATTTGTCTAGCAGTGCAGTGCACTTGACCGCCGCAGACGACTTGATCAATTGGCACACAAGCTTTCCACTCAACAAAAAATTGAAAGCAAATATAAGCAAAGATCAAAACTGCACAGCCCAACCAGCGCTTTGTCAAAAGGACATCAGTAGAGAAATTGAACACTCATGAAACAATGGAGGAGACGGGGAGAGCATCTATTTGCAATAATAAAGTGCAAATACAAGCAGCCGGGCCTTAATGGAACTTCTCACTGTATTGCTTATTGCCGGGCCCACCCCCCTCAAGGCTTAGCAAGATTGAATACACCATATGTTAATCTGGAGCTTTTCCCCTCGTAAGTGGCACTGACAGCATGGTTTTGGCACTACCCTTGTCCTTCCCATAATGCATCAATCCAAAAGCTCATTTAGGCAGTCACTTCCCCGTCACCACACACAAAAAAGAAGACTGGGGCTTTTATTCGGTTCTTAGATCACATGCAATCCATTCCCCTTTTGTGCTGCATATCTTACATAATTTATCTGCTCAGAGGTGTTCCTTTGTTGTGCTGTGTACAAACTACCTCCCACAGAAGCTTAAATCAAAAGATTTTTACATGACTGATCAACACAGGTATGAAGGTTGACACATAGCTCATGTCCAATCCAATCTTCTTGAAACTATATTTATATTTTTTGATGTCTGAATTATGTACCCTGGCGGCATTTTCCTAGTGATGGCAGCGCTACATTTATGTTCCATGCCAAATTCATAGGGGGATATTTTCAGCAGCAGAAACACTTTAGGCAAGGCTTGGTTAAGATTGTGGCAAGTGATGATAAAGCAAAGACATTGTGTCTCATGCTTCAGATGGTTATTTAACTTGAAGACCTTGAGTCTTTCCACAGCCTTAACCAAGTCATTCAAATGCCTAAAATATGACCATAAAATTTCTTGATCATGCTTTAGTCACAACATGTGGGTATTGTATTTCAAGGAGGGGAAAAAGATCCTTGTTGCTGATACAATCAACCTTTTGTAACATGGCAATACATCCCTTATTATACTGACAGAAACCAATCATATTTGCTGTAGCAAATATATAAAAATATGATTTTAGTAGAGGGGGTTGTAATGTCACTGGTGCTACTCCTTGGGATTTGTACAACATTACAATGTGCTAATCTTGCAGGGCTCACCCCTGCTACAGTCTGTATGTGTGTGTGAACTGAGCTCTGATTATTATTTTGCGATATCCATATCTCATCTAACCTTGTAATGATATTCCCTTGTCCTGCCTCAGCAGGCCCCTCCCCCCTCTCCTCTCCTCCCCCAGTTTCCCCGCTGCCACCATGCGGCCATTTTTAGCCCCATAATTTCCTTGGCAGTAAGCTCCTGATGAGGTTGGTCAGGGATGAAGACTTCTATTAACTCAAATGTTGTACATGAAGGGAATTGCAGACCCATAAAGCAAGGTCTTGTCAGTCTCCCAGGTGAGCTCTAGCATGAAGAGCATAGCCTCCCTCCCCTCCCACTGGCAGATTTGCCTTAAAAGTTTCAGTGCCCGAGGGGTAAGGCAAAAACTTTGGGAAAGCTGCTTTATTTTCCCCTCCACTTCTCTGGCATTCATGCTGTATCTTCTGTTAAGTGAAACTGAGGAAACATGCTCCATTTAGCAAGAAAAATGGTACTACTACATTATTGAATTAGATGTTATGACCATATGAAGAAACAGGACACTGGTTTGTTCACACTGTTCAAAAAATATTGAGGGGTTCACTTTAATAATAATCAAATAATGTCTGTTAGTTATCTTAAGGTACAGACATACCAAATCTGGCGACGGATTGCAAGTCGACAGATCCCATTCATATTCTATGGGGAGCAGGAGATCTGGCCGCGCGGTGCATGATGGATACAGCATGTCAAGTTGACAGACCAGTCGCCGTATGTCGATTTGCATAATCACTACTTTATGCAAATGGTGTCCGTCCAACACAATGCGGCCAGCTTGCGAAACTCTGATCAAACTATCAAACTAGGCAGTGTTGATCAAATGCAGTATGAATCAAGATTCGGTTACTGCACTGCCCATTTTACGTGTAGAATGTTTTCAGAAACATACTTTAGTGTGTTGTTTAGCTGTAAAATGAGATCGTATGTGACCTGGCGGCCATGTTGAAATCAGCAGAGCAAAAACCAAGCTCCGCCCAACTCGCAGTATGTCTATCCAATGAATTGCAGCTCACCAGAACGTTCAGTGGTCCGTTGTGTCAGATCAGTCCTTGCCATATATTTTTGGGCTTTTCGCCTTTATTTGATAGAACAGTATGAGAGACAGGAAATGGGAAGGCAGAGAGAGGGGGACTGACATGCAGTAAAGGGCCGCCCGATGCGGGATTCAAACTGGGGCCACCTGCAGCAAGCTGTAGCCTCTGCATGGGACGCCTGCTCTACCCACTACGCCACACAGCACTCTAGAAATGACAACTGCTTTTAATTGGTCAAAAATCTGGGTATTTTCATTAAAAATATGTTCAAAACGACTGTGTCCGTGAGCAGTTGCAGGAGGCAGCTCGATGCAGTCAAGAGATGATGCTTTTTTTTTAGTGGAGTGAAAATCTTTCAATTCTGTTCCTGAGCGTTTGCTGGATATTGCCCTCATATTGCCTCTGTTCTCATTTCCTGAAATGCTCTGGGATGTGGAGGACAGCGCTGACACTTGTCTGTCCAAATGTCAGCAAGAAGAACTCTTTCTTTTTTTTCTTTTTTTTTTGATCTGTTATCTGTTTTTATTTTTTATTTTTTTAGTAAATCCCGGCAAACTTTGCAGTTATGGTATTTGACATTGAAAATGTTCTTATAGCTTTTCCAAATTAAATGTACACATTGCCCGAAAGCTTAAGCTGTGACACATGATCTTCCAGTAAGTTGGTTATGGATTCGTGTTAAAACAAAAACCTAAGGACAGAAATTAGTTGTTTGTTTGTTTGTTTTTTTCTTTGCAAGTGGCTACATATTTTCCTGGCTGCAGCAGAAACTGTGCTGCTGATGGTCACACACAGGCATATTTGCAGTAACAGGAAATTATTTCTGCAGCTGCAATCAGAGAGGCGGTGTTCTCAGACTACTGCACACAGATTTATGTGTTGGAGGGGGAAAGAAGAGCTTAAAAATATGATGTAATAAATTAACAAGGAGCTGCTATAGCCTGAAGGGTTGGTTTGGGATTAAAAATGTTTCCTTTCATACCTAGGGTAAGAAATATATTACACTGTTTTCGCAGCTAATAATATTTACAATATTTTAGCATAACAGTCTTAATAGGAGTCAACAGTAGGCTCTCTAAACTCAAACAGTGTTGACACAAATAGCTGAATTAGAGTCAGGATGTCAGAACTTTTTGAGTGGATCATTACTTTATCATCCTACAATGATGATTTTTTTTTCTTTCACTCTTCTTGGAAAACATTAATTTTGTTGAAACCAATATACAACCCATTGATCAAAACTTGTGCAGAACTGCTGCTTCTGGCTTGATTCAATTTGAACATGAGCAGCGTGGATATTCATGGAGATTCCACCCACACAAACTACTGAGTGAGCTCTTATAATCTGGTTGATAACCTCTTCTGTTATGTCAATAGTGTAACATTCCCAGAGAGGTAGGATGTAGTGTAAACAGCAGTGATTAAAGCCTGTTTTCTGACTTGCCTTATGACACTTGTATGTCTGAGGCTGGCTTAGGAAGACTCTTGCTGTCAGGCAATAGGTTCACCCATGTTTACATTACAGTTTTGCAGAGAGTGATATCTCAGTTAGTTACAGCATTGCTGGGGAATATTGTCAGCAACGTAACCAGAAATTCTGCAGCAACTTATCAACAATTGGCAAATCTTAAAAACATCCAATGTAAACACTGATGCATGAGTAAAGTAAAGCTAGAGCCAAGTCACCGAGCTGCACAGAAAACAATGAAACATGATTTAAACAACATATTCCCAGAATGTTTGACATAACTTGTAGATTAAAATCATAATAGGTAACCACAGTAATGATTGGCGGTTATCAAACATGTTGATAAAACAATTTTGTTACTGATGTGCGCGACGTAGAGGTGCAGCTTCAAATATACCAGCAGACTTTTTTAAATTGCCCACACACACAACTTCTTTTTTTTTTTTTATCAATCAATCAATCCGCGGACCACTTGCGTACCGATCCATGGAGAGCGATCGGATGGGATCATGGATCAACTGTGATCCGTTGCACCACTAGGATTCAGTATTTACATTCATTTTAAATGAGAGTGACAGCAGCAGTATATTTTGGTTGTGCACCGAGAGTGATAAAACCTGGTAAGTGTAAATTAACACATCAAACCAGAACAGTCAGTGTCTGCAAGCTTAGTGCTACACGTACTGTGTACATGTAGCAGTACAACAAGGTGTTGCAGAATGTCCTGACTGATGTTTTGAACATCTCTGCTAAACAGCTAAAAGAATGAACAGCCAGTAAATACAGTAAATATTCAAGGTTTGTGTTTCAGCATGTAAACAATGTAGACAAAAAGGGCAACTGCACACATATGCAACTCTCCACCCTCACATGTAGCACACTGTGAAAAGTAGGGATGCACCAATTGTGAATTTCCAGGCTGACACCAATAGCGATTTGGCCGATGCTGGTACTGATGTTTTTTCCTCTGTTATTTATTCCTCTTTTGTACATAAACAACATTTTCGCTCACTTGACTTGAACAAATTGAATGTGCATGTGCCCTCTTGCATCTCAGAAGAGTCACATTGTGGATTAAAATGAGGTGGTGGTGGTACCTGAAACACATACACACACACACACACACACACAGGGGTCGCAGGACATGTCTGTTTTGATGAAACGAGTCAGCAGTGTAAAACTCCTTTCATATTTAATGAAAGGAAGACAATATCTAACAATAATATTCTCTGCTATCAGGATGTGCCCCCTCCCTGCTGACCGGCTTATAAACAGCCTGTGATCTCTTTACAGGATTTACATTTACATTATGAAGCATGCTAAGATTGACATGTAAACAGCCAACTTTTTAAAATCCGATTCATCAATTAATCAAAAAAATGTTCAAGCGTTTAATCGATTATTAAAATATTTTGTCAGTTGCAGCCCTATGAAAACGTAGAGATGGCTCTGCCCTCACTGCCAACATGTCCTCCTTCCTTAGTTACTGTTTTCACACTTTTGAAAATAATCTGATGCTCCTTCCTCCTCCACTCAGTGTCCAAGATGGCAGCCATTCAGAGTGACAAGTGCCCTGTGTTCCACTCTTGTACACCATCTAAGTACTCAAAGTGCACTGCATATTACTGCACTCAAAATAATAAGAGTGAGGACGGAGACCCCACAAAGACCTAAACCCTTAGTCATCCATCACAAAACTGAACATAAATGAAGACACCTCTGTATCTTATAAAGAATTATTCAATACATACCACACAGAAATCAGCCACATGGAAAATATTCCACCACACTGCACAATGGGTTCTACTTATAAAGGTGTCTGCCTGCACTTTAATGAGAGACAGGGTAATGGGCTGTTTAATCTGGCCTCAGAACTGGGATGAATATTATGATTAAGAATATGACAGTGCCACTTCCACACCTTGAGAAAGTGATGATTCTACACGTGTTGCTTGTCGCCTTGCGTTAAACGGTTGTTTCATCACTGTCAGAGACAGATGCCGCGATCCCCCTTCTGCCACAGCGAGCTGCTGCGAAGGGGCCTCGTCATAACAGAGTAACGTGACAAGAGCAGAAAGCATTCACAGGAGTATTCTATGAAGATTATCAATCCAGCCATGTGTGTTTATACATTGTATCATCCTCAACAAGTGTCCCCTTGATATCTGACTAAATTTGGTGTCACAAAAATGCCTCAGACAAGAAAGGAGCCCATTTACTATCAGATCCCCAGTTGAAAATGTAACACTTGCTGTAATTCATCACCTGTTTCAAGGGAAGTGCACTGCTGCCGGCCATTAGGACCACTGAGGGTTTAACCACAGCCCGGCAATGAGTTGTAGTCATAAACTACTAGAGTGTAATCATGGGGATCTGTATGAGTAGGTTGTGTACTCGGTGATGGAGTACCCAGACTTCTCTGAACCTCTGAGCTGGCCAGGGTTGGATCATTTGGACTCCATGCTGTTGAAGTGTAATATAAATATAGATTGTTCCTCTCTCACTGGGGCGAAATCCATAACCATGACCTGGGAGGCTCTGATCCTGAGCTAACATACGGCCAAGGCCAGTTTTGTTTGCTGAAGGTAAATGGGGCAATCCATAAAGAAACCTAACCTCTGCGGATTAAACAACCACATTTGTGCTTTTGAGGAGATTCAGTAGAGGGAGGAGAGTTTGTGGTTATAAAACACAGCAGACTGAAGATGGAGGTGGTAGTCCCTGGAAATACCCGTTCTTATGCAATTGTATTTCACTTGCATGTTGTTTCTTGAGGAACTTTTGGGCCTTAAGATGAATGTGAAAATACCTCTCATCAGTAACAGAGAAAAAAAAACTAGAGATGGGCACTGTTGAAAGTCTTAAGTGTTTAAAATTCAGTGATTATGATTGGAGCATTGTGAGAATCTGAAATCATTTACTTACTTTCAGTGCTATACAGTGATAACAATGTAATATTTTTTTGTATCTTTTTTTTTAAATGTCTGAATTAATTATTTCGACAATTTCTTCTTAAACCTATAAAATACAGATCCCTAGTACTCAAAATTAATAATATGTTAGTGACTTTTCTCGTCTTTGATTGGTTGCTGCTCTGATTGTCTTACTATGCCTTTATCTAATATTTTGTTTTTATTCAATTTCCATGGAGACAACATTGAGGATAGACTGTTTGGCTGTGCGGATTCAGTGAGCGGGGTTGTAAACACCCAGACCAGGGAGGTTAGCCGAGTTGTAAGTGTAAACAAGACCCTTTTGTTCAGGAGACTGAACTCCCACTGAACGCTGACATGATGATGGAGGGAGTCCAGATGGGACCTTGTCACTGGGCCATAACGCCTTTCCCAAGAGCAGCGCCACAGCGGATGAGGGTGCCACCACTCTGTCCGTTAACATAGAAAAAAATGGGGAGGGGTAAGCTGAGGACTGTAAAACAGGGTCAGCAGGGACTCCCTGTGTCTAGTCTCACATCAAGAGATGGGAGAAGACACATAAGCCTGGCTTTTAGAGAGAACACATTCACAGAGCAAGCAGTGAATGGAGCTCTCTCAATTTGCCAAAGTAGCTTGGGTGATTAACATTTGAACTGTGGCACATCAAGAGCCCCCTGTGGATGAATGGTCATTCTATCAGCCTCATTAAGGGAAGTCTATTCAAGGATGCCAAGCACAAATTGCCCAGGCCTAACTGTCAAGCATGGGTAGAGAATGACAATGGCAACCCAAAGTAAACACTCACGTCTCGTAGATCGCTCAAATCCTCCAGTAAACAACATTCTGAGCCAAGATAAGCAATGAGCTTCTTAAACTGATG
Source organism: Caranx ignobilis (assembly GCA_021432705.1). NCBI lineage: Eukaryota > Metazoa > Chordata > Actinopteri > Carangiformes > Carangidae > Caranx > Caranx ignobilis. The sequence goes on from MU270012.1 coordinate 11,387,798, forward strand.
GAGTGTGTCACAATCATAACCTGTGTAGCACCATGCTAAATCGCTTCAACATGGTCGCCTCCTCGGAGTAAATAACATCATGGGATGGGCAGCTTGGTGGCCAATCACCCAGCAGAGACAGGAACACAGACACTCTCACGTTCTCATTTACCGATTACTTCAACATAAAACACACATCATCCACATGTTCGAGCTCAGACATGTTGTTTTTTCATGAACGTCAATAATTTTGAGTGAAAAAACCGTTCCACTGTGCATTAACTACATGCTTCCAACTTATGAGTGTTGACTGCCACATTCATAAAGACACAACAGTGCCTTTCCACTATTCTATCCCTTTTCCCCTGGTTTTCCTGCCATCTCCAGACCTCTCATCAACAATTCATGGACTTTACTCACACAAATGAAAAGAGGGCAAGAGAAACACACCTACTGTACACAAGAAGCCAGTACAACAAAAAACCCTGAACTAAAATATATCCCAGTTTGTAAAGGAAAGAAATAAAGAATTAAGAAAAAAATTCTCATGAAGGCCAAATGGGCAAATTTGCTCAGTGATAATACTTTTATTATGTCATGTAATAAATACGTTCACTCAATAAAAGTATGACCCAGTATTATTATAAAAAATCTTCACTTTCCACGATTTGCCTTATTGTTGTATAACAGACCGACACAGCAAAGATACTATATTGTTAAATGACTGAGAGCAGCTACAGTACCATTATTCTGTCTGTATCCTGGGGCAGCTGTTTGCTGAAAATGATTATAACTTGTAAATCAAAGGAGTTACCAGTGTAAAGCATTACTGGATAGATCTTTTTTACCCTGGAAAATATAATGTGCTAAAATAAATTAATTCATATGGGTATTCAGAATTTCAGTATTTCAAAAGAATACCACTACAAGACACCGTTTTTCTCTGCCTTTAGCAGTAAATTGCTGCTATTAGAGACACAGAACCATCTTTCTTCCAAGCCCTAAGTGGGACCACAGTCATTCTGGCACAAAAAATGTTCAGCATTAGCGACTGCTCTCCCACATTTGTTTTTTTCCACCCTTCTTTTCTCTCTTCAGTTAAAAATCAGCATGATCTTGTTTGATAGACGTGTTTACCCAAGCTCTGGATGGAATTCATTAGCCATAATTAAGCGTTTACTTGATCAGGAGGGGGAAAAAAAAGGATTATGTGAAGTCAGATTAAAGGGAGCTGAGTGAAACCAACGAAGAGATTATCAAGCGCTGCCAGGCAAGCAGGCTGCCTTTGGAGATGGGCCCTCTCTGATCGCTATCTCGTTAGTGCTTTATTCGTCAAGCGCAAGCTAATGCCTAAAACAAGCTTGGCTTTATCCAGATTCTTCCACAGGAGCATAACTCTGGAGATGTCTTATTGACCAATGGTGGAGTAGATGCACTGAGCCGGAGAGGAGGTTAAAAAGATCCAGAGTATCCACCATCTCAAAGAGAGAATTTGTTTTTATTGTTGAATGTTTCATATCATATGATAGAATAACAATGAATTTTAAAAAATACAATAAATGTTTCATTGGGCAACTGGGCCCAGTTCATCAAGCTGTAAAGACACAGACATCAACTTAAATATGCAGATGGTACATCGGCACATTGGCACATAGACACATCATCTAAAAGCATCTATTTGCAGTTGTGTTTGTGGGCACTTAGGGATCTTTTTGTGAAGTCTTGCAATCCTTTCTTGTTGCCTCTTGTTTTGGTCTCCTCCAACTCCTGCATCAAATATATGGCTCTTTAGGTGCTAAATGGCCCACTGCGTTCACCAGGTAGTCATTAACTTTGAAACAACTTTCTATATGCTTATGCTACCTTCCTAGCACCAAACAGCAGATGGAAAGAGCTTCTGTGCTGAAAACATCTGTCTGCGGCAGCTAAAGGCGAGGCTGACCAGAGTGCCAACACTGAATCAAAGCATTTGCAGAGCTTAATAGCAAAGAGACAAGATGAAAGACACCAAAAAAGCTACAAGTAGTAATTCCATGTATTGTTGATGTAAAAATATTAATTTAAAGTCTAGAAAACATGGCTGGATTTAAAAACTCACACAAAGAAACAAAACATTTCAATCAATTTAGTTGCATGTCTGTATTTATTCAGCCATTAATGCTTATAGTGCCTCACTAAATACAATAAACACATTACAATCAGAATCCCTCTGTCTGTTCAGCTGCTGGTTTGCTGTATCTCTTGGAAGTCAAATATACCTGCTGTTTTGAGAAATCCATTAAAAACTGCCTGCAAACACATGCTGCTGCAAAAGCTGCAGTCCAACAGGGAGGAGCTTGGGGCTGTTGCAAATACTGTATATCCGTGAGTTTAGACTCATCATGGTGGGAAGGTTGTGCTGATGGGAGCAGAAATATTCCACATGCATTCTACAGTAAAGCTTGGAGTGTCACGGTTCTCACACTTGCACCATCTCTACACCTGCATCATGCAAATATGTAAGCAATAATCAAAACTGAGCTTTTTGTATTGCAATTTGGTTGATCTGGCCCTTTAAGTATTATTATAATGTCTTTGTGCTTTTTTTCTGTTTGTCTTGCCTAGTGGATAAGACGTAGTTGTCAGCAGATGAGTAATTCCTTTCACATCGCTTTTGCGCGTCTCATCCTTCCAATTATTTTCTCGCCACTGATCTTGGTCCGAGAAATTTACGCAAGAGACCAGTAATAGAAAAGGACACTGACATCCCTCCCCGCGCACAAGTCTATGTGCAGCGATTAATGTTAAAGTGGGATTTAGGCCTAACATAACTGACCAGTTGATTCGAAGGCTACAAAGTACAGCCTGTCAGAGCATTGCTGAAACGCTGAGAGGAACCTGTAATGAGGCCTCTGAGAGATGCCAAGTGGTTGGAAACTGAAGCATACCTGCTGCTGGCTGAGACACATGGCAGCCTGGCAAGCCAGTTTTAAAGATTGCTGGCTTTTCAAAGGGAAAGAAAGATGACGGATTCAAAGTTAACTGGAGGCTAGATGTTTAACTTTGATTCAAGTTTTTTTTATTCTCAGTGAAAAACTGATTTTTCCTTTATTAGATAACAAAATATCATGGCTTAACTTAAAAATTAATTACTGTGTGCAGTCTTTTGTACAATTTAATAGAGCCAGGCAATGTTTTTTAACTAAAAAGAACAAATTAGAGGAATGGGAGTGATTTCTAATCTTTAAGAAACCTTTGAAGAAACAGTGGTTAACTTGAGCCTGTTGGTGGTGGTTGTTGGGGACTACAGAGAACATCAGACTACATCATAAATCTACAGGTCTATCAGCCAACATCACCCTCCTCCTCAAAATGCTGCAGTCTTCAAAGCACTGCAGTCTGTCCATGTATGTGTATACTTTAAACAGGGCCTTTAACATGTGGTTCAATAGCAATACTGTGATCATTAAAATCCATTGTAGCTCAACTCTACTACATCAAACAAGTAGGTGACTCAAAAAAAGTCAAATACGACTGACAACTCATTCATTATTTCTTGCACAATGGCATTCCTTGCGTTAAGTCTCTTTAAGAGTGATTATTGTTAGTGTTAAAATGTGCTGAGTGATTTATCGAAATGAAATTATCATTGTCATAGTAACGTTAACTCAAGGTCCCCAGACCTTGTTTTCTTTTCCAAAGATATTGCAAATACCCTTGGAAGAAGATCAAGAATATTCTATTGCATGTGTATTTTCCCAAGGTCAAGAATGAACCTATAGTTTCAGAGAAAAATAAATAAGAACAGATACACATTTTGTGATTTCAGTGAGCTGGACCTTTAACGACAGAGTTCAGGGGCTGCTTGACCCCTATCCAAATTACAGTGTGGAAAGCACAACGGACCACCTGGTGGTGAGTGCATGCCACTGAGAGAACTGAGAACATGAGAGTTGGTGGGTGGGGGATGTGTGGTGGCTGAAAGACAGGAAAGGGGTTGACTGCGGAGGAAGTGGGTGTGGCATGGTCTGAAATGACAGGGGATATAATGATGAAAAAGGAAGGTAGAGAATGGAATGCATGAATGAATTGTGACACATGGACCACTGGTTTCATTCCCAAAGGGCAGCTGCTCTGTAGCCCATTTATACTGTTTAATTGCTGGCTCCAAATTAAAATGGACAGCCATCTTGACACTGAACTGAAAAGTAACAGTATCACATACTCGGCTTATATCTACTTCCCTCTACTCTGCAGACATCAGCACTCATTTCCCCAAATGTGTTCACGTTTGCACAATGAAATGTTTGCATGCACAGACATACAAATACTGCAAAGACACTACAATAAGCAAACTACATGAGGGTGTAACAACTTTCTCTGTGTGGCAAGAAAATAAATCAGCTTGTACTTGAATATCTGCACATCAGAGCCCTTTGGTTATTGTAATTACAAAGTGCAATAAATCAAAATAGAAACTGGATGTGTTTGCTGTGGCTTTTCTCGCTCCCAGCTGAATTTTTTCAGAAGACCCCACTGCTGATGCAGCTTTTCTTGAGACAACAAGCCCTGGAGAATTGCGCATGTCTCAGCAAATATGAGAAATTGACATCAGGGGTAATGAAGTAACTGAAATAGGAGAAGAGGCTGCCATATGATGTTGTTATAATGTATTTCGTCCTGGAGATCTGATTTAAGTGCAGTGATTACTATGCTTTTGATTACTTTATGGCATAAGTCTTTAGCTCCTCAGCAGATGCTTGCTCCTTAATGGAAACTAAGGCACTGCATATTTACAGTATGCTATAGTTTAACAGGCCTTATGAGGCATCACTGTGCAACAACACTATGACAATGAGAGCTCGACAATGTATGCAGAAGGATGAACCGCAGAGGCTTTATAAGGGGTGCCATGACCAACAGACCTTTATCTGGTATTGTGAGGTAAAATGACAAATGTGAACTAGCCTTCAGATATGAAGTCTTAAGGAAACACAGCATTGCATTTCCCAATAAATCAGTGCCCACAATAAACAGAACCACAAGACTGACATCATATTCCACTGAGCATTTAAAACCGTCACTCTCATTTTGCTTGCCACACACAAAAGCAGCAGTTATACCTCACTAAAGGTAAATAAGAAATGCGCCTCTTGCAGTTTTCACTATGATTTCTGTCTCAGCTGGGCCGTCAATGACAGGCTACAAAAGAATCCAAAATTCAATTTTAGCATTGTCAGGTTGGTAAAAGGAACTTATTCTTTCACGAGGTAGATGTACCAAATTCCAAATAGGATCCCACGTTGCTGCAGTCAGCAAGGCCAGACTATGCAGCATTAAATCTGCATTGCTGTAGGGATACATGTCATATTATGTTAGGTGGCAAAGGAAATGCATGGCTCGAGGTTTCCGGGCTTTACAAACATTTCATGCATTCTTCGTGTGTGGGGCTGAGGCAGAAGCAGTAGGCTAGAACTCAGGAGAGCATGCTGCCCTTCCAACTACCCCTGAGGCCAACAGGCTGTCACTATCACTCTGTAACAAAATTCAACTCTCCAGTTTGACTTGTGTGCATTTCAGAAACGCATCCCACTCTTTGCGGGGCATCATTATTCCACTCTGCATGGAGTGAAGTGATGACATCAACTGAGTGTAGATGAACAAATTTTAATTACAATTGCCAATCAACAAATGTGATGAGTTGCATTACTCTTTAGATTATTTCTATTCCTAAATCATCTACTCCATTGCATTCATTTAGCATCTGGAGTTACTAGTTAGTTTGCAGATCAATGTATTCCATACAAAACCAATGATGAGTTCATGACAATGGATTTCTACAGGTAAATCTGCTAAACAGGGCTGTAGCAGACAGATAATGATGCTTACACAGCTTACAGTTCTGTAAATGATACACTGATCAGAGCAAGGGTCAATTTCCTACATAAGAAGTAACCTTTAACTCTTTAAATAAATCACATTCCCTTCACCTTTGCTGTACTACTTTTGAAAAAAGGACTTTTATTTAGAATGGATTATTTCTCCAACATATTTTTCAGCTACTGCTGTGGCAGCTCCAAAGACTTCACAAGTACACTTTCAAATATCCTGTTGACACTGTGGTTTAATAAATAGGCAGCCCGCATTTCAGAGGTACACTGACATTCACCTTTGCGTTAGTGCTTACATTTGGGACTTCAGAAACCCAGTCCTGACAAGAAACCAACAGGTTTCTATACCCTTTCACTCTAAACAAAAAGAGGTGACTCCTCAGCCTTATGTTTGTTTACCTGTGTCAAGCTAGCTCAGAGTACTTTCTATAATAGGAAACTTTTGATCCAATGTCCCGTCTATGGTTAGGTTCAGGCAACAAGAGCAATTTAGTTAAGGTTGGGGTAGGACTGTTTTGGTTACCTAGTAATAAATTCAAAGTATTTCTAGTCACTGAGGACTTTTCCTGTATTAAAACCAGATCACAATCACAACCTAAACGGGGGACTGTGAGTGTCCAAAGATAACAATAACAATGATTTTAATCACTGTAAGTGGATACTGCCCAGAAAGATTGGACATTTCACCAGAAAATAATAATTAGTATGTAAGTATGTGGACACCTTAATGATAACAACCTTTAATCCAGCCACAATTGCCTGTCTTACAGCATCTGTGTACTGTTACAATAAATGTTATTTCGAGGGGAACAGATTGTCAGTGCAGCTCGGGAACACATCTTAGGGGAATCCTTTCCCTCAGTCCAACAAATCCCACTTTGTGGGAAGAAGACTTTATAAACTCTCCAATTGCTGTTGTTCACACAGCAATCCACCAATAACAATGGTTGCCTGATTTTTTAACAAGCAACAGACAATTCTTTTGGTCCTTCTTCTTGAAGCTTTTCATGCCCTGTGTGTGTCTTGGATGATTGGTTCAGTCAAGAAAGAACAAGATGTTATCAAGAAACATGGGCTTCTCACGATGAGGAATGTTCCTCTGGTTTCCATGGATACCAAGAAATCCTATGTAGTGAATTGTTGCTGTCAATTACAAAACGGCTGATTAGTATCAAGGTACTTGTGCAGGAGGAAGTACGAGAGCCTTTCAGATCCGCAGGCAGCTGTGCGACTGAGGAGCAATCAAAGTGTGTGATTGCCGTCATTTCATAAGAACCTTGTTTGTTTTACAAATTAGCTTAAAATTACTAAGAGGTCAGAAATTTGCAGATTTTCAAGTGAGAAGTAAAACTTTTTTTCTTGCATCAAATTAAATGGTAATAAAGGTTCCTCAGATTTGTCTTCCATCTTTGTTATCACCCATTTTACACCAATTTAATTTACATCTCCAACTAATATATCTATTACTACATCTACAATTTAATATATCTTACACTATTTGATCTCAGTGTATTAATTAAACTGCCCCCCTTCACAAAATTGACAATGAAATGAAATGACATTCCTTCAGTATGAAGAATCTTGTGAGATTTCAGAACTAATAAGATATATACAAAAAAAAAAAAAAAAAAAAAAAAAAAGACCTGAGCTTCTGCATAGTTATTTGTTGTTTTTGTTTTGTTTTTCTTTTTTTGCACGGACCATGCAACCAAATAGAAGAATCCTCTATTTATCTCTGTCGCCTTGCCTGGGTCAGGCAGAGGACACAATCAGGCTAATAACAAAATTAGCCTTGATCAAATTACTTCTGCCTTGGTGGTTAATGATACTGCAAAGTTTGGAGCCCCCTGGAGCCAAGAAGGCACATTTATCGGATGTTCATAGAGCAGTTGAAGTTAAATTAACTTTGAAATCACAGACCACTAATGCTTATGGGCCTGTACTCCTTTAGGCTTCCTCAACAGTTACCCCTCACAGCACAGTTATTACTCCACCTTAGTAGGAGCAAATGACTTTGATATCTGCACTGTCAGTGCACTTGCACTGTCACTTCCACTTACCTCGAAAAGAAAAATAGATGGGTAGACTTTGAGGGTTGTGGTAAACAATATTTGATGTTTAAGTTAAGCTATGTAGGTCTGGTGTTTTGGGCAAGGACAATTCCACTGTAACATCTCCACTACCTGGGATTGGATCAGCTCCTGCTACAGCTTCTATTGCTGCCCAAGGCCACTCTCGCGCCTGGTCAGGCCTCACAGCCACAGAGCTCTCAGTCTCCCAGTGGGAGCTCATGCTCAGTGTCAGGTGTCAGGTGGAGTTATCCGAGGCCCGGAAAGAGGACTCCATTGTTTGTGAAAGCCCCGGTCATTGTCACACCACATCTCTTGCCGCAAGGAGAGATGGGACAGGAAGGCTTCTAAAGTGATCTGATTCCCTGTTAGTGGAGGTAACTGTGAAGAGAAATGTGGTTCACTTCTACAGTAAAGCAGCATGCATTTGTGAAATGCTTGATGGGTTGTACAGCCACACGTGCTGCTGGAGAAACTGCACAGTGTTAAGAAACCCTTCTGAAAAACAAAAGAGAGCTTGTTGGCTGGTTCCGCTTAAAAACTAAACTCACTGCTTTTGAAATTTTTCCATTCCATTAAGATGGTTTTTATTTAAAGCTTACATTGCATGAATAGCTCTGCAAATAAAGAGGTCAGAGCCAAAGAGGCAATGCAAAATTCTCCTTGAAATGAGATTGAAAATGAAAGCTGTCACTCTGAGTCTTTGCACTTGTCTTATCAGCAGGCAGCCCTTCAGAAGACGTGTGGTTATTGTCATGTTGCTGCAGCCACTCCTGCAAAGAGAGGTTAAAGTGACCTGACTATATGAGTGCCTGACTCTCACATGACCTTGTCACAGGAAGTCTCCACAACAGCCCTGCTCATCTTTGATGGATCCAAGATGTATCAAAGTTGAAAAAAGCTGTTTGTTTTTTTTCTTCAGAGCAAGTATTTGTGTTTCTAAAGAAATGAATATGAGGGGCAGCAGTGAGGCAATTCATGAACTGAATGACGATAACGCCGTGTGTTTTATGTAGAGGTTGGTGAATTTACAAGGATACCTTTCTTTTGAGAGCAACAGCAAAACGATCTACCAAATTCATGACTTGGGCCTTCAGAACAAAAGATACACATCCATGCTGTACCGCCAGGCTTTTTGCAGCTCACACACCACTATGCTGTCTACGTCGAACCTCCATCTCTTTGTGCAGTGGTATCACTCGGGCTGGTTTACAAGCATCTCCCCTCTGAATTGACTTTCCTACTTCAGACTAGTCAGACATGAGTTGCATCCAATTTTCCATCATAGACTCAACATTACCCTCTACCTACTGACTGAAAATTGTTTTCAATTGTTTTCCTCCACTCCTATGTGCTCTCAGAGAAAGTCCATAAGATATCTCTTCAGCTTTTATTCATGGCCTTTTGTTTACTTATTTTGCTGAATTCCACTTAAGTGTTGGCCACATTGACTGATATTAACCAGCAAAGTGCTATTATTTTTCCCCATTGACATACTGCACATTAACCAATTGATCTATTTCATCATCAACCAATACATCAATAGCACCAATAAACTTAATAGCTATCATGTATGTTTATAGACCTCCCTTTGCTTATTGACGTAGTGATCCAATGCGACATGTGCAAATCAAAATTGTCCTTAAGGGATAAAGAGGCCACATATAGACTGTATGTGTAGTGTATAGTTCTCAGACTAGACATCCTTAGAATTGTAACTGAAATCTACTTTAATTTGCCAGGGGAAAAAAAAATGCAATTTTATAAATCTTTAATGCAATTATTCACAAAAAAATCTTCACTTTTAAATAGTGCTTTGAAGATAAAAAGAGTGTAAGAACCAAAGACTGTGAGGACAAAGCTGTTCAGAATTCACCTTGCAATAAGTTTAATATGCACTTACATGTTACTCCTTCAAAAATGTTTTGTAACTTCTACATGCTCAAAGTTGAACAGATGATTACAACTAGTTGACTACTACTAGTTGACTACACTATGTTCCTCCAGTGTAAGCTTTAGGTGTTTATTTTCTATGTTTTATCCAATTAAACCAATTTAATGCAAAAACAACATGAAAGAGAAAGTACAAATAGACTAAATTTCCTTTGAGCAGTGTGCATTGAAATTTACAGACAAATCCTTTTTTTTTCCCAGCATAGGAGGAGGGATGATCTTTCACAGCTCAATCTCTTATAGTGTTTACAGCAGGAAAGTAATGATATATGACACGGCTAGTCAAGACTTGCAGGGTAATTAACAAATGATGTTTTGGCTAACTAAGCATGGCCTTGATGGCGATGCATTACTTTTGTGGAACCCCACAGCTAGGCCGCTCACATGGATGCTGCTTAATAGAGTTAGATGAATGGACTCTGACTTGGACCAAAGCAGGTGGACCCGGCACTCCCCCCGCCTAGACCCCCGCTGACTCAAACCCACACCTGCATTTGAACACAAAGACACACACTCACAAATTCAGACGTGCCCATGGACCAACACTCATCCACATCATCCTCATAGGAGAGAGTCTACAGCTGCAAGGTGAAACATGGCAAAGAAGAGCCCAATTATCCTCCAGACAGATGACTCAGATGTGGGAGGCCTGATCATTTTTCCTGCTGAGGTTTAAAACCCTGCCGCTGTTAGCTGCTGACAACTGGTCTCCTCCTTTCCAGCCCGATGTTTATGGTAATGTCCTCTTTAAAAAGAACACATACCACCACACTGTTGGGATGTTGGGGTAAAGATGTTGGCTGCCATGTGCCCATTCAAGAGAGCATATTCATTTTCAACTACAAGCCAATTATATTTCCATATATCCACATGGTCAGTGCAATTTCAAATGGAAACATCGAAGGTCCTTTGTGAAATATAAAAAGTGTTAAGTGCAATCTCCAGCAAACATGTAAATAACGTTTAGTGCTATTTAATAGAGATTTTGACAACAATTTTTATATGTTATCCCAGAGAGAGCCAACTATGCTTCACATGTCGATAATACTCAAAAAAAATATCCTGGCACAATGTTTTTCCATTTGTTAGCAAAATGGAAAAACTAAAGTGTGATCTTTAAATATTTTTCCATCCGTCTCATATAAAAGCACTGTCAGAATTTCAGAGAAACCAATGCACACGCCGGTTTGGGCCAAACTGTCTCCCTGATCAGGCAATGCCTATGCTGATCGTAGAGCCATGAGAAGCTGTTATTAAAATGTCTGTCCATTTACCTGGCCTATCACTGTTTTTTCATTATTATCATCATTATTATTACACATCTTTTTGTTTAACATGCATATGCTATCTTTACTTTTATCCTAGACTTTCTCTCTCTCTCTCTCTCTATCCCCACCTTTCCCTGCTGCTGTTTCCAAGTGTTTGCTGATGGTGGGATGTTGGGTCTCTGTAAATAATATCATAAAGAGTATGGTGTAGACCTTCTCTATATGAAAAGTGCTCCAAGATATGAGTGCTATATAAATAAAATTGAATTGAAATTGAATTGAAAAGAGGAGAGGGGAATCTCTCAGGCAACACTGGCTCATGGAGAACAAAAGGCTACTAGTACTGAGTATTGCTGAAAATTTCCCCTCGTTAGCTCAATGCTGATACAATAACACACTAAATTAAACAAAGAGAAAGTACTAAACCAGATTATAAATCATGTTTTATTCTAGCCCTTTGCTTTTATACGGAGTGCTACATACATATTTCAGCTGGTACCAAAAAGTACTGAGATTTTATCCCTAACTTATCATCTCTTCCCTATAGAATAAAAGAACTCAAAAATATAAATCACTGTCAACATAAACTGATTAGGTTTACATTAAATAACCACATTTCACTCTAATAACAAGTGCATGGGTTAGGGTTAGGGTGAGTTTAATTTGTTTTTATTTGGGGCACACTACAAAAAATTGCCAAACACAGGATGTAAAGCTAATGGGCAAGATGTTAATAATCACCATACAAACAACCAGTTACACTGCCATGTACACAGGATACCCAGAATAGTAAGCAGTGCTGAACAGATCATAACGCCAGCAGAAGCTTCAAAGGCTGTTCTATCCACCATGACTCTCTGCCTGATGGCGGAGAGATCAAACATAAAATGAAAAAATACATTCATCAGTGCAGGTAGGAAAATCTGTGGCTTGTCAATGATGAGATGAGATCGCACATGCTGATATGGTTACATTTCATTTTTGATAATCTTGTCTCCTCTGAGTTTCTGTGTTTAGGGCTGCATTTACATTGCAGCTAAATATGGTTTATACTTCTGGAGGGAATGCAAAATCCTGTTATGTTCACATGCAGTGTGGATATGACAGAGAGACAGAGAGAGAGAGAGAAATAAAATGATCAAGCACGCAGTAAAGATGAATGCTGATTTGGGTTTATTTCTACCCTATCATAACCACACTATGAGCTGGCAGCACCACTTGACATTAGAACACCTGAGGTCAAACAATTTGTACTCAGGATAAATGTCTGAAAGCAGAAGTGATTTGTGAAAGACAAGGAAAACAGACTTGCTTTTGAAGGGAGAGGCCATTAAAAAGATACTGAAAAGAATGGGGGGGGGTTGCTTCATTCAACCCACCGTCAAACACACACATTATATTTTTTCTACAATAGAAATTAAATGTTATTCAAAAGATGTTTTCTCCCCATCCTCATTGCTTTTCTTTCAACCCCTGTCTGATTCATTCTAAACCAGCTCCATGTGGTTTCAGTCCACATCGTCATTGGATGAACCCCTGACCAACCAGTCTGGCCTCTGATACCAATATGCAGCTCTCCTTCCCGCAGGACAGTGTTGTCCTAATAATGCATCAGAGGGTGTCGTTAACAGTTTGTTCCAAGCTTGGCTCTGTAAAGACAGATGGTTTCTAGTAGTGCATAGGGTAACTAATTGAACGTTTTGCTGACCTAAACCAGTGTATTTGCTTTTTTCACTGTGATTAAATAACTGTTTGATTTAGGTAGGTCACTCTCCTGTTTTCTTCTGTCATTTTGGCAGGAAAAACAATCTAGAGTAAATTCTTATTTCACCAAATAATTGCCACAAAGAGAAGATCTGAGTTCCCACTGACTGTGCCTGCACTCATACAGTATATCTATTTCTTGCTGCCTGTTCTGACCACCGTAGGAGGTAAATTATAATAAAACCTGTGGACAAATCCAAAAACTGAATCCGTTAATTAGTTACGTGGGAGCATGGATGACGTTTGATCTTGAAGGTTCATTAGTAAGATAACATTTTTTGCGATCAGATCCACTACCTGGAAATTTTCCACAGCTTTCAATAAAATTTGTAGCTTTTGTCTACAGATACAGATTTGTTGTTTCAACAGAGGCATTAAAGAAACAAGAAATAAAAAAATTAGAGTGATACAGTTGCTACACAAAAACAAACTTACATTTGCTTAATTTTTTTTAGTGCTGCAAGGATATAATATCAAACTATTACAGCTTAACAAGCCTGAGAAGTTAGGTTGACTGAAGCTTACGGCTCCCATCTCTTCTGTTAGACAACAAATATACATAACTCACAACTGCAATGGATTTCAAGAAGTTCAATATTGAATATCAAAGTCTTTATATATATATATGTATAAAGACACACACACTTTTTCTGTTTATGGTATTGTGCCAAGAGTTGGATTTCAAATATAGCCTGCTCTGTTGTTTTGGTACAGTGTAGTACTGGGTGACAAGCAGTAGGAAAACAGTCAGTAAAATGGTCCATCACGACCAGTGTCAGAGCTCAGCATAGGTTTTAGGTAGCAGGAGTTCATTTTGTGATGACAAAAATGGGTCGAATTATTAAACATATGTAAACAACATTAATCTAATATACATAATGCAGAAACAATATGGGACTACAATACAGTGTGACCTGGGGAGTTAATCTACACAATATCACGACAAGTTGCTTAGTCAATGAGAGATTTCAGAATAAATTAACATAAGAATTTCCCCCGAGGACTATTCTAATCAGAGTATACTATCGTTTTCTGTTCCTGCTTAATGAATCATACGAATTATAGTCATATTATAAATGGCAAGTCTTTGCAGGGCTATTAGTTTGTTTCTTTAGGGGTCTAATAGAAGACATGCTTCATTTAGGGCCCTGTAGTGTCCCGCAGCAACACAGAATGAATTGCATTATTTCCAACAGCTGCCATTTTCCAATGATCTTATCAGAAGTGCACTAACATAATGTGGCAGAGGAAGTTATTATTCCAGACCAGCCGTCTCACTCTCACTCCATAATAGCATTCATCTTTTTGAGCAGGTCTTCCATCTCTCTGTCCTCCTCGCACATTTCCCACACATTCGTCCTTAATTACAAAAGATGGACTCCTTCAGTGGATACATTCCTCGTCAAGATTTATATTCAGCAGGAGTTTGCCTTTAACTTTCATTTTAATGCTAATGCCTTGTGCTTTATCAACTCCCCAGTGTGTAAACCATGTTTGGTGGAATGTGCCACTGCCTGACTGCAGTAACATCTCATTCAATATGTTGATTAAATTTTGGTGCATCTTAAGAGTTGTCTGTAGAGATTTCACTGGGTAGGACAAATATTCCGTCACCCTATTACTGGCTCCAGACTTTTGCTCGTTGCAGAGATGTTTTCTTTTTTTTTTCTCTTGCCCCCAATCTGGGAGTCAAGTACTTGATTTCTGGCAGGTAGTCTTGATGGAAAACAAAACAAGTCTCCTCAAGTGCTCCTTTTTTCCAGCCATCATGTAGGCCTAATCATGCAGCACTTATCACCTGCTTTGCCCTTCACACTTGTTTGTCATCACAGAGCACCAGATAGTTTTATGCTTCCATCTCTGAGGCTGTCAAGTCATAGTCAAGCTCCTATTGACATACAGAATCATTTATTCTTCTTCTCTGAAAAGTGAGCAGCTGAAGGATTTCAGGTATTCTGTCACTGCACTTTTTACACTGTTAGGTAAAATACATCACGTGTTGTTGCAGTGGGTGGCAAAACACATTGCATTAAAGCATTTCAAGACCAAAGATGAAGACATGAAGATACGTTTTCTAAGCTCATGTTGTCATGTATTTGGACATCAGTCCATTCAAATGGTGGCTACCACATACAGAAATGGGTTATTTCAACTCAGCAGCCCAGAATCCTTCACCCTTTGCACCTGGGTGTGAAAGCCACTCAGGGAGCGAACAACCAGCTCTTGCCCAGCTGTGCCCCCTGCTCTCTCTTTGGCTCAACTCCAGCTGTGGGTAACATTGCCACTACTTGGAACAACAGCTCTTCCCTGCAGGCCTGCACACAGGAGACTGCTGCACTTAACTATTTCTCAATGGCAGCCACACCAGCGCCTGCTTATGATTAGTCAGAAGTGATCAAGTTTAATTAAGTGCCAGTGGCTATGGTACAAAGTCTATCAGCCGATTTATACAAACAAGAAGGTTGTGAAGAAGACTTAGCATTGAGCAGTTAGCAATACTTGGGCAATTGGTGACCTCCTCAGAGACCTTCAAAGCAGAGAGGCCTGTACTCCACCGGGAGGACACAGGCTTGCAGCTGACTGGACTTTACAAAGCAGTGCACTGGAAGGAAACTCTCTTTCAGCTGACAGGGTTTAACCTTAACTGGCACAGGACACTCAGTGTTTATGTACTGATGTGGTTAATAAATTCATTGAGCTTCGCCATTGTAATGTACACTTAGTTTTGTGCATTTTTGTCTTTTCCTTCTTCCAAACAAATGCTTTCTGTTCACCTGTTGGTCTATTAAATGTTGTAGCTACTCTGCACAACTCCAAACAAGTCATCTTTTACCACTGAATGGTCATTTTGGGTCCACATGATAAGTTTAGCATTGCACATAGAGTTCCAAATTGATGGTGTATTTTGAAACTGGATCAATGTTGCCAATTCTCTTCCCTGAATGTGGTGGTGCCCAAGGATAACTTAATTTCTGAGGTTATTGAATAATATTTCAACGTTGATATTTGTTCATTTTTGATGACCGTTGCCCAACCACATTTGTACAGGATACTTTTTTAATCAAAATGTTGTGTGTCAGAGCCATCATTGCACAGAATTTTAATGCCTGAGTGTTGCAAATCGTATGATGATCTGACATTGATAAGATCTCACATGCAATTGCTTTTTTGGGAGGCAAAAACATCAAAGAGATAGGCAGTAATTTTCCTCTTCACACAAAAAGAGCAGCTCTTGTAAGTGTTGATGCAAATTTAACACTATGTAAGAAAACAAAGTAACTATGAAAACATGTCTCTGCAACAAGCTCTCCAGGGTTATTGTAAGGTACACTGATCAAATTCTGACAGTACTGGGAAAAAAATCTAATTATTTTGAATTTGTTAGTTATTACTAGTCCTGCTGAATGTTCTTTTTCACAAAGTGCTGACCTGCCCGGTAATAACAACAGAACACGTTATAAGTCTCTTACTGATGTGGAAAACATTACTGACAATTATATTTGAAGGTTATTCATCAGTATGCTGTAGTATTATGATCTATAGCATTTCACTTTATATGCAACTGCAGAACCTACTGTATATGGGTACAGTACAGAGCTTTGTCTCACTTTGACTTTAAAAGGGGCAAATGAAATAATAATGATACTATCAGAGTGTGTCAAACTCTGTTGTTTGTTTTTTGATGAAATTACACACAGTTGTTCATTGGAAGTGAAATTTATGGAAACTTGATTTGGGCCAATATTCAGTAATCCCAAATAGGTCTATTGTAATATGTCCTGTGGTATCATCCAAGCCCAGGTGTAAGTGTTACACATGCCAATAATCTTGACTAATGGGGTATGTACCTCTGTAATGGAAGTTGCTTTTCTTTACTTACATTAAACATCAGTGAAATACATCAGCTTATTCATAAATATGTGCAAAACATTTGTTAATAGGCTGAGCTAATGCAATATTCAAACATGATTGAGGAGCAGGTTATAATAGACTGCTATCAAAGTGTGGCTGTGTTGTATTTCAGTGAGGCTCTCTCTTGATGTGTACCCCAAGACACAATTCAGCACACAGAGACGGGAAGTGCAAAAACTTCCCTCTCATCATGTCAATCACACTACTGAACACTCATCTCAAGAACACATGACCTCCATGTACCTCCACTTGTACACACTATCATTTCAGTGGAGAATCATTTTATTGCCCCTGGAAAGAGAGTGACAAACTTAGCTCCTCTCTCTTGTTAGTAGCTCAAAGCAGCCACTTGCGACATGAATGCAGGAACATGGTGGTCTGATTACTTTAATAATACATGAGAAATCTAATGAACATATTCAGAAAGAGGCACGTCACCCGTCTGTGCTGTGCTCAGTGTTGATTAAAGTTTGCCTGTTTGGCATTTGAATAATGAACAAACAGTGGAGAAATGGCAACCATTAACCTTTCATCGAGCCTCTCTTTTTCTAAACCAATGCATATCGGGCGGCTCCAAGTTCCCTGATTCCTATTTTCCACCACATTACCCCTTAGAAAAGATTCCAGCAGTGTCCCTGTCCACAAAAAGGCATGTCAGAGCACTTTTAGTTATGATCCCCCCCAACAAGCTGATGTACTGTTGATTCAGTTCTAACAATTCAGACACCAGGGTTTCACAGACATGTCACATCTTCATTGTAAAACCTAAATCTAATTAACTAAGTTATGTTTACATTCAGTAGAGTCAAAGTCAAATTTATTTTTATATCACATTTACAAACAACCACAGCTGACCAAAGTCCTATACAGGCGTGATCAGACAAAATCAATTAAAATAGAATTAAAACAATTCAGACACGCAGTACACAAATACACATTCACACTCCAGGTCCACATGCAATTGAAATGCACAGATTCAACCCAAGTTGAAAGCCAAGGAGAAGAGGTAGGTTTTCAGCAAAGACTTAAATTGTTGAATGTTTTAGCAGTCTTCATATAAGTAGTAAGTTTGCTCCAGAGCCTGGGTGCTGTGACTGGTACTCACTGCTGGATGGTGCACAGTCATGTTCCACGACCTGGCAGGCAGAGCCCTCACCAAGTTCGGTCGAAAAAACCTCTGGAGCGGAGCACAGCATCCTTTAGAATCCAAGATCACAAGGGAAGCATGGGATTTTTGGATACACAGGCACTGCTGGTGATGTTGGCTGCCCACAGAGATGGGGTGGCGGGGTTGGCAGGCAGCTTGGATGTGTCTTCATCCAGGTGAGGAGGAGCTGCAGTCAAGTCAGATGGATGGGTCGCCAGCCATGGCAGAGAAGCAGGTGGAGAGTCTTAGAGGAGGGAAAGAGGCAAACTCGTCTGAGCCATTCTTGCAGCCATGAAGCACCACCTCAGCCCAGGTTGATCTGTGGCTGGGGGTTGAGCAGAAGGAAGGCCGCGGGCAGGTGCAAGGGTCCCACGCTACTGTCACCCATCGGAAAACTCTCTTTGACAAGACATATAAAAAACAGTTCATACCGCAAGAACAGTATGACGAAAAATTTTAACGGTTTCGAAACCGTGACTTTTCACACCATAGCATACCTTGTACCCGGTAACTGCCCCATGCCTGATAGATGCATCAAAATGAATGAGAAGTGATTCATTTGTTTCTTTATTTGTTTTTGCTTTGTCTTCGTTCACTGAGCTAAAGTGCCGGTAAAGACTGTTGTTGAATAATTTAAACACACGAAGCACAGTTTTCACACGTCTGCACATTTGCGGTAATGTGCGCGATATCTTAACTAACCTGAGAACGGTGAAAGCTCTGTCAACCACAACTTGACCAAGCATGCTTGTCTGTAGCTATGGTAACCAGCTATAGGCAGTCACCTATCCGTAATGTGCATGCGCAAACCTCCAATATAAGCTGTCCTCCCCTCTGCTGGACTTTCCCCAGTCTTTGTCAATGAGACACAGTCAAGCCCATATAAATGACAAAAGGTGATGATTAGCAGGGGTCAAGCTAGCTTCTCAAGACAGTAGCACACCACAGTCAACAGGAGGCAGCACTTACACAGGGCAATATTAGATCCCCTATGAGATGGACTGTTTAAATCAGATGTAAGGAGAGATATGGCTTCCACTTCGGTAGTTGTTCTTTTTATTCTTTTTTTTTACTGGTCAAGCACTGCTTGCCTTGCTTTCCCTGACTGCACACAACTGCTTTTCAAAGACCGTTCTTTGGCACAAGTGTTGTTTCCTTGGCAGAAGTTTCAGCTCCTGCTAAGCCTCTACAGAGCAGACATGTATTCTTTTCTCCAGGAAGTGGTGCTGTAACTTGTTAAAAGACACCTTTCAAGAAATGAAATCAAAGCTGTCTCGTCATCTTTCAGAAGACCGGACATTCTTTAGCCAACTCTTTGCAACTGATGCTTGTAATTAAACTAAGACTTACAACATCAACTCTCAGTTTCAAATGTCTGAAAGAGAGTAAAGAGAGATTTTAAGAACTTGTCTGAAACAATACAGCTGTAACTCTTCTGTTACACATGATGACAATGATTTTTGTACATCCCAACTATTAAAAGTGAAGTAGAGGGCGACACACACATTGCTTTTGCTGGGAATCCACACACCCATCACTTTGTTTGTCGCAATACATCTCTTAACAGTATATGTACGGCTGGCCACTGGCACACACTAGCAGCAGCTCTGAGTGCATAAAAGCATCTGTGAGTAAACATTTGTCTTAATTATCCAGTGGAGAGCATTAGTATTTATTAAGTGGAGTGCTTTTCCTGACTGTATAAAAAGAAGGATATGTGGTATGGTGAGTTTAATTCTGTCCACCAACAATGGCCCGGCTTGTGGAGAATAAATGGACAGACAGAATAATGGCTATATAACATCCAAATGAAGCCATGTGGAAATAAGAGAACCATCTTGCAAGGCAGGCCAAAAAAAATCTGTCAGGTTTAGTGCTAATATAGAACATATGCTCACAAGAAAAAAGTGTTACAATCAACACCAAAAAGGTGCAAACTTTTCTAAACAACTGCATTAATACCATCTGTTGAACATTTCCTCAAGTCACTTCAAAGAAACATGAATCCTTTTTTTGAAAGAGCAGAAACAGAAATAATGAAAATATTTGTCAAGGCTGCATACAAATGTCTGGTTTCTCCAAACACCTGACATTCAAATGTAGGCCAAGTCTTGGTTGTCTTTCAACTTGTATATTCTACCAAAGTACTGGGAGGTCATACAGTTTGGAAAGACACGACCAATTACACAATTCATTTCCAGGAACTACAATTATCTCCTCAATATTATCCCTGTCAAAAAATGCTTGCCTTTGTCAAGTCCTGAAAATAAGCACAGAGATGAAAAGAGAGGTTGAGTGAAGTTTTGGAAAATGTAATTCTTCTGTCAGATAGGATCTTTCGTAGTTTGAGAGCATTGAGCTTGGAGCTTGTGGCTTCTTCTTGCTTACTGTAGATAGGCAGTGCACAAACAGCTCTCAGAACTGTAATGACTCAGGAGGAAGGCCTGTGAGGAAAACACTCCTTTAAACAATGTCTTGAACTTCTGCAAATTCTTTGCACCATCTACTGAAACTCCCTTGAGGGGAATCCTGAGAAGGAAAAGAAACAACAAACCCTCTCTAAACGTCTATTCAAGTATACAATAAACTGTCACTGTCACTTGCTCATGGAGGAATGTTGGGTCTCTGTAAATAACATTTTAAAGAGTCTGGTCTAGACCTGCTCTGTGAGATGACTTCTCTCTAACTTAAGATTTCGCACTACAAACTCACTTCACTTGACCTCTCATATTAAACTTGAAGGATCCACAAACACTGCCAAACTGCTTCACTGTGGTGGTGGTGTTCATAGTACCTCCTAAAGCACTACTATCATTATTAATCATTATAGCTGCTATCTGTTGTGGAAAATCTCCACAAACAATGTTACCTAAGGCTAACGTTAGCTTGTTTCGACTGACGACAATATTAAAACTAAAGTCATAAATTCACTGAGCAATAGCAATAGCAGTTTGTTTTCATTACCAAAATGTTATTAAGTGGAAAGAGATGAAGTGGTGTAGACAAAGTACAAGAAAAAAAAAATACAGCAGAAGAGAGGAACCAAAAGAAAAGCCTATTAATAGACAAGAAAGATGTAATGAATTACAGCAATTTAACTGGTTCAAAGATTACTTTGAAGGAGAGTGACAAAATGCAATCTGACATCATAAGTATAGGACAAGGTAAGCTCCCAAGGACCACTATCAGCTTGCAAGGCATTTGGTACAATTGTGATAAAGGAGTTATTGTGCAGTCAACAATTATATTGTGAACACTTCATCCTTTGTTCTTTTTATGGCACACACTTAGTCAAATACCACACAAACAGCATCGAATTTATCAACACTGAAACACATCAAGTATACCACTGAGGCACAAATCCACACAGCATTTAGCTCAGCAATTTGGTTTTCAAGGTCAAAAGTACAGCAACGCAATAGCAATCTAGGTGAGGTTAAGTCCAAAACACAGGTAACAAGACTGCTATGAGCTACATCTGAATGCATACATTCACAATTTTTATTTTACAACTTCACATCCTTGTGCTGGGTGATATTTTCCACAGACAGCAATGTTTCAAAAACCCTCTTCCCTGCTATCTTCACTTCCTCCTTTTGTCTGTGCTACAATGAATTGTGAAAGTTAATGTATTTGGTGTCAAAGTTCAATTTAGTTAATTTAGTGTTTACCACCATTTTATGGTAAGCTGCCAGAGACCGCACAGCCATTCTCTCTAGAAGTAAAGCCCTTGCGCTCCACAATGTCAAAGTGTCACCTCTGGTGTGCAATCATTTACACACTATAATGTTGCCTCATCATTCTCACTTATCCCCCAAATGTAAAATCCTTACAAGTCATTAATCTGACAATAAAATTGTTATTTATATCACAAGTGTTGCTGGAGTTTTGAGCTTTTAGTCATCTTCATGCACCTTAGAAGTAGGTGAGGCAGAGCCAGTAATCCCAATTCTGCTATGACTGAGAAGTGAAGTAAAGTGGGGGAAAGAAAAGTTGGGCTCCAGTGGGACTCTAAGTTGTTCAGTGTCTGCAGCTGCTGGCGCAACATGACACACAACAGTTTATCAGAGCTGTGCTCCAGTGAGTTTGGTCTTGAGTTTTTGTAGTGGTCAACAATCATTTAAGTTGCAATGCATTTCCAAAAACTTTTTACTGAACTGATGCTGCGTAAAATTTGAGGTTTTTTTTTCACTGTACAATAGTTGGAACAAAGAGCTTATTCCATAAATTGTTGCTCATATCACTTCTGACAGTTTAACCTTTGTTCAGGGAAAACTGGCTAAGTAGTCGACAACTTTTACATGACAATGTTTCTCTGCAGATATAACACAAGGTTTACTGTATCAAATGATAGCATAGCATTCATAAAAACAGGTCAAGAGAACAAGATTACTTCCTTATATTTTGGCTCTCAGTAGAAACTCTTTGTTCCTTTGGGAACATGCTGATTTTGGGTCTGTATTCCCCTCTGATTCGCTCATATGCCTTTGGCAATGTCTGATAACACTTCCATTGTTTGATAGCAATTGGAACACACACACAACCATACATGCAGGGATGCGCACGTGCACACAGTCACAAACACACACCAACGCTGGAGGAGTGGGACAAGTGTCAGCTGGAGGCACCGAGAGATAGGCCGCCCCCGCTACACAGTTAATCTTAATGAAAAACGAGTCTGCCTCCAGACCGGGTACTTTGGCTGACGTCCATTGATGTTCTTTCCTCAATATATATATTTTTTTATATTTATATATTTTTAAAAAGCATCATGGAGCTTAAAATTTGACATCTTTTCAAGTTGTTGAAACCATTACTCAGCTATCGTATTTCCCCTCCATGAGACTTCAAGTTTCGTATGTTGAGTACTTGAATTTTTGATTTTTTGCTCAATCAATACATTCATCCTGAAATATGTAATAATATCAAAGTTAAGAAGCCAAAGTGACATCACCCACACGTAGGGAATTTTCCAGTGATGTGAGACAAAGGTGCATGTGCAAAAGAGTGCTTGATGCTTTTCCTTTTAAATGTCTTATATGATAATTGTCACACCTAATTTGTGTTGATTATTGACTCATTGTTTCAGCACTGTAGAGTATAGCATGTTTTATTCCAAACAATTATACCACAGTAAAATATATATTGCCAGAATCCCTGTGGTTATTTCTGTTTTCCTATAAATCGCCTGCTAATTTTGATGGTGTGAGGGTTTTGAGGATTTAATTACTATGAATATTAATGTGGATTACTGCTGCTTTGTTTAAAAGCAGCTGTTCTGGCTGTTGTTCTTAGATAATGAAAATATTTAATGAAGAAAAATATTTTTTGTATTATCAGCCAAAAAAAAAAAAAAAAAAAAAAAAAGAACAGGCAATTACTGCAACTTCCGGCATGTAGTACTCTCTCGCTCTACACAGCAACATATTAAAAAATAAACTTGTGTCCAGCTGCATGCACTGAAGTTTGTTTTTAGACAAATGTTTGTGTTTTAATGGTTTATAACAGCCAAAAGCACGAGGGTCAGCTGCATTAAAAGTGCAGCTAAATGGATGAGATAGCTTGGAAAAGTGTATTTTATGCATAAACTACATCTGCTGACAAATGCTTTAATTTAATTTTTCCAGAAAACTTTCTTGACAGAGTGAACACTGTAAAGTTCATTACTGCATTATACCTGTACGTCTGAAAGAGCTGTCTGAAGATTGTTAATTTCCATGCTATATCAGTTATAGAAGGTGGCAAACAAAAGGTGGTATTACAATGACTTGACATGTCAGTGTTAATTGGAGATCAGTGACAACTGCAGCAGTAAAAGATGGTATATATTTATTTTAAAGACGATGTGCAGCATAAAAGATGGATAAATCACTCTACAAATAAATCCATAAAGCAATTTACTTTCGTTAAGTAAGGTTGACCAACAGCAGACCTAGAAGCTATTTACCAGTAAGGCCAGAGTTCAACGCAGGCTGAATTGGTTTCCATTCTTACTGTAAACAAGTGCCTTGAGCCGAGTCCTGACCTCTTGCGCCTGTCAGATGTTGAACTCAGTGCTGTGACTTTCAATTTGCTCATCTTGTGGTTGCAGCACCAGGGTTACAGGCCTTGTCATGACTGGTCTGCATACGGGTTTTGGAGCTCAGTTTAAGTGTCTTGTCCCTGTGGGATGCTCCTCTGGCAGGGTTTCCTTTCTGACATTCTTGGCAGGACGTAGTACATTAAGAATCCAGAGTGCATAAGTGAATAAAGGGGTTTGACACCCTACCCCTGCATAGCTGAGGGCTCGGACACTTAATTACATCTTAACATTTCTCCTCACCTTCATCAGTGTTGGGCACATTACTTTTAAAAAGTAATTAGTTATAATTACTTTCATACCAACATATAAAAGTACAATGGAGAAACAGTGGTAGCAATATAGACTTAAATTATTTACAGCATTTTGTAGAAGAAGCAGAGTTTTTTGTTACTGCTACAAATGGTAATAATAAAACAATTACTAATCATGTAAGTAATAATATTAACACACTGGACCTGAATAGTAGAATATGTATATCAGCTGTTACCATTAATCATGTTTGATGCCATCTGTGCATCTATTCAACTGTCCAACTGTCCAACAATCCAATACAACTATATCAATACCACTGATTAGATTAACCAGTCATAGCTCAATTATGTTCAGTGCAGATTATGGAAGTATACTAAAATCAAACTGTTAAATGCAGTTAAATTAGACTCAAATTAAGCTAACACACTATTCAGGAGACAAAAAGGCTTGTTTTTAGATATTTTTCTTAATCAGTTGTTTAAAGGAGACTTATTATGTTCCTTTTCCACAAATTAAAATAGTTCCCAGGTGTCTTAAAGACATGTCTGTGGCATGCTTCGGTCAAAATATCCCAAGGATCAAACATCACAGCACTCTTTTCATCCACTCAAAACAGCCCTGTTCAGAATGGCTGGATTCAGTGCCTGTCCCTTTAAATGCAAATGAACCACTGCTAGCCCCGCCCAACCCCTTCTACCGGTACCAGTACTCACAGGTAGGGGTGGTATTATGCAAATTCAATCATTGTCTGACAACCGATGGAACAGCTCCAAAAGCATGGATTTCAAACTACACTGAAAAAAAGTAAATCTGAGTATGTAATTGTAACATAAAGCCTGGTTCACACAGAGATTTTCTAAATCTTATAAGATTTTTTATCTGTGAGAGACCACACACAAAGATAAAAAATCTTTGATTGAACAGTTATGTGTGTGGTGTGCTCTGATACACACAACAATTTGTCACTAGAATCGCACTAGAATCTTGTCCCTCAAGCCAAAAATCTCACATAATCAGACGTGAAGAAGAATGGCGAGGGTAAACAAACAGGGAGGACCAGGACACAGACTGTATGATAGCTGTTTTGGGATTAATGCTAGCTGAAAAATCACAAAGTAAAAGAAAGAAGAGACTTTGGAGAAAATCTTGGGAGACGCTGTGATCATGGACTTTATATGTTGCTATGCGAGCTGGAGGTGAGTTGCTTTCAAATATTTGTTATTTGTAGGCCTAGTAGTTGTCCCAGAGGATGATGAAATAATGACTGTTATTTGTCAATGGTCGGCTTTTTGATATAGTTTACAGTTATATAGTGAGCGGGGCTGACTATAACATGTAAGAGCCGGACTGTAATGTTTTATGATGTTCAAAACAACCGATAAGACGGTCAACGTACGCCCTTATTTTGAAATCCCAGTACTGGAGGTGCAATGTAACAACTACGATAACTGTTAATACGGAAAATGGCCATGGAGATGGTTTGTTATACTTCCATATTCTACACTCAGCTCACTTCTTTATTGGTTACATTCAATATCACATCTCATTCCACAGAGTCTGTGACTCCCGATTGTCGGCTTCCCCCACACACGACGATTTGCGAGCGAAACAATCGTAAATATTGAACATGTTTAATATTTACAATCGTCGGCCCAACCGTTTTCCGAGCCAGTTGTCGGGAGAATTTGAGTCTTAACACACCACACACCAAAGGATTATCTCATAGGATAATCTTAAGAGCCGTAAGATAATTGGCCGATTTTTGTCCTTGGTCGGAAGGGAGAAAATCAGGGCAAAATCAGCCCGATCACCGTTATGTGTGAACCAGGCTTAACTTAGCTTGTGACAGTAAGAATAAAAAACAAAGTTTGTCTCTTGACATGAATATATCAAGTTGTGAATTAGTCTACATTTATTCAAAACACAATTCATTTTGATATGTTCCCTGAACAAACAGTATGTAAGTGGCTCAACAAATCTTCTTATGCAGACCCACACAACGAACACTTTGCTCGTATTTACTCCTCTCCAGCTGCACCTCATGTGGTGCATTCTGGGTACTTCATACCAGAGCAAACCAGTTCAAACTGTCTGACTCTGAGCATTGCCAAAAGAAGAAGCCCGAAAATGTGGGAGAGTAAAGGTGAGGTAAGAATGAAGTTAATGTTAGTCATATAGTTGGTTAAATACTACAGTCTTTCAGGTTTTATACTGTTGTAAAAAATAAGTAAAATAATCGGAGGGTCTTGGTGTAATTTGGAAATAACAATAGCAAGTGGCTTGTGTAACTTCTTGTGTAACTTGAAACTTATGTCAGCAAGTTGTTTTAAAATACTTGCTTCAAATGCAATTTGAAGCTGACATTTGCAAGCAACTGTAATTCAAAGTGAGCAGGGATGTGTGTTCTTTCCTCCATGTACATTAATGAGACGGCGCCGGTGTCGCGTTTTCGGCAGCATGCAGAACACACCCGTGCGGCGCAGTCGTAAATGTGCATCCGTGTGAGTCTGTGTGTGGGTGGCTGCATTTCTGGGTTAATTTGTGGAGGTGTCTGGTCGCAGCAAAGGCTGTAGGCAGTTAAGCTAGCTCTGCTTGTTAGCCGCTAAACTGCCACAGCAGGCAGAAGAGCACAACCGCAGGTGATGGTCAGCACCAACTTTAGAGTTCCCATTACAAGAGCCCCCTGTACAGGGGGCAGCATGAGATGCTTGCCGCATAGATGATCTCTGTGCTCGCTAGGTAGTACCAATCATAACATGTAGCATACCAAAATGACAGGGAGAAACTCAGCTAAATGCCCACACCAAGCATTGCCACCCAAATGAAACACAGTTCAAACCCCAGGCAATTATATGCGCATGTAACAAAAGAAAACTGTTATATGTAGTAGCATTCCCATGTCTGTACTCAGCATGATCTCATTACTTTTTCTGTAGGACAACAGCATTGGGAGAAGAAGAGAAGCTGTGATCAGAGGCCTTATTCTCTACCTTGGTGAAAACAAACAGAGGAGCCAATCAAGGACTTCAAGGTAAAGAAAACTGTTTCAAAGCCCTGCCGGTTTGAGAAGAGGTAGTGCAATCCAGGATAGCTGATGGCTTAGTGGTATTTTAATTAAATTGTTTTTGTTTTGTTTTTTTTAAATAGTGCCTATATAGAAATGGATGGAATGATATAATTATTAAGAATGTTATAGTCAAAGTTGGAAGATCATCAAAGAGATACCTAGAGACTTGTACATGAATATGCTGCAGTTTGCTGAGAACTGCAGCTAACATGTTGATCAGATTATTTGATGATGATTGGCATTTATTGGAAGTTAAACTACGAAATGAGAAGATTTAGCCAATGGGTTTTAAACTGACTTAAAATGGCCTTCAATTGCATTAAATTTAAATCTGTGATACCTAGACAGTCTTATGAAGCTACAAAACCGCTCAAAACTACCAAAGCAACCAAATCATATCAATCTGATCTTCTATGCAGGGACAAAGAGCGAACTATACTATATGCATTCTTCACATTGATATACAAGAGGGTTTCATTCTTTCTGAAGTGTTTCACAGGTTTTTGATGATGATGACTCTGCCACTATCCAAGTGGCCTAATGTTATCAATATAATGAAGTTTATGGTCTTATTTTCTTATCAGTGTGTCTTTGGTATACTGTATGTTCCATGCTGTAAATACACTAAAATATCACAACACATCTGTAACTGTTGTTAATATTGTTATTGTTAGTATACAGTATTAGGGCTGCAACTAACAACAATTTTCATTATTGTACAGTATCTGTTATTTTTTTTTCTATGAATAGTTTGGTCTATAAAATGTGAGAAAATTATGAAAAATGTTTTATCACTGTTTCCTGATGCCCAACATGCAACTTAAAATTGTTTTATCCCAACTAGCTGATTGTCATTTTGTGAGAATTTGTCAGCAGTAAAATGTGTCAATTTTGGTGACTTCTGACCTCTTGATTGTGGTGACCCTATGAACTTTCCTCTAGTGCAACTCTCACACAGTTTGCCTAGTGTTGTTATGATTTCCAGGAAATTCACCCTGTTAATTTTGGTGTTATGTTTTTTGTTTGTTTTTTTTTTTGTTTTTTTGCTGTTTTTTTTCCTAACACCATGAGGCCAAAATATCCAATTTTATATTGGGCAGACTGACCAAAACAAAAATACCATGCTTGATTAAAGTAGATCACAATGACAAAAATATATCGTGTTGTTTCTACTGAGAAAAAGTAAGGCAACTTTTTGCATCATTTTATCCCGTAACAAGAGTAGTCTTTGTATGCACAAAGTCAACTTACATTTACAAGTTAATGCAACTTACTTTTGCAAGTGAAGTCAGCTTAACACAATTGAGCTGACTTTATGTACAAAAGTAAGTTGACATCACCTGTAAAAATAAGTTGAACTTACTTGCAAAATTAATGTTGTACATACAAAGACTAGTCTTCTTTTATCTACGGGATAAAATGATATAAAAAGTTGCCTTACTTTTTTTAAGTAGATCAAGCACCATATTTTTTATCTGTGAACGCTGTAAGAAATAATTCAAGACCCCTGTAAATGACAGTAATATATGGGTATGCATGCTTAATAAAAATGCTGAATATCATCATGATGAGTATTTGATTTGACTACATCAAAATTCATTAATAAAAATCCAACAGGAATCTTTGTGTGAAATATCCATACTAAAATTAAGTGTACTATGTTTATACAGTATAAATAATACAATATTTTTTAGTTGCCACATGTGCTCGTTTGTTTATCATCGTTGTCTCTCATGTCTCAGGCTGGGCTCTGTCTTAATTTTCCACACAGGTCTCCTACCTGTCTCACTAACTGGAGCCAGTGTGTGTGTGTGTATCTCTAGTAGGCATAGTGACTAATATGTTTGGTGATTATGGAAAAAAAAATACCATGACTTTTTAAGAGTTTTTCATGCATTCAACATATTTTCAAAATCTGCTTTTCAGCATTGGAAACAACTGTTGAAGAAGAGTGGAGAAGTCAGTTGTCTTGATTTAGCCTAATAGGAACAAAGCATGTCTGTATTTATTCTAAGTTATAGATGCTATCAATATTGTGGGAATATAGACTATATACTGTGTATCAACTTGCTGTAGCAGGTAACAGTAATTTTTATTGTGCACAGTACTTTTTTTCTGCTTACATTACAGAATCCGCCTCGAGTCACAGAAATGCACATATGAAGGAGAAAGATAGAGGGAGGAGGAAAAGCAGCAGGCCACACTTGAACCCATGATCACCACCACCACCTTGTTGATCTCTTCCCTCTGAGCTGCTGATGTTTCCCATACACCCACAGTAAGGTAACAGTGTATGGAATGGCAGTGCAAGCTCTGTAAATTTGTGGCATCATCGAAGGGGGGACTTCTTAAACACTATCGACTGAAACATGGACATTTTGGTCGTGGACATCATCTGCCTTGTATTCATTTGAACTGTCCTTGTTCCTTTAAAACTTGGGGTGGTTTGCATTCACACTTGCCTAGAGCTCACAAATCAGAGGAAACTGAAAATCAACCAGATGTGATAGCTTTCAAATGTAAAATTTGTGACTCATGCTTTCCAAATCCTAAAGATTATTTTCAACACATTAACTCTCATCTTAAAAGACCAGAAACAGTAGAGTGTGTGTTTGATGGCTGTGAGTTCAAAACAAACACATATGGCACTTATGCTACTCATAGAAGTCGAAAGCACCAATCTTACTCATGTGATGACTTAAAGACTGATGTCATTGTGAAGATGAACAGATGAACCCCTCTGTTGTTTTGATACAACGTTAGTTCTTATGAAGAATTTGTGCAAGAGTTGACCATTGTATTGTCACATCTAAACATGAAGCCACATATGCTAGAGATGATGTTTGCCCATGTGTTACAGATTGTTATAGGTGTACTGTAGCTACTGATCAATAATGTGTTTAGTGTAGATCACATCTTTAATATGTATCTTTTTTTCATGCCCATTTGGCAAGAAGCATTTGTTTGCTCCTTTCCAGCAGCTTCACATGCTGCTGTGGGTTACATCCACATAACTTGAGTGGTAAGACAGACGGACATATTGTTATGGTAAATGTCGGTTGGTTATGACTGAGATGGGGAAAAACACAGTTGAACCCCTCTGTTGTTTTGATAAAACTCTAGTTTTTGTGAAAATTTTGAAGAATATGGGGGAAGAAAATCCTTGTTAAAATGCACTTTTGGTTATTACTTGCAATATAAATAATGTTACTGCTGGTATGTGCAGATGTTGGAAAAAAAATACTTTTCTGTGGGAAAATGTTTAAAATAAAGTTTTTCCTGTTTTGTGAGCTCTTGGTCATATTCATTTATAGTAGCTGAATATCCTAAAATAAAAATTTAAATTTAAAAAAATCAGTTAGTACAACACATTTTTTTAGTAAGTCATTAGCAAATTTGCAGTTATCTCCTATAAATGCTTTCAATTATATTAGCTGAATTTCTTGAGTGTTTTCTACATAGGATTTCTATATGGTTAACACATCATTTCAGTTACATTTACTCAATTTATGTGGTATTTGAGCCAAGTCAATTCATTCAGATGTACTTGAAAATATTACTTAGATTTACTCATGATTCATGTTTTGTTTTAACTGATTTGAGAGCTTTCAAATCTACTCAATATCTTTGAGTGTAAAAATGTTGCACTAATTATATTAACCCTTTAAGCGCCAAAGTCGCAAAATTGCGACAAGCAACATTGCTGAATAAAACAGGCTGTATCTATAAATGTGGTGTCGAATCTTGTTACTACTTTTCACCAGGAGATAGCGGACATGTGTGCCTGTAATCTGAGCAGCATTTGTGGCCATGGTTCTATTCAAAGTTTTAGAGTAAAAAGAGTTTGTAAAACACCCTCCGGCGCAGAGACGCGGTGGCGTAGCAGCGGTAGTAGTGCCGAGCGTAGCGAGAGCAGAGCGGAGCGAAAGAGTGTTTTTTCATTTAGCCACGATGCCGAGAGGTCGGTTTACCGTCGACGAAGTACTTCGTCAGGTACTGGCTGACTCCAATTGCGAGGAGGAAGACATGCAGTTGTCCAGTGAAGCAGAAACTGACGTTAGTAGTGACGGCGAGTCCGCGCGCCATAGTCCACAATCAGCACATGGTATAGCGGATGCTTCACCTCAGCGTGGCCGGGGTGGAAGCATTCTGCGACTGACTACTGAATACTGTCAACTGACTGTTGACAGTATTCCCTTATCTCAAACTACAGCCTTTTGAAATCTTTATAAGAAAATTGACATTTTCCAATATGGCCGCCACCTGTTGATGTCACAATATGCAAATTAGATGACAATTTACTTCCAGCCCAAATTTTGCTTCAAACTGAAGATATTCCTCAATTACAGTATGCCCTTATCTCAAACCACTTTAAAGTTATAGCCTATTGAAACCTTGATATCAAAATTGAACATTTTCCAATATGGCTGCCACCTTGTGACGTCATAATATGCAAATTAGATGAATAATTTCACTCCCATCACAGACTTTGAGTCATACTGAACAATTTTCTCATTGACAGTATACCTTTATCTCAAACTACTTTCAAGTTATAGCCTTTTGAAATCTTGATATCAAAATTGTATATTTTCTTGAAAAAACTCCGGCGCCTAAAGGGTTAAGTAATATGCAGTATTACTTTTTTGAGTGTAGAGAGCCTGCAAATTACAGATTTTTTTTTGTCAATTCTCACAATTTGGGGGCCGGAAGGCAAGACAAACACCCAAATATATGTTAAAGAGCCTTCAAAAAGTGATGTTTCCATGATATGTCCCCTTTCTGGAATGGTAAATGCTCTTGAACCAATAATAAAGTTATTGTCAATATTATTGCCCTGTGGAATATTGTTCATAGAACAAGAAAGCAGGATTCATTTAGAGTCTTTACTAAAATGCTGTGAAGCAGAACAGAGAGAAAGAGTGATGCATGTGAATTGAGTCTGTGGCCTGAAAGGAAACTCCAAGTATAGCAGTAAGTGTCAAGGCTGTGTTACTGGCTTACTGAGCTGTTGGACCTCCTGAGAACTTCAAAGCATCGCACAATATTTTATGTCCTTGGGAATGATTTAAATGACTGCACAACAGGGGATTTACCTTCATCTGCAAGCTGGTTAGGCATTTACAGTTTTATTTTGTGTCAGCATATATGCAGAGAGAAAATGATCCATGATAAGAGGCAACCTGCCTTATTCAACAACCCCCCCCCAACACACACAGACACACACTTTTGGTAACTGCTGGCAACTGCTCTCCAGATGTTGAGTCAGTGGAGGTTCCTAATTGGATGCTACCTAATTAAAATCACATCAGTTTTTTTCATGTGAAGCTTTGTTGACGAGGTATTTGAAATTTTATCAGACTTTGCAAAAAAAAAAAAAAAAGAAAAAAAAGTCCATCCTCTATCAAACAGACCTCATACGCTCTCATTACTTTATCGGAAAAGCTCTGAAGTACACCACTTTTCAAGTCATCAAACATCACTCTATAGGCTATAGAGCCTCAGCCACACACTTCCGTCTTTGTGTTGTGTGATTGTGTCGCAAAAGTTTCAGGTTTAAAGCAATTATGTGCCACACACAAGCCTTTTGTTACACTACGACAAACCAATTTCCTGAATCTATGGCAGCCAAGTGACTCATCACTTCACTTATTCAGGATCCCCCGCATACAAGTAACACGCAAGGGGTGTTTGAAATAAGGTTCATTTCTTATCTAAATAAATCAATCACCATCATCTGCACACACCTCACAAGATCAGTGAATTCTCATTTTTTTAAACCGCCCCTCTTGTCAAACAGCGGGTGATCAAAACACTGAGGCAAACCAACTTCCTAATGCAAGGATTGTTGTTAGGTGAACTAAATTGAAAGGCTCCGTTAAATAGAGGGCACCTCATCAGGTCTGAATAATAAATGACATTGGTGCCCATCTCATAATAAGTCTTGGCTTTATGTGGCAGACAGCTTGAGTGGCCCGGGCTGAAATTGAATTTGGTTCATTTCCCTTGGCTGTCTAATTCTTTTGTGCACTTCTCCTCTGCTTGGCATTGATTGTTACCCAAGATACAAGGTGTATCTGGGCTAAATTCTATCCATGGGTGCAAACACACATACACACACAAAACCACTTATACAGACAAAGCCTCCCACTCACACAGAGATGCATCTAGCAGAAAAGCACCACAGGAACACACAAAATCAAAAAAAAAAAAAATAAGATCCAAAAAAGTAGCTATCCAAGTTTTACTCTGAGGTTTGACTTTTACAGCAGAGATATTAGCATTTTTTCCACATGACCTTCTTCCAAATTCCCAACACACAAGACCGCTGGATAGAAGACCAATTGTTCATTAAATGTTCAAAAATAAGAGATTTAACTCTGAAATGACAACCAGTCCAATGTGTTTTGCTGGATTCTGCTCACTGCATGATGGGATTGGCGGCGGACCTTATCACCTGGACTGTTAACAAGCGTGTAGAGCTGAAAGACAAGATTGAATTTAAAGGCGAATGTTCTCGGTCTCATTAAGAGTCATTTTTAATTAAGGTGAGTAGCAGGAAGTGAGGAGTAAACTACATCCATCACCAACAATCCAAGTTTTCTGCTCTGAAGTTTGTCAGAGCGTACTTTGGTGAAGCACATGGTGTGGTTCAGACATTGTCATTGTTGTTGTTTCAATTCTGGATCCAAAGAGTGCGTATTTTAGCTAATTAGTGAGTTTTGGGTCCGGTTCAGGCTCTGACCATCAGTCATGGCATTTTTGTCCAGGCTCTGGGGCTTATTTTGTGCCAACAATCCTTTCTCTTTTTTTCCCAGGCAGCTGCTCCAGCTGCCCTCAGATTAGCACTAATGTCAATAATGATCAGACTGTGCAGAAAAACATCCAAGATGCTTAAGCCAAGTCTTTAGTAGTACTTTGTTTAACATGTCTCTGAACATGAAGAAAATCCATAATTGGAGAGAACAGTTGACTTAGACCTAACAAGCTAGTGGATATACAGTAATTAGCATGCAGCATGGAGAGCTGCGTTACCTAGCAATACGGTTTAACGTTTGTGTTTCTGCCATCTAAAAGCAATCTGTAAGAAGAACAAGCCTGTTTTTATCTGTGTATTGAAAATTCCACAGCATTATAGCAGAGACGCATCACTGACCAGGGGATATATCACACATGTTGAATATGTTATATGGAATGTGATGAAATGCTGTTGGGAAATCAGGAATATGAGAATGGCAAACAAGCTTTGGCTGAGTAAGGTCTTCAGCATGCTGAAAGCACATTAACCGGGCAACAGCCAAGGTTCACTTTGGCCTTAAGAAAAGTTATCTATGGCATTTATGTTAAAGCTTCTTCCACACACCACTAAGAGTCTGACACAAACAGCTGATTGGCAGAGTGATACAGTGCATCGGGCAGTCTGCCTGTGTGGAGGAATACTGAGTGAGTTGGTCAGTTCCAGATAAACTGCTTTTTTTTTTTTGGAAACAGCTGATGTACCATGAAAAATTTTGAATATAGCATAAACTTAAACGGGTGTATTATTTTGAGACGGGATTTCTTGTAGGCAGCGAAAATATGCTGTTAGTTTGGGTCCGTTCACAGCATTCATTGCCTGCATCTCTGTAAAGCACTATGCAGTGGTAAAAGAAATGTCTACCACAGATAATACACTTAAGGGGCATTTGTACCCCACTTCAAAAACACTGATCTATCACTTGAAGCACTTGCAGGTTTTAGGACCTTAAGTCAAATGTAAAGCACTTTGTGCTATGTTTTTTAATCTATGAAAAGTGCTCTATAAATAAAGTTTGTTTTGATTTTATTTTAAAATGAAAAGACTGATGTTGGCATTGTAGTGAGGAAAACATATTTTGGATATTTTATTTAGAGATGCACCGAAAATTTGGCCACCGAAAATTTTTGTCTGAAAATGGCCAAAAAATGCATTTTCGGTTTTCGGCCAAAAGACTTTTAACACCGAAACAACCCGGCCAAAACAGGATGATGTGGTGACGCAAGCAAAAACCTGCCAAACATGCTAATCGACGTCGGCGAATACTGGAGTCCAGGCAACGATCCAATACCACGTGTATCTGTTTACCAGTTAGCTCCATTAGCGCGGCTACAGTCCAACTCTGGAGCGTCTGTTTATAAAATGAAATAAGCAGCGCTACAAATAACCTGCGTGCTTGTGTAAAGGTTACATGTGTCTCTGTTGTTAAAGTTTAACGTTACTTCTCAGAGTTTTATTTTTACACTCAGGAGTGATGTAAACATGACACCGCTCCTCTTTTCCGGTCAGTCGTCATGGAAACATGACACTCTGTCAGTGGTGCTGCGTTTGGAAAACAAATGTGTGTACGAGCTGAAAAATGAAACATCATATCACTGTATACAGCCAGTAGCTGTGTGAAAACATGCTGTGTTATCTATATATATCTATATATCATATTGAATTGTACAATCTTTAAGCAGCCAGTAATAGGCCAGTCAGTTATAGGCCTGTAGGTTATTCATGAGTGGGCTCAAGTAAAACATTTTATTTTATATTGTTGGAATATCAGTGCTAAATAAATATTTTCATAATTTTGTAATTGGTTTCTTTGAAACATGAATATTAATTTATGCAATTGCAATGCCTTGATTTTAGTGAGGTCAGTACACAGTCAAAGCCATAAACGCAACGGTACTATTGTTTCGGTTTTCGGCCAAGTGTTTCCTCATTTTCGGTTTCGGCCAAAAATTTTCATTTCAGTGCATCCCTAATTTTATTAACCTGGTATTGACTCAGTTGTTAGAACCCCGTAAAACTTCTGCATCCATGAGCCAATCTAGTGACTAAAATACAAAAAAGCTGAAAAAAAAATGATTTCATATAATAGTAAATAGAGTAAACTTATGTCTTTAAGAAACAGCTCTAGTGATATTTATGTGAGAAGCTCCAGCTCTGCCGTTATTCTGAATCCTTATCGCTTATTGATGTGGCAGGGGGTGAAAGGCAAAGGCAGTAAATTCTCACATTAATTGGGTCATACCTGAAGTGCGGTGAAGGAATTTGTAGTGAAATCCCATACTCCTGAGAGTGTGTGCTAAGTTCAGATAAGCCTCCACTGCATGGATTCTCCATCTTATCTTGAGCCCGCAATAGGACTGTGAGATTGAATAATCTGGGGAAGGTTGGGGAGCAATAGTTCAGGCATCTATAGGCTCTTTAAAGCAATGTGACAATGCTTCCACACTCTAATAAGTGTGGCAAGTCCACTTACTGTCAATGGAGGATGCCAAAAAAGAAGAGGTTGCTACTTGACATCCTCACTTACAAAAAAACACTAATAACTGTGCAGACAGTTGTGTGCAATGTCAAAGTCAAAGTCATGTGAGGTGAAGCCGCTCTAACTCGTATGTTTGTCTTTACCACTTGAAATGTCAGTCCATCACTACCTACACAACCATTTGTGCAGCACAAAGGGTCACAAAAGCCAAAACATTTTTTAATCACTAACTGGTGTGACTGATGTTGAGTAGAAAACATAAAAATTACAACCCAACTGTACTGTTGATTGTCATACATTTATAATCTGCATACAGATCATTTCCTAATTAACTGATTTACTGTTGTTGTCTGTTCAATGTCAAGAAAAGAGTGAAAGATTCTAGTCACAATTTGCTGGACCTTATTTTATCAGTCTATACCATACCGGATACGGATGCCAATTATATTTGTCATATAACTAAACATTTTACCCCAAAAAGTATGCAGGTTGTACCCCTGCAGTCTAACGGACTGCAATCATAACAGGACATTTATATTACTACATCCTGTGAAAAGATTAAAACCATCATAACAATACATTTGTACATAACTATACTTTCAGCTTCTCCATGCTTCTGTGACTCACAGCTGCAATCAAAGATATCTGAAAAGAGGTTGTAAATCTAATATCTTATTTTCAGTCGGGCTACATCATTTCAACAGTAGAGCACTGTAAGTATCATTGCTCAAAAAGCAGGGAGTAGTTCATTTGTGAGGTACTATTTAATTTGTCATAGTCTTCTCATTTGATATGGGAGATGCAGAATGTCATCAGGAGGGGTGGGTATCACCAGGTACCTCGCAATATGATACTATCACGATATTTTGCCCACGATAATGATAATATCATGATACAGTGACTCTGTGATAATCAATATATTGCAAGAAATTTCATCCACGATACATCACGATATCTGTGTCACTGAAGAAATTCTGAATTTATTGACTGCACTGAATCCATTTCACATGAATTACAAAACATTGTCAATTAG
The DNA here is from genome assembly GCA_021432705.1 of Caranx ignobilis. Lineage (NCBI taxonomy): Eukaryota > Metazoa > Chordata > Actinopteri > Carangiformes > Carangidae > Caranx > Caranx ignobilis. The sequence goes on from MU270012.1 coordinate 11,425,466, forward strand.
GGGTGCACCGATTGCAATTTTCTGGCTGATCACCGATTTTTAAAAAGCCTGACCTGCCGATTCTGATTTTGGCTGATATCAATTTTTAGATGACTGGCAGCATACATCTTCAACATTTGAATCTTATTTTATTGAAAAACAATGCCCGTGAAACAACACAATACAAACTTGTTGTTTTAACTGCACATGAGGTAGTTCTCTCAAATATAAATGAAAATGATTTTCAAAATAAAACACCACAATTGACAAAATGCCATGATAAACAGATAGAGTGCGAGAGAGATGGCTGAACACACACACAGCTGAGGGGCAGAAGCACTTGTTGACTGGCATGGAGAAATGCACATCTGGTGAGAACGGAAGGGCTCCGTCTTGTGCGCGATTTTTGTTGCGCGGTGCTTAGCAGCGCTTTTGCGTCCTGGCGTCAGTCCCCTCTCACAGCAGAGCAGAGGGGGACAGTGGCTGACTTTCACACCTTTGCGGAGGTAGATACAATCGGTAGATGTGATCAGTTTCACAAAAGAATTGCTGATCGCCAATCCCGCAAAATTAAGGAAATCGGCGCTGATCGATCGGTGCACCCCTATCAATTTCACATGAATGACAGCCAAGTAAAACAAAGTGTATACTGCACACAGTGGCTCTTCTTAACACACAATGTCCAATGTCCTTGTGTTCATGGTAAGCACCATCATGTGGAGGCTTGAAGTAATGACTCTGTAAATCAAAATTGTAGCAGGGTTTTGTGAGAGAATCTGATTAAAACGGCTGTACGTTTACTCTTTAAATATCAATATTTGGCGCCAGTCAATCAATAACGTACCTCAAGACAAAATATCGCGATATATCATAGTATGGATATTTTGGTACACCCCTTGTCATCAGCCACACATACCTTGTTTTAGATTTATGTGACTGAGTTTTCTGTCCTATCTCATCTAGAAAAAAGTATTAATGATCTTATAAAACTACTTTATTTGACAGATTTAAATTATTCACTTTATGGCACAGGATATCTACATGAGCTGTTTAGGAGGTTTACAGGAGAAACACACTATGAAAGACTGAAAAGAAGGATCTTTATAGATTTATAACTGCCTCCTTGAGGCACACTTAAGTATATAATGTGACTGCCTAGCACAGGAAAAGGTAAGGCAAAAAAAACACTACTTTTTTTGAAATGTAAAGATTAGAGATTGTCAAAGAGTAAGAGGCTATGAAGGGTGAGCAAAAAAGCAGAAATTGAACCTCACTGCCATAGCACCAGTCAATCAGATAAATAACGGTATAATCGAGTTTTGCCCTTCACATGCATAATTCATCTTACATTTGGCTTTATATCACTTTTTTTTCTCTCAGAGTGACTTTGCTGCTTAGGACAAATTGTTGTGGATTTAAAAACATGATGGGAATTAATTTTTCTTCTGTCAACCATGCTACAAGTTTTTAGCCCAGAGGGATATTATACAGCGGTTTCATGAAAGCCAGAGACTTGGACTTTTTTTTTTTTTTTCCTTGCACAGATCACTCTTTCATCCTCACTTTGAACCTAGAGTGCACCGATACTTCACATGGCAAAATGGATTATTCTTCACAAGGATCAAGGTCATAAATGTGTTACTCTGCAGTAACCTTTAATAACACTTCAAGAAATATATTGGACTTCAAATACAATCAGCATCATTCTTCTGTGAGCCTTTATTTCCAAACTACAGTTACCTCATCAATGTTTCCTTGGATTATTTGAATTCTGTTTCTTATACAGTTGGTTTATATAGTAGCTAAATGCCATTTTTGTTTTTCTCCCCTTTACACTCCTGGTAACAAATGATTATTTTGAAGATGTTACAATGTTGATGGATGACACTTCACAACCAGCTAGATACCATTGATATATTGAACCAGTGGGAGGTGCATGAGAGTCACCTGGGTGGAGAGAAATAGAGTGTTTTCTTCTGGCTCCACAGTCCTTGGCAGGTGTAGAGGCAGCTCACTCACAACTCCACGGACCACCTGCTGCCAAATCTGATTTAGTGCAGGGAAATATTTTCTCCCTGAGACCCTGCCTTCGGTTTAGAAGGCCAGGCCACATGTTGTGAAACGAAGTAGGCCGCCAAACTAAACGGGTTGTCATTTGCCCACACTGCGTAGCTATTGATTTACTGCTCCTTGCTGTTGGTTTCCTGGAGGGGACTGTGAACTCAAAAAAAAAAAAAAAGAAATTCCTCCATGCTCCATCAAAAGAAAGGTTCCCCAGGCCAAACCTCCCATGAGGCTCAACTGCCAGCATTTGCCACCATCAGGGGTTGAATGAGTGATAAGCTAATACACAAGTGATGACATTAATTCAACAAATATCATTACATGTAAAGGCATCAGGTGAACAGAGAGGAAAAGTTTTTGCAGTTCTGGGTATTGCTCATTATAATTGTCACAGCTCAAAGAATCATTTTATCAATTTAAGATTAATAACTGTTTCTCATATAAAAACTTTGCATTCTCTGTATCATTCCTAAAGGAACAATTACCAAAAACACATAATTCAATTCAATTAAAGTCATTCATTTATTTATTACTGCAAAACTAACTAAACTACCTTGTGTGTACAACGTCCAGTTATGGACAGTGTAGTCTAAAAGGACAAAACCAGTGCTCAAACAATTCATCAATCAAGCTGTGTGTGTGTTCAATTATTCTTTATATGCCACTGTGGGTATATATGTCATCTGTATTTGACCTGTCCTTCCTGGTTAAGAGCAATGTGACCACAGTGATGCACTAAGGGACCAACTCCAGCTCTAAAGTCAAACACATGTGTCTCTAGGTGTGGAAAAAAACAAAAGCATAAACACTGGAAGACTCCTCACTCCAGCCAGGGCCATCTGCTCTGTGGTAACAGACCTGTAAACAAAACCACAGCCATTCAGACTGCAAAGCTCCGACCTAAACTGACTGACACTTGAAGATTGGGCAGAAATCTGAGCACAGTCCACAATTACCAGATCTCACCAACATCCAAGCACATAAAGATGATCCATTAGTTATACTGTTAATCTTTTGAAAGTAGCAAGAAGCAATAGAGCCAATCACAGCTGGCAATGGCTGAGAAGCAAGGTACAGGCTGCACAGGTAGCCAGTCTGTCACAGGGCTCATAAACAACCCATGGGCAGTTTGGAATTGCCAGTTAATCAACCATGTATATCTTTGGACTGCATGAGGAAGGCAGAGTACCCAAAGAAAAGCCACACAGACATAAGGAGAACAGGCAAATGTCTCATGGACAGCAGGTTCAAACCCACAACTTTTTTTCTGTGAGGCGACAGTGTTAACCACTGCTCCACTGCACCACCATAAAGATTACACTGACATTTTGCATTCATAAACAGACATTCTGCTCAATGAGAGCACTGCGCAAAACCACTGCGTCATCTCCAAAAAAGAAAAACAGAAATACAATTGCTTCAAATTTTATAAATCCTAGGCTTCATAGGCAGGAAATTGAGATACTGATGCACCTCAATTATTTCAAAACAAGATCATAACACAAAGTTAATGCAATCTGTGAGTGTGATTAGTGCTGGTGGCCGAGGTACAGACTGGCTGCACATTGCATATGATCAACCCATTACATGCTGCCAGGGCTGGTTATGGAAATAGACTTATAACAGTGGTACCTGATGTTGCTGCCCATTGAGACAGAGGGAGGAATCACATTCATTTACCAGGCTCCAATTAGTGCTGAGCCCGCATCATCATCAATTCACATACTAATTGTCCCATGTGGCTCACATAGTATACCACCATCTGTGCAGATTCTCTAACTCTTGAGCAGGTTGTTATTTTTAGGGATGGATGAAAAGTGGTTTTGTTTGTAAGACACTTGCAGGTGTACATATTTGCACTGTGTGAATTAAGAAGGTTAAAACTATTTTCCACACTGACAGTGTATCATTAAAGCCCCAGTCTTGAAAAGGTAACTGATTAAAAACACAAACACTAAGGTATGTCATTATAATTGGCAGTCTACCTTGCCTTTCTATGCCCTTTCCATTGTTTAATGTTATACATTTCCTCACAAATAACTCATTAAAACTAGACTATGTGACCTCACATAGAGATATTGCTGGTGAGGTTGCAACAGGAACATTTCTACAGCATAAAACATGAAGATGAAGGGAAAACATCAGGTTTGCAGCCCATCATAATCAAAGAGCAAGCCTTCTTTTGTTGCTGCCATTTGTGATCAAAAATCATACAGCGAAAACTCCATCACAGAAAAGGTCAATTTTTCTACAAACTGTGGCCTCAGCAGACCAGAACATAAAGCCGTAAGACATAAGTTCACTTTCATTGTCTAAGGGCTGTTGAAAGTCTTTGAGGGGGACACAAGAAGTTACGAACAAAAGCAGAAAGAGACAGTGGATTCCCTGAAAAAGAAGATCACACTGACAAAAACTGTAACAATAATTAACACATTATTGAGCTACAGTCAAAAACTGTCTCTGTGCTTGTGTCTCTGTGTCTGTTCTTAGGTCGTCGTTGCTGTATCTACAAGGCAGTAGTTTCAGTAAATTTCAATCACTAGGTAACTTAATTGCTTTTTGAATAATTGTCTGCCAAAAATGTCTTTTACTGAGCAAACAGCTGGCAGATGAAAAACTGAGATCAGCTGCCAGCCAACAATATAACCATTTTAGGTACAAATGATGCATTAGGCTGCAGTGTAACCCTAGCAGGTGCCATGGTGAACTGCAAACAGAATAGGTGAGCTGGGAATGTGTGTAGCTGTTTACCCTCAAGTTCAGTAGAGACCTTGAAGTGGCGCTTAAGTGTTTTCAGAGCTCGCAGTGAAGGTAGGTGTCGATGAAACGGACCTTACAGGTTTAATAGAGGCCATATTGCCCAACAGTCTGAAAGGAAAAACTATTCCTCCATGTTGTTGATGTGAAAGGGTGGGCACAAATACAAGGCTTCCGCTGCAAACTGTAATATGGTGACTCCAGATAAAGCAGCACTTATTTTGAAGATGTAGAGAACATTTTTGCTTATAAATTGGCATTTTGTGGTTCAGTACAAACCTCAGAGTCAATCTGTTTAATTACTTCATCATAAGCGCATGGTATTTTTGGAAAGTACAAACGTTAAATTAATAAAGCATTTCCTCTAAAGAGCATTTGTTTGTTGCCCACAGTGAGAATGACTCAGGCAGTAATGCCTTGATATAATTTTTTTTTCTCCAAGCATGTCCAGTTTCTTTAACAAAGATCATAATAATCTAAATTAACATTACTTTCTAATCAATCTGTGATTATTTCAAGGTTTCAAGGAGGCAACACAAGGACACTGCTAACAATGTCAGTAGTCAAGGAAAGGCAAACATGACATTTAAATGATTCAATGTTGCTTTTAATTCTTCCCCAAATTACCTGATTTAAACTTCCTCCTCTCTGGAATAACCAAAGATTGTGTATATTGTGTATTATCAAAGAAAAACAAGAATGAAAAGAAAAAAAAAAAAACAGAAAATTCTCAAAGTCATGGTCCTCTGTCATGAACACTGGGATATTGTTTGTTTTTCCTTAAGGTAAAACAATCTGAATCTTTGGGAAAATATAAAACAAAATGCAATAAAGAAAAATTTTCTCCTTCACTGAAGTAACAACTTAGAAAAATATTCAACTGGAACAGACAAACAGTGAATTTTCAAAAGTGACAAAGGTAGCCAAGCTTGTTGTAGGACTGACAGATTTATTAACCATCACTTAATTGTTAACAATCACTTTTTTGCCAAAACATAATGAAATGAGCAAGGTAACATTGTCCTTTTTAGAAAATCAGTATTCACTGGAACTGCTACAGTCTGTTGCTTGTAAAAAGCGTTTGTTTGAATCCACTGAATGCGTGTGTGTGTGTGCACATGATCAGGATTGTACCACTTCCACCTCATTCTCTTCCTCATCCGGCTGTTGTTACAGTACTTCTCTATACAGTCAGAGAAGTAAAACATTAAGCTGTTCCACTTAACAGTAATAAAGCAGTTGTTGTCAGAATGATATCTTTCCACAGAAATGTATTCATGTTGAAATCTAAAAACATTTTTGTTAGTTGGCAGCAGTCAATCACCACTGAGGGTTTAAGTTCTTTGCATTCGTTTTCTAAACTCAAAAATCTGAACATCAAATATGTTCAAATCAAATGATGACTGAACTTAGACTTCATGTCATCACACCAAGCTATGATGTCCCAGCGGATATATGGGGAAAAAAGTACAAACTTTTCCTTCAGCTCTGTCCTTCACTTAACTGTTTTTTTTTTAACAGTATATGGCTCCCATGTGTATACTTTTCAAGATGTCTGCGGTCAAGTGTGTTCCTGATAACACATTTTAACCTGGCACTGAGTCCGATCACGCACCCCATCCAATCCCTTGGCTGGCTGCAAAGTAAAATGATTCAATACATCCAATAAGCTTCTCTTTCTTTTCATTTCTTTCATTTGAAGCTGGTTGTGTACTGCCATCCTGGGTCAGTCAACCCCATTCCAAGTGGCTCTCCTTCAATCTATACCACAAATTTCCTCTGCGGTTTCTCCTTTCAAAAAGTCACAGACCTCAGTGTTGGAGTTTCGCAAAAACACAAAAGAGAATAAATCCTTCACAACGATAACAGAGTTCATTGTGTCAAAACGGATTATTTACAATAAGGCCATGGAATTGTTAGCTCTAGATCGTTGTTTCAAGATATTACTCTACGTGTCACTAGACAGGATGAATCAATTTTACTGGAGCTACTATAAGCCTTTATTCAATTATCACTTGATTCATCAGGTTGTATGAGTGCAATATATTAAGTGCATTATAAAAGATGAAGGAAATCTCTCACATTCCTTGGTCATGAGTTTGAACTATGAACATTAGCAAGAAGAGACAGACAATAAAAGTGGACATTAAAAATGTCGTCCTCCTCTCCAGCTCCACTGACATGCATTAGACCAATAAGCACAAATGTCTGAAGGATAATGCTCGCATTAGGACTTGATTCATTCACTGTCCCTATTCATAGCTCTTTGTGAAATAAAGTGAATATTACAGCATGTGCATTACATCGCGCTTCGGTGGAATCCTTTCTACAGGGAGCAGGCGCACAGCATATATCACCAAACAAAAAGCTTATAGGAAAGGCCCTGATTAGCCTTGTGATTATCCTCCATAAAAATCACATGGATTAGTCCTCTAATATGAATGGCACTATTAACCTTGGTACATTTGTGAATCATTTCCAGGATGTTAGGCTTTTCAAATATGTTTCTGTGTCATGTAACAATGGAAACGTAATGTAGCCATGTGGTGGGGGTTACCTTGGATACATATTGATTTTCTATCTCGTATTCGGCTAAAGTGTGGGCTGAAGACATGGTCATGCCTCTGATGTTCATCACTGTTCAAAGACAATTATGGAGTGAGAACTTAAGGGTAGCAGAGGGTAATCCTTTTACCAGGCTCCCTCAGGGCTTTCCAGTGGGTTGCTTGATTCAGGATATTGACTCCTACTACTCTTGTCTGGCCCCAAAATTACCTATTGATTTACCCTTTTGACAGTTGTTAGTTGGAAACTTAATCACAGCGACCTACATTGTCATATAAAGTACATTGTTGTTCAGCACTAGCTGCTGGTTCCTTTTTTGTATCACAGTGTTTCTGCTACCACAACCATGACAAAATACATGTAGTTTGGCAGCTCAGTTTTGCTTACCGATGCTAGAGTTTCATGCAAATTTCTCTCAGTTGACCTTTTGCATAGTAGATTAATCATTCTAAAGTATTCTGTGGTAATGGCCTTCTAATAATTACCATCTAAATGCATACGAGTCACAGAACCACCATTATACCATGTCGTTGGCACCATAGCTACAACACAACAGGGATGCAAACCACAAAATTCTTGAATCAAACAATGCCAGTCTGAAATTCACAGAGATTAATGTATAACAGCTGTTTGTTTGTTTTTTATAAAAGCAGCAGACAGAGATTAGATTAGGAATTCAACAATATTCAATATTTTATTGAACCCTTCAATAAGCCCTGTTCGGTTCAATACACAACGGCACGCAGTATTTCGGCACACCCATCATAAAACCTTTGTTATTAAAACTCCAACTAGCACATGCTGTGCGATTAAAGATAATTGGGAGCAGTGGCAGTAGAGAGAGCAGTGTTTTTTTCTCCTGCACTGTCAGGTCTTGTGCCATTCACTGATCATGCTGCCTTCAGAGCCAATCTGAATGTCCCTGAAGTTCTCATGAGCCAATCAGCGCTCCACAAGCAAATGCTGGATAACAGAGTGGCAGGCAAAGCCGGGAGTAAACATGAATGATGGCGGGAGAACGGGACTCAGAAAAAAGAAAATATAGAGAGGCACCATCTTCTTACTAGTCCACGGTGTGGGAACACTTTACACAGGAGCAGAGTTTTTTAATTGCCCGTTTATTCAGCTGGTGCGGTGCACATACGTGTTCGCACACCACACACGGACAACTTTTTTTTCCCCCATCAACCGATCCCCGGACCACTCGCATGACAATCCGTGGAGATCACGGATCAGCCGTGGCACCACTACTGTTGTTGTTTACATTTTATATTTCCTATTCAGAGGCCTAGGCAAGTAAGGCCCTGGGTTTTGAGCTCTTGTTCCATTATTTATGTTGTATTATGTTTTATATGGTTAGATAATTTTGATAATAAATGTTGTGGCTAGACTACATTTGTGTTAAATTATTTTTACATGCAATATTGCCTTTGCTAGTGTGACTACTTTTACCCTGCTGATTTAAAATAGAAAAGGCAAAAACACCTACTTGATGCTAGAGCGACTTTAATATTAACATAGCACCGTACCATTACCCTAAACCCGTGATGCATACCGAACCATGGGAAAACTGTATCGTTGCATCCCTAGATCAGACAGACATGCTTCAACAATGTGATCTGGGACCACAGCCTCTGTTAAATGTCTTGGGCAAATTGCTACAAGCTCCCAGCCAGGTGAGGCTGATGTCTGACCTCTGACCTCACTAATGGTACACAAGGACAACTTTTCCACCACTGCTTGACGTTATCAAATTACTTGCTAAAAGGACTTGAAGGTAATAAATCATTTTATGTTTTTCAATGTAAGTACAGTAAGGTTCTTAAGGTTTCTTTGGAAACCAGTCAATGCTGATGATGATGAATATTTTTGTACTGAAGCTGAGGATAACTACTAAATATATTCAAGTCTCATTGTTGCTTTTGACTTCCTTTTTACTCTGTAAAAATATACGAAATATTGCTCTCAAAAATTATCTCAATTTAATCATTTGCATCTATGCAAGTAATTCAATAATGTGGTAAGTCCCATTTTATAGAGGCTAAAGTACTGCACTCCAGTAACTTATGAGGCAATTTAATCATTTATAATAAATATCAGAAATCTTCAGAGTCTATTGTAGAGTAAGGAGGAAGAGAGACGTGTGATAATTAGCCAGAAGCTCCCCAAGATAAGTAGTAATGTAAAAAAAATAAAAAAAAACTTAAAGTAGGATCACAAAGGACAGACCCTCCATCTAGGACAAGTGGTTGCAAAAAGGAAGGCAACACCAATATCATAATCGTTTGAGCATCGCCATCGCGATGTGCACATGTGCAACAGCCGCATTGCAGGACGTGCAATGTTTTCTCTTTTTCAGAACATGTCAGCTTTTGTTTTGCTTCAGAAAAGCATCTCCGAACCAGCTCCTTGCTCTGCTGTAGAGTTCTCAACAGGCCTGATAATTAAAACCCAACCCACGGGTGTTGAAGCCCAGACCCAGGCCCAGCCCACCTCACTAGCACTGATTCTCAGCCCAAACCCAGTCATTAAAAAAAAAAAAGAGAAAAAAAGAGAAGGAAAGCCCAAGGCCCAACCCAACCAGAGTCATTTTTATGTATTTTCGGCCCAAACCAGCACTGCCTTACTGCCAAGTCAGTGGGGCAGCTCTCATACTACTGTCAGTGTGCCCTGACCATTCAGGTTAATGTTCATACAGTACATCCTCAGAGTCGGTCCCACAGCCCTCCAGAAAACCTACAGTCAGGTTCGTATAGTCATTACTATGAGGCTTCATAATATTAAACTATTTACTAGCCATCCACAGACCTCATCAGTGGTGAATGGTATGGCTGTTTAATATTGGATTTTCAATAAAATACCAATACAGACCATCAATAAAAAACCGACATGTATTTTATAGACTGGAAGGTTAAAAGAGGAAATCTACATATACAAGCAACTTTCCGCTGACATTAAAATATGTCTGTGGCACCTGATTAAAACTGGGTGCCTTCAGACCCCTCTCATTAACATTAATCCCTTGATTTACTTGATTCTCTTGATAAAAGGTAAGCAACATTAACATTCAGGGGATCCTTTCCTGATGAAGACCGAGCAGCTGGTTAGCACCTTTAATTGTAAAATTCTTCTGTGCTGGACTTTTTTGAGCCTGACTATAAACACTGTTCTTGTTGGCTCTGTTGAGAAGACCTATGTGGGATATTTGATCAGCCGTTTAAATTAAATTAGTCATACAAAAAAAATGAAACTGGTCTTTGACCACTAGATGTTTGAAGATTACAGGCTTTCAAGTACTTCAAAGTCTTCTGGGGACTCTGACAGGACTTTTATCTGCGTGTTTTAATCATTTGACCGATCTCTCTAAATAAACAGAAAGCGTGTTTATGTGCTTCCTGCGAACTGAACAAAAACTGATATGATTGATTTTTTTCTTTCTGTCTAACTTATGTGTTTTGTTTATCCTCTAGTATATGACATTTTAAAATATATTTACCTCAATATATGTCCTCTGTAGGGATGCACCGAAATGAAAATTTTTGGCTGAAACCAAAAACCGAAAATGAGTAAACACTTGGCCGAAAACAGAAGACCGAAACACCGAAATTAATGATTATGCCAATTTTTAGTAGGCCTACCATTGCTATTATGGCTATGACTGTGTACTGACCTCACTAAATCAAGGCATTGCAATTGCATGAATTAATATTCATGCTTCAAAGAAACCAATTACAAAATTATGAAAATATTTATTTAGCACTGATATTCCAACAATATAAAATAAAATAAAAATTTAACTCTAATAATAACCTACCGGCCTATAACTGACTGGCCTATTACTGGCTGCTGAAAGATTGTAGAATTAAATGTTATATAAATATATACATAAACTTAAGTGCAGTCACAGCATGTCTTCACACATACTGGCTGTATACAGTGATATGTTGTTTCATGTTTCAGCTTGTACACACATTTGTTTTCCAAACGCAGCACCACTAACGGAGCGTCATGTTTCCATGACGACTATCGGAAAATACGTGCGGTACGTCATGTTTACATGACTCCCAGTTGTAAAAATAAAATTCTGAAAGGTAACGCTAAACTTTAACAGGTACGCTGTACATATGTACGTGGGTTATTTGTAGCGCTGCTTATTTCATTTTAGAAACAGACGCTCCAGAGTTGGACTGTAGCTGCGCTAATGGAGCTAACTTGTAAACAGATACACGTGGTATTGAATCGGTGCCTGGACTCCACTAATCGCCGACATGAGGTTTTTGCTTGTGTCATTACAACATCCTGTTTCGGCTGTGTTGTTTCAGTGATTAAAGTCTTTCGGCCTCAAACCGAAAATGCATTTTTAGCCATTTTTGGACGAAATTTTCAGCGGCCGAATTTTCGGTGCATCTCTAGTCCTCTGCTAATGATTTGATTAATCTTAAAAATGAGCAGATTTTATTTTGACTGACAGCAGATTGACATTCTAGTTCTGTTGCTAAGTAATGAAGTTGTCAATCACACATGAATGGCAGCATTCAGGGAGGTTTTCAAATAAATAAATAAATAAAGGGACAGCAGTGAGAAAATGAGGAAATTAACTAGTTTTTGTTGAGATCTGTAAGTGCTGATGGGAGGACCAGCCACCCAACTCGGCATGGGCCAGTATGAGTTTGACAGTATGATAATATTAAGCAAAAATATCACGGTCTTGTAATTACAGCTCTAAAACATGTCCTTTTGAAATGTCTGAGGAAAAAAAAAAACACATTTTTCCTTTGAACACCGTCTTTTATTTTTAAATCACATATATAATATTTGGATCATTATATGTATCAAGTTGAAATAAATTACAAAATAGATAATTATGTTCTTCTAAGTAAAATCAAAATATAACAGTCCTTTAAGGAAGGTTATTTTTTGGAAACAGATCCCAGAGTATGTAAATCTCAAAATGCAGACCCAGAGTTTTTGTGTTGACACCCACAACCAATCTTTAGTGAAAAAATGTTGTCACAGCCTCACCTGTCTAACCTGTAAACTGAGCCTGAACCTGAACACACTGCTAGATGTAACATAATGTAACATAACAACAACAACAACAACAACAACAACAACAACAACAACAGCTGACTACTGCCGGGTCTCTCGGATACTGCGTCTGAAACACGTCCGTTAAATCGGCATCGATTGGCATATTTGGACTGGCTCAACTTCCAGTCAACATTTAGTCAACAGTGTTTGGAGTGTGAATACAGCGTGCAAGCTTTCCACATCATGAAGTTGCAAATTTGAACAATATTTTTAAGATTGAAACTGATAGACATTCATCTGAAGAGAAACTGTGTCATACAGCACTGAGTCATATTCATCCATTGTCTGTGCCACTGCTGACATAAGGCGAGGGATGGGTACACCCTAGACAGGTCACCAGTCCATCGCAGGGCCCATAGGTATACAGTATTTTTGTATATGTATAACCTCAGTGTTATGAACCTCAGTCTTAAAGTCAATCTGACCTACAGAAACAAGGGGCTTACAGAATGTGATTTGTGACTATGAATAATAATAATAACAATAATGATAATAATATGTTAGAGATTAAAGGAGTTAACAAAGAGTGGGAGGGATGTGTTCTCATAAGTGTTTAGTGCATATGAAAATGTCATCTTAATCACTGGAGTTGTCCTTTAAAACCAAGGTAATGAATGTGCCTTCAAAATTAAGATACGTTAGTATCTATGACATTTGCAGCTCTAAGTCTCAGTATAGGAATTTCTTTAATCTGCTTTGGCAAATAATCATTTTGCTCTGATTTGAGGTATTTCATAAATATACAAAATAATGACTGTTCTCTCTGACAGACAAAACATGAAGGATTGCCACTGGATGTTTAAAGATGCACGTCTTCATTCCACGTCGGAAAAAAGGTCATTCTACCCATCACAGCATTAATGATTTATATTGTTTTTCCTATTTTTGCAGCAAGATGCCTCTCAGCAAGTCATGATATGCACAAATGTAGGTTCTCTCTCCCTGCTGGATCTTATGTTTTTTATATCCATTACCGCAGGCATTAGTGGCGTGTTTGCACTCTGCACTGAAGCTTGGTGGTGTAATAAACTGTTAATTTTTCACTCTATCTGACAGAATAACATTAAGCTCAGCTATAAAGGAGAAATGGCAAATAAAAGCTCGGCATTCTTATAATAATCTGTTGCACAAGTTTGGTAATAATAATAATTATACCACTGGGAGGCAAAGTGAAGCACAAATTTCTCAGCGTTGATTCTACAATGTATGAGAGTGATGATTTGCTCAGCAATGCCTCTCTGGAGACAGAGAGTGTGCCTATGATATAGATATAGAAGAGAATCTTTACTTGTCATAACACATAAAATACAAAGAAACTTTGTTTAGCAGCAGTCTCTTTTTAGCAGCTTGAATCAAAGAATTCAATAAATACTGGAGTAATATCAGTTATATCAGGATAATATCAGTATGTGTAACACTGCATAAAGTCTGAGATTTTAGGAGGATGCTTTGGCTGTAATATATATATATATATATATATATATATATATATATATATATATATATATATATATATATATACACATATATGTGTATCATATATGGTGATATGTGTATATTTTCATTTGATTGATTTGATTTCTGTGGTTTTGAAAAAGCATTACCTGTGTACTGATGAGTTTCTGTGCAACTCATTTCAAACATTTAGCCTGGAAACACACAGAGGCTGCTAATGCCAGCCTGGAAGGTATGGAGTGAATTGAAAAGCTAGTTTGGAGATATCTGTCCATCTGCAACCATGGAGATTACAGCCATGACAGCTGTTGTGGTGAAGGGCTTACAGCTTACAGAAGTACCTGCAAAGAGATGGCCATGATAAAATAAATTACCTGTGTGACGGCTGACGGCTTAAGAACACTGGCTCATTTTGTTTTATTTTTTATTTTTTTATCCACTAACAGATCTGTTATCTGATTTTGTTTGGGCCAAATTGGTACAGATTCTTCCTCCAAGTTACACCACAATGAACACATCCGTCAATCTCACTCTGACTTTAGAAAAACGGGTTCTCACGCCACACCATCGACCCTGTGCTCAAGACCATCCCTGTTGCTATAACTAAAGACAAAAGGCCCAATTTTGGGGGCTGAGCATCATGAGTATGGATGTGACCTTGTGGTTTATGTAGTGCAGTGCTCCATTCCTCTCTGCACACTTTAAAGGAAAGGCCTTATCAGTGTCCTCCAGGTCCTATACCTCCACTAGAGTCAGTATCCGCAGGGGTTAAGGCAGGGGGAAAAGTGAAGTCTCGCAAAAGAAGGAGAAAGGTGACAAAAGGATGCAAGGAAGGAAAAATAAATAAAGAAAAGAGTGAAAATAAACAAGGTGTTCAGAGAGAAAGAGGGGAAAAAAACTAAAAGAAACAGAGACAAAAACAAGGAGCAGTGAGGGAGTTATTAGACTCATATGCCTGCTGTGACACCTTCCTTTCTGTATGGCAAAGCTATTACAATATCACCACCATCTACTTCAGTGTGGGAGGATTAGGAGTACTTTGCGGCTGAAGACCATTCATTGTAATTCATGATATTCTGCAAAAGACAACTGCCTAAAAAACAGGAGACTGGCAACTAAAAGATGGTCTAGCCAGTGTGAAGTAGTTTATGTAACCTTGGTAAATCAGCTTTATTGTGTGGTCAGTTAATGCAAGTTGCTCCATTTCCTTTCAGATTTAGAGCAGTACTTTCTGTTCTGAGCTGTCATGTGTTGGCTGAGGTGACTGTTCAGGCCTCCAAAGGTAGGGTTGGAGATCCTGGAAAAACAGTTCTAGCAGGCCACATTTTGAAAATACACAAGTCAAAAGTCCCAGCCCCTTTCCTCAGACTCCTTTCTAAAGCCACGGCTCCACCCCGCGGACGTAGGTGAAGACACCCAACGCGCATTGCCAGAGCTACATTGCCACCCATCAGACTGGAGTGTGGCTTTTCTGTGGACATAGGTAAAGACAATGATTGGGCACACCAGAGGAGGGAGAGAAGGAGAGAGATGGCAGCTCGATTGGGCGTAGGCAGAACTAGACATGAAAGCATCTGATTGGTTTTTGTTTTCAACGTGTAAAACATGGATTGGTCAGAGTTTTGTCAGTCCTGCAGCTGCCACACAGGTCTGATTATTTTCCTTCCCTGAAAAAGCAGCATGACATGTGTGCAATCAGTGGTTACAATAACAAACGTACATATGGCTAATGATTACGTTAATAAAGAATAACACACACAACTACTAAAATTATTACTTCCTTAAGGTTAATCGATATTCATTGTTATGGTTACAATAAGAAATATGCACAGAACAGTCTGTGAGAAATGCACTTTGTTCATGTTCAGAACAGCCATCTATTTCAGAAACACAGGTATGGATTTCTGGGTCCATTTCGTCATGTGGTGAGCTGTTTTGTTTCATTACTACTTATCAAAACAAAACAGGTAAAAAGCGAGGCTGCATCAAAATAGTTCTCCTATAGCTACTACAACCTCTTTGCTGTAACAATAACCAGTCATAAAGAAAGAAATCCAACATAGGCAAAGGAGAGAAAGCAATTTCTCCACAGACAGTAGCCTAGATAGAGCACAATGTAGTGCACCCCACAAAGTATGTTGCTCTCTGAGAAGGAGACATAATTCCCCTTTCTTTCCCTAAAACTCATTGTTACACCACTGTTTTCTTAGTCTGCACACATAACCCCCAGCTGAAAGCAACGAGCTCTGAGAAATGGAGGAAAATTAGGGACAACGCTGTTTGACAGGAAGTGGCTCCACTGTAAGTAAAGCACTCCATGGTTGGATTTATCATGTACCTGCAGCAAGGGTTTGATGTTTTGGGAAATGTGCTTATTTGCTTTCCAGTGGAGAGTTAGAGCCGATGAGATGACTGACACTCTTCAGTCTGTAGGATAAATATGAAAAAGGTACAAACACTTTTGGTCCCTGCCAAGAAATAGTCCAGTATATAACCCCTCATAAAACAGAACATTGTTACACGTAGCTCTTGACATACCATAGTAAGTTACGTGAGCTTAAGCGGTGCTGATCAATTGATATTTGTAGCCAGGGTCCGAAATTAACACCCACGAAGCGCCAATGGCGGATAAATTTTCTGCTTGGCGATTAAATCGCAGAGGTTATCTGCCACACTGACAGGTAAATAGCTGTGT
Organism: Caranx ignobilis; assembly: GCA_021432705.1. Lineage (NCBI taxonomy): Eukaryota > Metazoa > Chordata > Actinopteri > Carangiformes > Carangidae > Caranx > Caranx ignobilis. The sequence goes on from MU270012.1 coordinate 11,442,072, forward strand.
GATAAAATGATTTATCGTGAAATAACTTTTCCTGTGGTTGATAGAATGTCATTCACCCACGTTTTGACAGACAATACGAATAGCCAATGATAATGAGAGTTGTGCCGCGCCAAACTGGAGTCGAACACTCCATGTTAGGTTGATGTGCACAACACAAGAAGACACGGAGTAGCAGGCAGCCACAACGTGTCAACATGTGTTAATGTTTGGGCTGCTGCAGCCATGCACGTCAACAGTGCGACGCCGCTGGTTAAAAAAAGCGAGAATGAGTGTAAATAATCGGTAATTGCTGCCCTATTCTCATTTTCAAATCAGTTTTATCATCTAACTCTCCCCTAGAAACAAATAATAACCTCCTAGAATGTCAGACTATTTCTCCAGAGTAGAAATGGCAAGGAACTGAGGAGACCTCCACGCCAACCACGGCAATGTGACACATAACATGGTGAGGCTGAAACAGTAGAAGGCCCTCCAGCCTTTAGACTGAATCAGAGGTAATATGGGTCGCTGTTGGTGCGTTCTAATTTAGACATCTCTCCAGGGGAAGATTACCTACAACAACACACTAGAATGGCAACACACATTCCTTCAACTTCGACCTAAAAATACAAGTGCCTTCATCATTTGGAGATGAGGCCATCTGTGCACTGTGGACTAGAGAAAAAGACAATGGTAAAAGTATGAAGGGCGGCTGGCTGAATTAATGTAATTTTTGAGAGGATTTCTTCACGATGAAATGCTGCGGACAAAAGTACAATTTAAGGATCAACTGATTATTGGCATGATCATGATAGCAGCCGATATGGGATTTTTAAGATAATTGGCATCTGCCTTTTTTTCACCGTTAAGTGATTAAATAAATTCATTTTAAAATGCGCTCCTTTGGCTCTAATTTGTGTTGGAGTTTGTGATAGAGTTGGTGACAGAAAGACCTAACATTTCTGTAGACTCATAGACAGTGTACAAAAAACAAACAGTGTACTGTAGTCAGTCTAATCGCAGAAGTATTATTCTAAATTTGACACCAAAATTTAAATTTTTAGTAAAAATGAAAATTCTAAATATCAGTTTCCTTGATCACAAATAATCGGTATCAGCCTTACAATTGCAAATTATTTATATATATATATATATATATATATATATATATATATATATATATATATATATATATATATATATATATATATATACACACATACATACACACACATACATATGTATATATATATATATATATATATATATATATATATATACACACACACACACACACACACACACACACACAGATACTTCACATAAGATGAATGTTTTCCACAACATACAATGCTTATAGGAGACAGAAGTCCGACTTGACTCCTTTGTCCTTGACATTTAAAAATGATTTTAAAAAATCACTGGAGTGTCCCTTTAAATCTGCACTGTGTAAATTTAGAGCATACGGGGGGCAAACAGAGGCTTTCTGACCCCTGCTGGTAAAATAAATTACATATCATCAGACTGAAATACTGTCATTTTGCAACAACTGTTAAATTACTGTAGCTACCATCTTGAATAACAACTATGGACACATTTAGCAGACGCAGTTGTGAATATGAATGTGTCACTGGGCTCACATTTTTGGCCACGTAGGACATGTAGTCAACCCCATTTTACTCAACTTTGAGCTCTATAGTTTGAGAAACAAATCTGCATTATAAGTTGTCTAAATACTAATCTTTCTTCAGACTTGTTTACATATTGTCTATGCACTTTCATTTTGGATTGTCTGAAATAATTTACAGAAAACACATGGTTCAAAGTAAATGAGAGCTGTAAGATCGCACACCATCAATATAAAGCCTGGAGAACCACCGTTACACTACTGACACATTTGATTCATTGTATTTCTGTTTAAAATAAACAAAATAAGTATTGTGATGTGCAGAAAAAAAACATTTTTTTTTTCAATCTCTGGTCTTTACTTTCAGAAAGTAGACCGTCTCATATATGGACACCAAATGTGAGAGAGCATTGTTCATCAGATGGTACTGTTTTAAGTTACATTAAAAAGATTTTGATCTAAGTTTAAAAGCTTTTTCATTGTACTGGGCCTCCTTGAAATGCTAGCTCACAATTATTTCTACACTGACTTTGTGCCATGAACCAGTTAATGGAATACTGCAGCACTTATATCTCTGTCATCGTGTTTGAGTGGTTGTTTATGTTTGCATACGTCTATGAGAGATAAGCATTAAAGCTGTGATTTTTTTTTTCTCCATTTAATAATGTCACATATCGCAAACAGCAAGAAACTAAAGGTGACTTTGAGGCTACTTGGCAACCTCCCATAATTGCAAGCTTTTATGACAGAGCAAAGCTGCCTTTAAAAAAGGAGGCTCTTCGGGCAGAAGGGACCCAGTGTGGGATGTGTCCTCAATGTTGGGCGGGAACTGTTTGTTCAAACTGCCATTAGGCTACATTGTTGAGGACATATTGCGGTCATTTATTTGAAGCTTGTGATACTGTCCATTCAATTAGAGAAAATGTCTAATGTCTTTTGAGAGGAACTGGAACAAAATACCATATCATTGTCCAGGGTCACGTCATACCCTCTAAATTCTCAATAGAGTCAAGACAAGTCAATAGAGTCCAAGGGGGTGTTCCACAGTACTAAACTTGAATGGATTTAATAATGTGCTAAAAAATACTGGCACAATTGAAGTCATTTGTTCTTCCAAAGAGAAATCCAGGCATTTGCTTACATGCATTTTTGCCTGTTACCGAAAGTCCAACATGACTCATCACAGGGTAACTTTAGCAAAGAGGACACACATGCGAACACACACACACACACACACAAACTGCTGTTCAACCCCATTTTCCTGCATGGTACATAAAATCAGCCAGACACCCAGTTACACACAAAAATAAATCTGTCCAGTTGAGGCAAACCATTGACATCTTGCAGACACATCCCCTTGAAATGACAAGTAGGCACCATGACACATCAAAGTGGTGCAGCAGGTGAGCCAAATCATTAGATTAGGCAGATTTATGGCTTCATGAAACTTGTTATTATCCACGACGCGCTCCACTGATGTTTAGCCTGATGTCTTTATGATGGGGCCGTTGTTCACCTTGCCCTGACAGACACTGTGATGATTAGAATACTAGAGACTCAGTCTGACTCACTTCTCAAGTCAGACAAGCAGAAGTCTGTCTGCTGCATTTAAAAACAAATCTGGGGATGTGAAAATATATTTTCATATCAGTTTTCTATGTTTCAGTGATGCATACATAAACAAAAAAGTTTTAGTTATTTCACATGAGAGATTTCTATAACTTCTGTTTTGTCCTTGCTTCTTTGACCGGTTTGAAATGGACAGGACTTGTTTTGACAAGATCTGATTTGGCAAATTTCCATGCATCAATCAAATGTACCATTTAAATTGGAGCTGGACAACAGTTGTGGGATTGTTCTACTATGTCGCCAGGACACCATCAATAAATTCTGATCAATTTCAAGGGGTGTTTGAAAATTAAATGTGATTGATGCTAATGTAGTCATGAATAATTAATGTTTTGAGAAAATATATAAGGAAGAGGTTGACAATTAGGCTAAAAGCCCAGATGACAGTCTTCTTGGTAGAACTGCCACCACCTGCATCCTGCTTCTGCTCTGATTTTATTGTGAAAGTCTACACTAGAAGTTTTGATTCATATCTTTGCTAGTTTTGACGCTTCTTAGTTCATGTGGAGTATTTGTTTGGAAGTGTTATTAAATATGTTCCTTTGATCAGAAAGTTCAGTTCTTGCTAACCAGCTTGCCCCAGCTCACTTCAGCTCATCTTGTCTGCTGGCAGGTCTCTTGTTCTGTGAGCAGACAAACTGTGGTTCCTGTTTGGCACATGTGGAGAACTTCTACATGCTAGTTAATGGACTAGCTGTTTAAGATTGAAGAATCAGGTGGAGATTGAACTTTTAAGACTTCTAAATACAAACACTTTTAATGACACAGTCTGTACAACTAATCTGTCCACAATACAAGGTAATCAGACTACCGACCTCCAGTTTAAGGTAAGGTGAGCTTTAAGACAAAGTAAATATTCAGGGGCTTTAAAGCAACACTAAAGAGTTCTCAGTTTTGTTGAGTTTGGCAACGCTTGTGGATCAAACCGGTAGTGTTTTGCCTGAAGGAAGACCCCATTTTCCATGAACACCAGTGCATAGTATCGTAAACATCCTGATCTCTAAGTCGTGTGCAGTTTGATTGGAAATTAACAGAAGACGGGTCCAAACTAGGGACGGGCATTTCAAGCAAAAGCACTATTCGATAATCGCCGGGATCTAGTCAATTAATTTTGAATATTCGACCCCGCCCCCGCCCCCGCCACACACACACACACACACACACACACACACTCTGTGTCGCTCCTTCTCCGTCATTTGAAATGAGAAGCAGCACCCGAGAACATTGTAACGATACCACTTCTCATCACGGCGGTACTATTCAATGAAGTCTTCCTCGCTGAATGGGAGCAAAGTCTCCTCTCGCAGCATAAAACTACGTCAGTATTCTCCAGTAGGGCTTCTAATCAAAGTCGCACTGTGCAGAGTTTACACTAGTTTCACTTGTTATTTATTTGGCAGAGTTTCACACAGAATTTTCTGATTGTTGCAGGAGTCTTCACATGTTTCTCCTTCTGCGAAAAAGGGAACATTTACGTTTTTTCAGGCAAGACAATAGTCTCATTCAATTTTTTTTTTAACTGAACGACTATTCGAATATTCGAGCTCATGCCAGCGAGTGAAATCCTTGTCTTGGCTTTGATTCTGTTACTCTCCCTCTTTCGTTTTTTAGTCTCCTCAGACAAAACTTTTAATTTCTTTGTTTTTTTTGCTGCTTCTGCCATGATAATCCCACATAAGCGTTTGCATTGACTTGCATCTTTTTTACGAATGGGGAAAGGGGGAAGTGACGTATGCCGTAAAGCAGTCAGCACATTTGTAGTTTATTGTGTGGAGGGGTTCCTACCATCCACCTCGAAGCTGCTTAGTGCCAGTGAAGGCAACACAGACCCCCTCAGGCCGTGACAGAGGTCTCATTCAACCTGCTGTAAGTCGATGTACCATCACAAAAGTTCTGAAAATATTATATGAAGGTTGAAAAGTTACTTACTGTTGGTTTAATGTTGCACGCACACAAAGGTATTTTTGAGATAAAAACTGTGAATCAAGGCTCACATGACTGCATTTCATTTGGTGATTCATTTGGGTGATTTGTGTCTGTGATTCTTTAGGCTTGAACCACAGATGATAAGCATCAAAATACTTTGACCTTAATTTCTGAGACTCATCTAGGAATGCTGCTGATATCAGACACAGATGTTTTTGCCTTCTTTGTGCTGTATGGATAGTTTATCTATTAGAGCAGCCCATGCCTATGGGTTTCTTTTTTCTGCTCACAGAGGCTCAGTGGATGGATCGTTGAGGCTTAATTTAACACTGCAAACAATGGAAAACAGCCGCAAATAACAGCAGCCGTCATGAGCTTATCGGCCTGAGCGGGGATTACAAGGGAAATGAATCATTAACACTATTGCCACTTGAATGCGGCTAAAGCATGATTGGCAGGTTGAAAGCTGGGTGTTAGGAGGGGGAGAGGAAATGGGTGGGGCTGTGTTCCGATACCCAGTGAAGCGGGTATCATTATCGGATAAGAGCTCCAGGAGGCCCGGCCAAAATGACCCACTGTGTGTGAGTTGGAGATAAAATAGAGTGAAGCAATGGATGAAAGAAAATTAAAGAAAGACAGAGCACAAGCTGAACGATACGCCTGGTCAAATCAGACATACACTGACACCCAATCCAAAGTCCATGAACCGATTCTGTCCCAACAACACACTGACAGCAGGTGTTGAATTGTAATGGTGGCTTCAACTATTTATAGTTTACTGTTGGGTATTTGTATTAACAGGAAGGCTTTGAGATGTGCATGGCATGGAGTGCACCACAACCCCACATACGCCTCTCCCAATATGACACCAGGTAGATTTTAATGGCTTTATGGAAAATAGTGGGATGCCACGCTGGTGAAGGGGATTCTGGGTCATGGAGGGATTTGTTAAGTTATTACAGTGTCTGGAGCAAGGCCCTTATCGGCACCTGCCAAGTCTTTGGTGGACCCAGTGGGATTGCACTGACCCTGGTGGAAGTAATGGATATTAGAAAATCTTCCCACTGTGAGGAGGGGGAATGGGTGACAGAGCAGGGAAAAGGCAGTGAGAGGGGAGAAATGGATAGAAACTCAAGGACACAAAGCTACAGTATAGCCGCACTGTAACTGAGCAAATATCTCCAGTTCACAAAAGAATGAGTTAGATAAGTTCATCTGATATGGTGATGTACTAATGAATGGAATTAGGTTTTCACATTGATCACTTTAAATCCTATGTCTTTATTTTTTTGTTCATATTTTTTTGTTATTTGCTTGTTTTTGTTTTGTCTTTTGTCTATTATTGTTTCACAAGAAGCCGAGTATGCAAAGCATGGAAAATAAGAGTTGGGATTCAGCAGCATTTTATCAAATCCAAATGCTCTCAGATGCTTTATTGCATATACTTTAGTTTCAACTTTTAACATCAGCAAGCAACTGAAATTATAAATACCCTAGTCGTTATGATCTGTAACCTGTGAGGTTTTTGTTGAACAGTTTTGAGTGGCAGCCTAATTAATGTTCATAAACTGTAGCTACAAAATCGGAAAATGAGATGAACCGCAGAAGATATTACAATATGAAATAGTTGTAGCCTGCTGAACTTTACACACTTTATTCTCCAGAGCTCCTGGCTTCCACTGTTACAGATCCTGATTCAGAGTTATTAAGCTCATACTCTGAGAAAAATAAATAAATAAAAATTACTGGGCAACAGCCAAATGTTTAATATTTGCCATTATACAATTAACAATAATTAACTCTGAATGATAACATCCTGCGCAAGTGACAACTGTCATTAGCAAGCTTTAATAAACATCTTATCCCGAATTAAATAATGCTAATTTAAAAAAAAAAAAAAAAAAAACATCAAGGACAGAAAAAAAAAAGTTCAAAATACAACAGCATCTGGCAAATGTGGGTTTTCGCCAACTGGAAACATTGGTCACAAATCACCTTGATGAGCATCACTGACTGTTTCAGCTGTATTACTCACCTGAACTGTAATTTGAATGAATGAATGAATGAATGAATGAATTTTAAAAAAAAGTAAATGTGGGGAGCAAATTGCAGGTTTGAAAACAGACAGACAGAAAATGGAAAAGTAGAAAAGATTGTAACTATTCATAATCAACTGCAGCGACAGCAATAACAGCAGTAAAAGAAAAAAAAAAGAAAGAAGAAAATCAGTACCAAAACATGATCCAAAATGTTTTTTGTTTATTTAAATACAAGGACATTAAGTTCAATTATGGAGCAAGAAATAAATCTACACAAGTCTTTCTTGCACTAAAATGTCACTTTCCCTTTCATGCAGTGAAAAGTCTGCTGGACTCATGCTACCTGCATGTTGTCCAAGATGCAGTCTGACTGTGCAGCTGTCCTGCATTAATGAAGACAGAATGTGAGTGGTGACGACGCACACATCTCACATTAACAGAGGAAAGCTACTCACAGAGGGGTTGGCTCTCTGACAAGTGCTTTATTACCACAGGTTTTCCTTCTCAAGGTCAAAACCACACACAATGCAACTCATTTTCCTACAAATGCACTTCAGTCATCTACCGCACTGTATAAACAGCAACGCATAATATATTCAACATTATGGGTTGTACATCTGTTTTGATTAAGCCTTGCCTTGAGACGAACCAGACACAGACCAGGCCAAACAAATCAAAGCTGAGCAGAAATGTTTCAGGGCTTGTCATATCTCCTGTTGGTTCTCAGAGTAAAATGCTTTCCTGTTTGCTTTTATGCTAATCTTTCAGGGCAGACACAAAATGATATCCAATCAATGAACTGTCAGGATGGAGGTAGGATCAAGTGACTCCTTAGTGCGATGCAAAAATAGACCAAGGAGAAACTGATTCTTTGCTGCTGTAGGAGCTTTAATGTTGGTCTGTCATTGCGTCCTGTGTGGATCTGGGCTCTGAGATGACAGTGTTTAGAGATCAGAGCACCAGAACTCACTACAAAAACAGCCATGTTAATCATTCGGTGGGCTTGGTAGGATATTGACTCAATGCAACAGCTCAGATGGAAAGCGCGTTAGGACACAATTGAAATCCACTGTCTCCATTTCTCACTTTCATACGCCATGTACCAGGGGCAGAAAGGGGATTGAGAAGGGGAGAAAGACACATAGGCTACTTTTGCTTTGGAGATTTGAAACCTAGAGGATAGAGAAGGATTTTTCCCTCTGACTTTCTTGTAAAGCGAGAAAAGAAAAATTACCCAGCAGTAAATAGATGAGTTTGATAAGGCCTCCTAAATATAAGTCTTATCTCCCTCTCAATTTGAAACAGCCATGGAAGAAATAGGCCACGTTGTCACTCAGGCTTTTAATTAAAAACAGCGGAAAAAACTGTGTGTGTGTGTGTGTGTGTGTGTGTGTGTGTGTGTGTGTGTGTGTGTGTGTTGGAGCGAGTGTGAGTATGTGTACGTGCTCCTAGGAGAGATTAGTTTTAAAAACATTTATTCATGGTTAATTTTATCACCTTCAAATGACCTTGGTCTTGTAATATTCTTTTTTTGTGTGTCTGGTTTAATTTGCCTGCTCCAATCTCATTCACCCACTGTGACAGACTGGGTGAATGAGATCATGTGAGAGAGAGACACAGGGAGAGAGGGGTGACATGACCCAATGTCTATTAATCAGCATCTCAGCTAGGCTCACATCACTACAGCAAGATAAGACCGCCTGTTGTCACCCAGGTGGAAGTAATGGCTGGGAAGCACCCTTGTCCGATAGCAGCTTGTCCGAATGCTGAGATGTGGACTGACAAAGATACGTACAAGGCCTGGAAACAGAGAGCCGCTGTCAAGCTTTTGACTGATAACAGCTTGAGTGAGAGGAGTGCAAGTGAAGAGGAACAAGTCGAAACAGACAGATAACACAGTGGCCTAAATGTGATTACAGCTCATTGTCAGTTAGGCAGCGTTCATCCAAACATTGATTTGTGCCATCTCCTGTTTATCTGACACATGATAGAAAAGAAAAAAATGTCACTAATTCTAAACGGTTTAGCAAAACTAGAGGAAGACAATAAGACACTAATTCACTTGAGTGCCTTGAACTACTTTTTTTTTTTTTCTTTCTAGGCGCATTAAACAGATGATATGTGAGGAGAAGGCCCTCCATTTCTTGCAGTCAGACCAGGTGAAGCAATAACTTCTGCTGACTGGCATACACACGCAAGAGATCCTGCTGCTGTGCTACTATTGTCAGAATTTTGGTTTATTCAAGTGCATTTGGGCTCATGTTTGAATCTATAAAAGTTGTTATACTGCCCCCCCCCCCCCCCCCCATTCAAAAAATGTAATTAACAAACTCTGTATCCTCTGTTTTTAAACAAGGCTCACATTAGAAATCTTTTGCTCCTGCGTCTTTGAAATCTTATAATGTGACGAAGTGAAGTGACCAGTTTTAAATGTAATTATGTTAACGTCTTCTGATTACAAAGTTGTGATCAAGCCAAGTTTCAAGTGTAAAAGGAGAGTCACAAATCAAGTCCATCTCATTAGAGTCAGGTGTCAGCTGCCCAAGCAAAGCCAAGTCTTAAAAAAATATACCAGTTCACATTTAATCATTTAAGGGTACAGTGTCTGATTTTGTTGCGGTGTCCAGTACTGCCTGAGAATCCCCAGACACCCTCCCAGTTTACTATTCATTTATGCTGAGTTTCAAAACAGATGGAGTTTATGAAATGCTACAGAATAATGTGGCAGCAGCAGGTATTCACAGTACAACAGTTAAGAAATCAACAGTGCAACAGCACAGCAGCCAGTCTTCATCTACAGACCTGTTTGCAGTCGGTCAAACGCAAACCACCTGAGAACTACAGCAGCTATCCGAGTCCACCATATGCCACAAACATAGTTCAGCACTTACTCCAACAGGTGTGTACTGTATCCTCCATAATGCTTATGACAAACAATGACACAAAAGATAGATGAAATCTGAAACCATGCAGCCTTAAAAAGAGCAGCAGTGTTTATAGCCACATATAGCCAAACACATACAGTACACAGACTGAACAGAGGCATCTCAGCAGTCTGTGCATTATTAGTGCACAAAGCAAATTCTTACCTTGTTGAAGAGAAGCACGGATCCCCACTGTCTCAGCGGTAAACCCTTTGAGGAGAGATGCCATGGCTGCAAACAGGAAATTCTTGTTCTTGCTTTAAGTGGACACGTGAGGCCCACAACAGACAAATATTATCAGTGCTATGTTTTCCATACAGCCAATATTACATGGATACAATGTGAAGGGTCTGTGTGCAAGATGATCACACCATTTAGATCCATAAAACCAATTTAAAACATCACCACTCACCAGAGACCTACTGAGCTCAGAGACAACAACCAAATGCAAAAACAGCTATGCCACAACATAAATTCAATCCATAGGAGTCATATTAAACATTTGGGCTTTAAAATGACTGGTGCTGGCGTAACTGCACAGAAATGATCAAAGCTGAGGTGTATTTGCATCACCATAACCAAAAACACCACTACAGGAAGAAAACAAGCCACTAAACACAAAATTAGCTCATATTACTCAATAAACAAAAGTAATTCAAACTTCAATACAAGTCCACAGCATTAGATCGGCACAGGTCTCCAGCACGGATTCGCAATGAAACCGTGTCTAATAATAACCATAAGCTCAGCTACTATAACTGCAGTCAGCCACAATTAACGTTACAGCTAACGTGACAACGTCAGCATTAGCAGCGGCAATTAGCGGCTAACATTAGCTTAACAAGAAGCCAGTGCAAAATACAAAGCAACAGCCCAGCGCGCACACACACACACACACACACACACACACACACACACACACACACACACACACAACAAAGCCAGCAATTCAAGTAATTAAAACGCTCATTCTTACCTTGATGAAGTGAAGGTAGTCTGTCTCTCACAGCTCTCAACTTCCAGACAGTGTTTGATGGTTCGGGTCCAAAGGTGATGGGAGGCAGCAGCAACAGCAGGAGGAGGAAGAAGAGGAGGAGGCCTGGCTCAAAGTCATTTTGTCCTCCTCTAAGGAAGTCGTCCTCCGGAATAACTCCAGTAAAGTATTGACAAAGTTGCTCAACAAATGCCCCCGGGCAGAGCGCAGACGTTACACGAAGTTATTAGAACTGACCGGTATAATATAAAATAAAACTTAAATTTGAATTTGAAATATAATTTTTTTAAATATATTTTAGGCCTACTAACCAAATATCGAAATGTGGGGAGCTGTAGGCTCTGTTCTCCAAATACTGTGACTGTTAGGTCTCCGCATCGTGCTGTTTCTGTCTCATGAGCTATGGTCACAGCTGGAGGTGACTTTCCAAGACCACGCAGGTGATTGTGTTTGTGTCTAATTAGGCCTGCTGTGAGGACTAGGTGGGCGTGGCCTACTCTGATACCTGCTGCCTTTGATGTACCTGTAGGAGTGAGACAAATGTAACCTCTTTTATTCTCACTACTCCATCGACTGTGCCTGAAATGCTCCCTTGTGGACACCTTCATACTGTAGTAATAGGTAATAGTGAACTCTGTAGTGTTGAATTTCAGATTTGAGATTTTACACATTAATGAATCATTGCCATTTTGACCTATTTAAAAGCACACATGTATTTTTTTTTAAAGCAAATGTATTTATTGAGTATTTTAGGAATTACATTAAATTTAAATTTAAAAAACAATTTAACAGACAACAGAGAGCAACAAGGCTTCTTCTATCATATGACAGCTTACAACACTGATTTCTAATTCAAGGTCCAACACTCCAACAATTAAAGAGATAAATATGTATTTTAAAAAATCCCAAACCAAATAAAGAGATGAAAAAAACAAAACAAGGTCACATCATCATACACATGCATTTTTCATCCATGTTCACCTTAATCTGTCTATACTGTATACACAAAACAAGAACAGTGCACTATGGTGACAGGGACTTGTCTGGCAAGCTTGCATAATATCCAGCATAGTGCAGCCCACCATTAAACTTTGCAGGGGTTTAATCAGCAAGAATAGCTGAAAAAAGACATTTATGTGCACAGGGCCTTTAAGATATCACAGTCTAAATTTAGAATAAAAAGTCCAGAGTCTCAGTAAATCAAACTACTTTGTAGGTTTTAGGGGTTGGTAGTACGGCTTGGCAGGAGTCCCTAAATAGCCAGTTAGGTTGAAGAGGCACACACAGCAGCAGAGCAGCAGTTTTAAAGAAGTCTTCAGTCACAAACCTTTGAGTTTTGCCAGTTTGGTGGCCTAACTGTGTGGCTGATTTAGTACAAAATGTTTTGACATTTTGACAGCTGATGGCCTCTTGGCCTGGCTTTGAATACTTTTTTTTTTACCTCCCACAGTAGCGCAGAAAATAAATTCAGATCGAGAGGAGGGAATGCTAGGAGTGGCAGGAGAAAATCACAATTTGTACCTGCAGGAGGGAGTGCAGAGTTTGTGAACAAAGATTGGATGTGTGGTATTATGTGGGCGGATGTTATGCATTACATTTCTATTGTATACCTGCAGTTTTCAATGGCAAAGATGGGGTACTGCCTCTGCTCAGGTACATGCAGTATGCAATAGACATATAAGCAATACGGTAGCATTGCTTTTGAAGTACCTCTGTACAGAAATAGAACATGTTGTATGAAATGGGTTGAGAAAAGAACAGTGGTTCTGTACATGAACATTTGCTACAATTCATATTTTGAGCAATACTGTACAGCAGACCAGCAGGTTTAGGGCAAAGGGCACTGGAAGAAAATTACAGCCCTTGACTATCAATGGGTAGGAAGTCTCTTGTGGAACTGCAGTCTGTGAAATGGTGGTGTAGGACCATTTTGTGGACAGCTAGACATGGGGCAAAGGTTTCAGTTTATAACAGTGCTCGCTCTGGGCTCTGTCCTCTGTCTGACTTGCCTACATCTGGTTAATTTCAGACTTTGTGCACACACATCCTCTTTTTCAGAAATGTATTATTTAGAAAGAACGTCCACAACGTCTTGTAGCTGCTGAGGGAAGAATACATTACTCACTTGCTTTATCCCTCAAGGTTTTTCTCATGGGTTCACTCTGCGATCCTCCAGTATCCATTTGTTTTCCCTGTAAATCGGCACATCTCAGATGTTTGCATGACACAGTTTGTCACATTGGATAGTTCCTCTGTTTTTCCCTTCATTTCTCTGTCATTTTCTTGTGATGACAATGGGCCTCTGAGGCAGCTATTACCTTTTTTCTCCCTCCATTTACCATTTGTTCAACTGTGCAAGTCCCATTGTTTTAATTTCATGCAAGACATAGTTTGGTGTTTTGGTTAAATCAAAAGTATATTCAAAAGAGAAAGCCTTTCTGTTCTTCAGAGCTGCAGATGAAGGTGGGATTTATGTTTAGTACACATTTGATCAATCAAACAGTGTCTTAATTTTGTGTGTGTGCTTATTTTGTTTGGTTTTGATTTTTTTGAGTAAGTATCTAAATGAGGCCAGGATGCAGAGCTTAAACGAATCAGACTCCTTGATGTGTTGCAGTGTTTCATCTCTGGACAGGAGACAAAATTCACATTTGCATGGTTGCTGAAACCACCCACTCCATATATCAAGCCACCGGCTGATCAAAAGTCAAGTTAATAGGAATATGGCACAAGGGGGAGTTTAATTACGAACCTAAAATACTTTCAAATGATGTTTGAGCTGGTGCTGTTGCTGGAAGCAAGAGTCTAGCAGAGGGGTGAGGTTAGGTTTAGAGAAATTCTGAGTCAAAGCAGCTGCCTTATTTGTGATGTGGGATTTAGAAAAGCAACTGGAGCAGAGATCAATAAGGTGTAATAGGCCTGGGAATGAAATGATGCCAAAGTGTCCCATGTCAATGAATCTGCTTATCTCTGTCTGCCAAACTCCAGTCTACTAACCCATGCTTACTCACCTGTAGATTACTGATAGTGAACTGGAGAGCTTGCAGGAGCACTAAATAAGGCCTGAGTTCAACTCTGTGCCCTTGACTTATCTGTAGAGCCAGAGGTATTTTCCTACATAAGCAGGTGCAGATGTATGACTCCTGTGCTGAGAGGTTATGGTAAATAGTTCAGGGAATTACTTTTTTTTTTTTTTTTTTTTTTTTTACTTCATTACATTGCCTAGAGCAGAGGAAGTACAGTACCATGAGGTAAAGTGCCGGGGGTGGATGTAACAGAGCTAATTCTGATCTAAGGATTATAAACCAGCATTATAGTTTCATGTCAACACCAGCCCTGTTTTACTTTCCTCACCTGAGTGTGCATGTATGTAATTTGTATTCCAGGGGCCGCAGTCATGGTATCATGGAAACACACATTAACAACTTCTCGGTCTTGCTCAAACATTAGACTTTGCCAGAAATATCTTAGACATATAATATTATGTGAAACATAATTGAATACAAAGTCATTAATGATCTAATTCTAGTGTGCCCCACTCTCTCTTTTCATTCTTTTGCACCTGCATCACATGCATATGCTGCAATTGCGTCTTTGAGGTTTAACCATTGTAAAAAGGCAGGCAAAACCCTCTCCTGGCATCGTCCGATAAGGCATGTGAACATGCACCCTGCTATTCTCTTATCTCGCTGACATGCTCAAAACGCCCCCATGCCAGTGCCGAGCGTGACATGCGCAGCCCAGCATTATTAGCGTGATAGGAATAGGTCCTTTTATTCAAGGACGTGACGAACATAGCGAATGCTGCAAAACCCAAGCCACTGTCGTCATCACTCTAAATGAGCTCTCCCCTCATGGAGGCTGGCTGTGTGGCTGGCTGGTTGGTCTGACTGGAAACAGGAAGCCAATGATGAGTAGCGAGGCAAAATGAGAGTGAGTGAGTGACAGGTTAACAACTGTCATCTGCATGGCTGATAGTTGTGCAGGTGCCCATCTCCAGACCTGTCTCATTTGAAAACTTGTGGTGCTGCCAGAGAGTGTTGGAGCTTGACGTAAAGTGATCAGTCCTGATGTGGCCAAAAAACGCACTAGAAAACCTCAGACTAGATTTATTTATTCTCCCCTTGCACCAAAATCTTGGACTGGGGCTTTCCTGTGTGTCAGGTATTTCCTCATTCATCATCCGCAAGCCAAAATGTACACAGTTCTATTGAGGGGCCACCCCCACGGAAAGTGATCTTAAACTACCTACACTTGTCCTTGGCTAGGCTCTTGACAAATAAATGGTGACTTGGATATAATAATAGAAAGGCAAGCTGCCAGGTATTTGCATTCAGAGGCCTGGCTGAGGATCTTAGCCTTTTATTGTCATGCATTGCTCTCTAGCAGGTTTGTAGCAGACAATTCTCTTCAGCTTTAAAGCCTCTGTAACCCCAAATCCACAAGCGTCTTCTAAGTATGTAATTTAGGGTCTTATATATATAATATTAAATATGTAAAAATAATTAGAAATCAGTTTCCATCTAAATTCGAAGTATTTGTCTTTTAATTTTTTGTACATTTTTGAAAGTGGGTTTGAATTGGGCTCTGAGATTTATTACCCAATAAATCCAAACCAATCACAAATCATCCA